>VDFB02281492.1:746698843-747135064 GCA_007258455.2 Sequoia sempervirens
GATCCAAAGGTTGTGGTTCATCACCTAGCTGTATACCCTAAATAAAAACCAGTGAGACAAAAGCTAAAAAAATGCATCCCTAGATAGCACTATTGGTCAAAATGGAATTACCAAGGTTCCTAGATGTAGGGTTCATACGACTGATCGATTATCTAGAGTGGGTCTCAAACCTTGTACCTTTTTTAAAGCACACTAGGGGCATCCGCATCTTCACAGACATTAGAGATCTAAATAAAGCATGTCCCAAGGATGACTTTCCACTTCTGAACATTGACATGATTGTGGATATGAAAAAAGGACATGAGATGCTATCATTGATGTATAGATTCTTGGGATACAACTAGATCAATATAGCAAAAGATGACCAACACAAAACAACCTTCACTTTCCCATGGGGGAAATATTGCTAGAATATGATGTCGTTTGGGCTGAAAAATTTAGAGCAACCTATCAGAGGGCCATGACACTAATCTTTCATGACATGATCCACAAAACTATGGAAGATTATGTGGATGGTATATTGTCCAAATCCAAATCAAAGAAATGATGAGATCATATAGCCACATTGAGCTCCATCTTTGATAGGTTAGAGGAATACAAAGTCAGACTCAATCCAAAGAAGTGTGTCTTTAGAGTATATTCAGGGAAACTCCTCAGGTATATCATGTCTATGAGATGGATTGAGATAGATCCTACTAAGGTTAAGGAAATTCTTGAAATGGAGGCACCAAAAACATTGAAACAACTAAGAGGCCTACAAGGAAGACTCCAATCCATTCACTGATTCTTTGTGGTCAATTTTGTGTGTGCTAAATATGTAAAACCAAATAAATCAATCACACCAATAAGACATTATATCAAAGACAGAGTATTTAAAACAATAGAGATTTGCAAACTTAGTATCCTGTCGTCGATGTCATCCTATCATCCTCTATCTTTAGTATTTTCATTGATTCCAGCTGGCTCTTAGATTGTGTGCTAGGCTCAATGAACAGTCCTCCTAA
This sequence comes from Sequoia sempervirens, assembly GCA_007258455.2. Lineage (NCBI taxonomy): Eukaryota > Viridiplantae > Streptophyta > Pinopsida > Cupressales > Cupressaceae > Sequoia > Sequoia sempervirens. Next base: position 746,699,848 of record VDFB02281492.1, read on the forward strand.
AGAACAAGATTGGATATGAAATGCATGTAATGCTTAAGCTAAGACATGATTTCTGAAAAGTAAAAAACCAGTGATGATGCTATGAACAATAAAACTAAAATGTTTTAATGCTAGAATGCAATTAACCTATAATTACTCTTATATGTGTTGTGTAACCCTTGCTTGGATTGGATGTGCTATTTTTAGAGTTTTTCAAAAGCTTCTGATTGGTTGATATGATCAACGATTGTGAAAATTCCTGGTAGATTGAACGGTTGAGAATGGATAAGACTGAAGAAAAACAAAAGAAAGATGAAAGCAAGATTTGTTTTCTTTTTCTGTAAAAGAGGTAAGATAAGATGATGAAGATGATTTGTTAAAAATCATCTTTTTGCAAGATTATGGAAAGATTTTGAAGAAGATAAATAATGAATTATTGAATTCAATTATTTATTTATGGGTGACACAGATTCTTCTTAAAATAGAATATTTACCCTAGATTTGAAGAATAATGAAAGATTTCTTAATTAAATAGAATATTTAATTATGGTTCTAAAAAGATATGCAAGATATTTAATTAAATAAAGATATTTAATTAAACTTTTTAAGAACTGGTGTTTAAATGAAATTAATTAAATAAGATATTTAATTAACTAGAAGAAAGATTTAAAAAGAAATAATTAAATAAAAATTGATTTATTTAATCATTATAGAAGAATAAATTGAATGAACAATATAATTAAATTAATTAAATTTAATTATATGTAGAAGACTTTAGATAAATTAATTAAATGATAAATATTTAATTAAATGCTAGGATTAATCAGATATGACCAATTTTATGCATCTACAGATTCATAGCACAACTAGTAGACAAGACAAACCCCTATTCTCATCTACTCCACAAAGGGGTAGAATACAAGTGAGATGAAAAAGGTTATCATGCCTTGAACAAGATCAAGGAATACTTACACCGCTTGTAATCATGCCACCAATTCTAGGCAAACCCTTGATCTTATACATATCAACAATGACAACTCTCGATGCTCTCTTAGCAAAACATGATGAAAATGGGAAAGAGAGAGCTATCTATTATATCAGTAGAACTATGGTGGGACATGAGTTGAAATACACCTCCACTGAAAAATCTTGTCTAGAAATTGTATTTATGACACAAAAATTTAGATAAAGCACATTGCAAAGATAAACCCCCGTAAGTACTTTCTTTCTAAAGTAATACTTACAGGGCAGATGACTAAATGGGTTATGATCCTCACAGAACATGACATTGAGTATGTGGAATGCAAGGCCATCAAAGGACAAGCAATTTAAAATCAACCGGTAGAGGCATCAATATACTCAGAAAATCCACTTCTCTCAAAATTCCTTGACAATTGAAATCTTCAACTTAAGTGTAGCAGATCACTAGAAAGTGTACTTTGATGGATCCTATACAAAACATGGGTTAGGAGCAGGGATCTTCTTCATCACCCCACAAGGGGACTGCATCCCAAAATCATACAAGCTGCCATTTCCATGCACATATAACATTGCAGTATATGAAGCTCTTGTCATAGGGTTAAGAATAATAGTGCAATGGAAAATAATGGCACTTAAGGTATACAAAGATTCACAACTCATAATCAACCAGGTCAATAATGAGTATCAAACAAAGGATGACAAGTTAACTCCATACAAGAAATTAGTGGGAAGCCTCAAGGAGTCCTTCATTGATATCACATTTGAGTAGCTGCCAAGAGCAAGCAACAAAGTGATAGATGCAATGGATACAATCAAATCACTCCTAGATATCCTGTGCATTGTCCGAAAGCAATAATTCCTTGAAGATCAGCTTCTCGTGCCCGCATTCAAGGTACCAGATTCTAAATTTGTGTATGAAATTGTTGGTCTTGGTGATCCTTGGTACCATGATATACCTACTTGAGAATAGGAGTCCTCCCTGCTGACATAACCCCAAACCTCAAGAGAGCCTTTGTCAAAAATTCGTCAAGTTTTGTCATCCTAGGAGACAACCTTTATTGTAGAAGCATTGAAGGAACCTTGTTATGTTGCCCAAATGTTGAGGAGGCATTGACTACCTTAACCAAGCTACATAATGACATTTTTGGCTCACATTCGAGTGGTATGACTTTGAACAAGAAACTACTGAGGACAGGGTACTATTTTCCTACAATGGAAAGAGAAGCACATGACTACATCTGAAGGTGTCTATAGTGTCACTAGCATAGGGATCTCATCCATGCACCAGCTCAAGAGCTCCACTCAATTGTCACACCTTGGCACTTTTCACATTGGGGGCTTGATCTCATTGGAAAAATCACCCCCACCTCATCCAGTGGACATAAGTTCATCATCATTTCCATTGAATGCTTCACAAAGTGGGTAGAAGTCATTCCCATGACCTATATCACAGGAAAGCAGATATCAAAGTTTATCCTGAACTACCTAATTTGTCACTACAGTGTCCCTCAAGCCATTATCTCAGATAACGGGATACCTTTCAAGAATTAGGATGTTCACAACCTATGTGAGAAGTTTAATATCCAACATCTCTTTTCCACCCCATACTACCCCCAAAAAAATGGCCAAGCTGAGGCTACAAATAAGACCATCTTAAAAATCCTCAAGAAAATAGTTAATGAAGCTAGTTGTGATTGGCACCTCTAATTGAATCCCACCCTATGGGCCTACTAAACAAGTATCTACACACCAACAGGTGTCACCCCCTTCTCCTTGGTCTATGGATGAAAAGCCATACTCCCCATTGAGATCGATCTCCCGTCCTTGAGAATATCATTGCAGAATCTCATCACAGATGAAGAATACCGGGTATCATGACTGAATGAGCTAGAATTACTAGATGAGCAGTGCATGAATTCCTTAAATCACTTGTAAGTCTACCAAAAATGGCTCAAACAAAGCTACAACAAGAAGATTAGGAGTTGAATCTTCCAAGTTAGAGAGCTTGTGTTGAAGGAGAACCAAAAGAATGTTCCAAATCTAGATAGCAAGGGAAATTTTGAACCTAATTGGTTGGGACCCTTCATCATCACAATGAGTTACAAGTTAGGGGGATATCATTTATCAACACCAGAAGGGGAACCCCTGTAGGAGCCCATGAATAGCTCCCATTTCAAAAAGTTTTATGCCTAAACTTCCAGGGTGTAAAACCAAAAAATACAAAAAAATGAGAAAATTCCTTGAAAAAATGGTCACCTTGATGAAAAATTGGCATCCAGGCATCTTGGTGACAACAAAAAAACCAAAAAATAGAAAAATCCAAAAAAATCAGAAAAAGGATTAAAAATAGTAAAGAGAAAAAAATCTTCCTCTAGTGAAAACCACTTTGGTGGCGCTTTGGGCAAGTCACCCTGATGAAAATTTGGAAAATGCGCACCTTGTGTAAATAAGAAATTTCCATCCACCAGGATCTCCACATCTTCTTCTACGTATTTCATCCATCACATTCCATTCATCTACATCCATCACCCATCTGCGTCTGCATCATAGCTTGATCCTGCGTTCATGTCATGATCCCTCCTAGTACTACTCAGCCCATTCTCAAGGTTAGTTTGTCTTGCCTATATTGGAGTAGACTATTGCATTGCATTGGGGGCATGTTCTCATTGGACCAGATTCATGTATATTCTTGAAGTCTTCCCAAAATCAGAAAATAAAAAACAATGAGAAATTGAAAAAATCCAAAAAAAATTCATAAAATTAAAAAATCCAAAAACATCCAAAACATATCAAAATCCAAAAAAAAGGTCAAAAATTTAATCAAATAAAGTAAAAAATAGAGTATTTTTGTCGAACTACAGGTCTCTAAGCTCTGAATGTAGGCAAGGTTGATCTTTGGTCATCCCTCGAGACACTTAGGTCAGTCCTTTAGGAGTCTATCATAATAAACTGGAAATCCACTTGTTCATATCTCATCTATAATCGAGTGTGCATTAGTTAAAATACATGGTCTCTATGTGTATAATGTAGGCAAGGCTAATATTTGATCAGCCCTCGAGGCCCCTAGGATAGGTCTTTAGGTTAGTCTCTTAGTAAAAATTTCAAAAAACACCAAAAAATTGGAATATTCAAAAATCAAAATATTTGCAAAACATCTTGAAAATACCAAAAATTAGCCTCAAAACATTTCAAAACACCAAAAACATCCAAATATTTAAAAAAATTGATTCATCTCATCTCTCTTTCACCCATAATAAACATGACTGATAATAAATGTTGGAATATGTGCCTCAATCCTTACTGACAGGGAACTCCTGAAGGGCAAAGTCACTATGACATTGTTCATGTCTGGGCGACTAACTATTCTGAAGATCTTGAAATATTCATATCATTGTGATAGGGTTGAATTCTTGCTGACAATTCTATCGCTGTGACCTTGTGTGTTTGATGTGACCTTTTGGCGAATGGAAAACTTCGGGCGACAGTGTGTTCTTATCAGGCGTCGGGGAGACTTGGGCGAAGGGTCTATTATCAGTATGTGGTCTCACCGATGGTATTTGGCTCTATCGACGAAACAAGGGTTTCGGTAAGATGTCTCCGCGAGTATGAAAAGTCTTACCAATAGTGTTCAGCTATCGGGGTAACATAAAGGTCGCGGGGAGATGTCTCAGCAATGCAGCTTGGTCATGCTAATAGGAGTGTTCTCATGGTGTCTTCACGGTAACAAAAGACTTCATTGAGAAGTCTTGGCAACTCGGGTAAATCATGTCGATGGTCTTTGGTAAGACGTGGGGTGCTCGGAGAAAGGTCATGGTGAAAGACATGAGTCTTGCCGATAGTATGTGAGATTCGGTGGAAGTTTTGTCTTTCAGTATGAAGCCTCACCGGAACCGTGGGGTCTTGCTGATAGTAGTAAGGCTTCGGTGTAGAATGCAGTGGTCGATGGGAAGTCTTGGCGAGATCGGTATGTCTTGCCGATTGTATATCTCATTGCTGTGACTTTTGGCTTCGATATAAGTCTCTCCAAAATGCGATTGTCACATCGAAAATAAATCACTCGATGACATAACTCAAAGACTTCGATATGAGATCTTGGCAAGATCGGTATGTCTTGCCAATGGTCTCTCTGAGTTCGATATGACTTATGGTTTTTGGTATGAGTCTTGTCGAATGAGAATTATCTTGTCGACTGTTGGGGTCTAGAGTTGATATCGATTGCAAATACTTTGTGGCATCGAGGAGACACTATTAGTGTCTCACTGATATGCCAAAAAAGTTTGAATGCAATTGACCGAGTGCCCATCCTGTGTGGCATCCTCCTAGACCAATCAGAGGAAGCAGTTTTTCAAACTGATGACAGTTGGATTTTTGTAACAGTTGCAACGCTGGAAAAACTACATGCAAGGAAAAATCATCTGCTCGAAAGGAAACTGTCTATGATTGGCAATGGCGAATAAGGATGCACAAAAGACAAAATTAGAATGTGTTAAGATTTAAAGCAGATCGATTCTAATTTGAAATAGAGGATGAGATGAATCGAATTGTTGAGAGAGAATTTCTATAACAAGAAGAACAATGAATGTAGCTACTGAGAATTGATAACCAGAGAATTGGATCTCTGCATTGTATGTACTATTTTGTTACTGTAATATAAAGAGATTCAGCTTGGTGTGGTGGGTTTTTTCCCATAAGGGTTTCCCACATAAATTTGTTGTTCATTGTCTTTGACTATTTGCTCTATTTCTATAAATCTTTCATGCGTGTCTTAATTAGATTATAATTTGAAAAATTAAAAGCCCCATTTTGCATTCTTCCATGTGGATTTGACATTAGGAAAGTGTTTCCACACCTCTGCTTTCTTACAATAAATAGTCATCATCCTCAAAATTTAGTGTAACAGTCAAAAAAAATTCTAGCATGTTAAAAGTGAAAAATCAAACTTTAGGGTCTCAAGTCTAGGTGAATAAGTAAACAAGTTGGTCAACTCTTGGTATTAATATCCTATCGTCCAATCCCAAAATCATCTGATAAAATAATTACCTAGGATGCATCCTTCCTACAATGGACATCAACATCAGGCATCACCATAGTTTAGTCTTGGCTAGAGGTATGAAGAACATTAGCTTGTTTGTTTTCTTGATCTTTTCCTTTTTGAATTGTCTTACTACACTCCTTGCAATAACCTCTCGATGATGTCCAAACAAAGGGATTTAGAGAGAATGGAGTGGGGAAATGATCATTATCTTTTTATCTATTGTTCTTGTTGGATATTCTTGTAATATAACCTTGGTCATGCGTGCTTTGTTTAGCTGTAGGGAGGGTATTTTAGGTGTCTTTTTGACCACATAGGAAGGATTTCCTTTCTATGTTTTGGTCTGAGATGTTTGAAATATCTAAATTTCAATTTAAATAAGGTTTTGTATGTTAGGTGTGAACATGAGTACTCCTATCTGATTGTTGAGTTAAAGTCCATCACACTAGGTGCAATGCCATCCTAGTTCTTTATACGTTGATGTGTTGTGCCTATGTGTGTTATCAAACATAAGGTAAGTAGGCCCTTTTTAAAGTCCCAATTCCTAATAAGCATAGTCATTTATTATCATCTCTAATAAAGTCTCGTAGATCATGGACTTGTTGGATTCTCTTGTCTTCATTTCATTTCTTCTTTCTTCTCTTCACACTAACATGGTACCATGATAGTTAATCATTATCACCAATGAATCCATCTTGCATCCACAAACCATCAACATACTGCATATTATATCATATCATATAAGAAACACTGATCATCTCACATGCATTTTCATCATCACATAATATAGATTTGTTAGTCTAAGCATCTCATAAAAGATACATTTGCATAAAACACCATTGCATAATCATATAGGCATCATCACATCATCCATGTCAAATGCATTGCATCATCATTTTAATATGTATAGGATAATATAGATTGGTTATTCTAAGCATCTTAAAACCATCTCATTTGCATCATCATCATAGCCATCCATATGTCCATCTTGAACCTCTATGTCACAAGATCAATCCTCAAATCAAACTTTTCGTTTGATCTCTCATGGGTCAGTGTACTAGTATACTTATTTCCACTGGGGCATTCGAAAAAAATTAGAATTTTTTTGAATTTTGATCTCGGAAAGTTTATTCTTTGAACCAACACAATAGGTACATTGCTTCAAAGAGGGGGAAAATGTGGACACATAAATTATCCTGATTGATAACACATACTAGATTCTGACTTACAAACACCAATTCCTCTTTAATCATCCTCTTTACTAATTATTAATTAAATAATCCTTATTTGATTAAATTCATTGAATTACTCTTTTAATTAAATAAATCAATCTATATTTAATTAAATCCTAATTCTCCTCTTTTGATTAAACAAATTAACTTTATTTGATTAAATCATAATATTTCCTCTTTTGATTAAATAAATCAATCTTTATTTTAATCAAATCATATTTCCCCTTTTAATTGAATAAACCAATCTTTATTTAATTAAATAAATTAATTTTATTTAATTAATCTTCTAAATTTCTCCATTTAATTGAATAGATCAAATTTATTTAATTAAATCACTAATGTTCTTTATCTTCTCATTTAATTTAAATAAATCCAAATATTTAGTTAAATGTCACATTCAACTAATCTCCCTCTTAATTAATCAGATCATGAGTTCAAATGCTAATCCTAATCCATTCAATCATCTAGCTTTTGTAACTTTCTCATGAAAATCATTTTAATTGATTTATTAAATCTCTATTTACTTTCAGAAAGGCATCTAAACTATAGATTTTTGGTTCCTATCAACTTCTCTAGCTCTTCTAGGGTTTTCACCTAAAAGGAGAGAGATAGGGTCCAAAAATACTAAAGGTTCATTCAAAGAATGTTATGTATGATGTTGTCTAAGCTAAATGAAGTAAACTAAATGCAAGTAAGTGATCTATATGACAGATTATGAAAGAAAAAATAAGATCTATGTTATGTATGAAAACATAATGTTTGCAAAAAAATCTTCAAAGAATGAGCAAAAATGCAAATTAAACTAAACAAAATACAGTTTTCAAAATGTGTGCACCTGGGAAATTGAGGAAGACTGAAAAACAATTTGGAAAATTGATGAAAGTTGAATTTGAGCCGATTGGGACTCATTCACCACCTTGGGTGAATTAGTCCCATGCCAAGACTTCTGCACATAAACTATTTTCTGTCAGTTGGGAACTTGGATTTGCATCTGACTCAAATTTGCACCTCAAGAGAGACTCATTCACCATGCATGGCAAATGATTCCACTTTCAAATTTCAGCAACTTCAAAGTTTTGTCCTACACCTTGACACCTATACAACAATTTCTGATGAAAACCTGACTTCGGATCTCAAAAATTTCTTGCAAAATAGCATAAAATTGTTTGTCTAATGGGGGATTTTCCTTGGTCAAACCCCTAGTTGGATAATTAAACCTTGAATGGAGAAAAATTTGCATAAAACCCTAGCCTTAGATGTGTTAAAGACTAGGAAAGTTTGAATCATGACAAAAATCCTATTCTATTGATCTAGAATATGAAATGCAAAGATGATTCATATGATGTAAAATATCAACCCTAGAAACCTTACAACACATGGAAAATAAGAATGAAATAACATGAAAATGATAAACAAACAAAATACAAACCTTAATCTAAAAAATAAAGTGAAAATGGCAGGTGGAATCCATATAAAACCAAGTCCTTAAGTGTGATTTAGTGGCTAGTTGCACTTCCTCACCCTAGATTTCTTCACGAGTCACCATAGACATCCATCATCAATCCTTTGAAATGTTGGATCTTGACAAGGGAAGTGAACTTCAAGACCTGCAAAACCCCTAGTTTTCTGCCCTAAAACTTCAACTTTTGCTAATGAAACTTGTTGTGTAAGACTTGACTTTAGTAATTACTCTTGAAAAATGACAAAATGATGTGAAAAATGACCTCAAATGTGTATTTATAGGAAACAACACCTTATTTTCTTGTTATTTAGACCTAAGAGGCCATCATTCATCAGAAATTAAAGTTAAATTGATCAAATTCCCGCTTAAATTTGATTTTTACCTTAAAAGGGACTCATTCGCCACCCTTGGCGAATGGGTTCCGCTAGAGGGGAATCATTTTACCTAGGTGGAAAATGGGTCCTACTACTACTATTTGAAGGTGGGTTTTCAGGGTATGAGATAATTAAATGCTATTTTTTAGGTTTTATGTGATTTCTCAGGTAAAACGGGCCTCTAGATCAAAATTAATGGGTCTAAGGGGCCTATAAATGCTGCTTTGAAGGGTAAATGATATGAAGGGACTCAAAATTAGGTCCAATTATGTGTGAAATTGTCTCTTTTCTCAAGAGGGTCCAATTTTTTATGGCACAACATCAAAGAGGGAATATTCTCCAAGTTCGAAAAATCCCTCCAAAAGGGTTTGTACATCCAACAAGGAATTTAAGTTTCATACGTCCTTTGCCTTGAGCCAAGTGGCATTAACTCCATTTTCTTCTCCCTCCAACTTGTCATTTCATCAATTTTGAAATTCCATCTAATTGCATTTAATTGCACAATGACCAAAATGTGCTCCACCTTTGTCCACTCACATGTTAACAAGTGGCTTTATGCTATTGGTTGGTATTTTATCCCACATTCATACATTTTTCCTCATCCTCCATTATTCTCATCTATAGATAAGAGGCTCTTATTTGTATTTTGGATCCACAATCTTATGCACAAGTTCATTATTGTCATTTGAATTTATAGCATTTTCAAGGAATTATCATCATTTAGCTTATCAAGGGTTGGGAAAGAGCTACTTTCCACATCAAAGTAGAACCAATCCATTATGTAATAGTTATGCACCATGTTTTTTATGCTTTCAATTAGTTTGTTTTGTTATTTTGTTTGCATTATGAAGCATGTTGGATTATTTCATAGGAACACTATTGCATTTGCATAGTTTGAACTAACCCATGCTAACATGTGTTGAAGTTTAAGCTATCTCGCATATTTTTGGTGCTTACATCTAGCATATCTCTTTTTTTACCCATTTTTCCCAGAAGAAGCCTCTAACTAGTGGAGTAAGCATATTGCAACAAGATTTTGAAGACAACCACCAATTTGAGATATAAACATAACTAGAAAGGGTTATATTTTATTAGCTACTTGTATGCATCTATCAATAAAAAGGAATCCTCTCATCCATTAAATATTTTTTCTTTTATTTTATTCTAGTACCACTTCCACATATCTACAAGGAAGACACCAAGACCAAAATGAATGCCTAAGTACCTAGAGACTACTTCATACTTAAGTTGATGCCACTCAAAAAGAATCTAACTTGGGGGAGCCAGCTAAAAATATATTTTTTGCATTCAGTTTAGGGAGCCTAAGGGATCATAGTAAATATCTGCAGTATCAAGTATTAGCTACATATTTATCCATAAATTTTATATAAATAAAAATTATCATCAATGAAATGAGGGTTTAATATAATTTCCCCATTAGGGGGAGTAATTCAATGAATAACATGTTTGGTGTGGGTAATTCTAAATGAATTAACTAAATGCTTCGATAGAGAAAATATGGAGAAAATGTGCTTGAGAGAAGTCTTGATGGGTTGGTATTTTTAAGAGGAAAAAATACAAAAAGTGATCTATTAATAGCTAGTCAAGTATTTAAATCCTTAAAAATAATTTTCATACAATTGGGAAAATGTAGGTTTAAAACCAAGATAGTTAAGCACCTTAGAAATTAATTATCAATTAATACTTTCATGTATGCTTTGTCTTCATTTCTAACTTGACTACTTGAGGACATCATAGGTAGTTTAGTGTTCACACAACAATTTCCCAAGAAATCAAAAGGTTATGTAGGATGATTTATTCACCCAAAAATATTGTTTGTTATAGTTAAACAATCTCTTGCATGTATTAATAAATTTGTATTTTCTTCCAAAGTAGCTATATTTTCATATTATTTTTTGTACTAGTGTCATATATTTTACGTGAGGGATACACTTTCAAGATAAAATATTATAAAATACTATATTTGTTGAATCTTGGCGTACCTAAAAAATGCTAGAAAATTTCCTACACATAATTTTGGAGTTATCTAGATAGTAATAGGGAGACTTTAGAAGTTTTCTAGAGCTAGTTTTGAAAGGATTATTTTAATAAAACATACTCTAGAGCCAAGAACTATAGAGCTATTATTTTAGAGTTATAATTTTGAAGCTAAAGCTATGGAGATGTAAATTTTGAGCTAGAAATTTGGAGTTATATGTTGTTTAATCATTCAAGGACTCAAAAATGCTCTTGAGTAAGAAAATATATTTTGACCAAAATTTTAGAACCAATAACTTCAAAAAATAAATTATATATAGTATTTAAGGAAGCTATATAAAAATTAACACAACTCCTAGATACCCTTTTGTTATGTCATAAAATTGCACCCTTATGTAACCTAAAATTACATCAACCTTCACTTTGGCTTAATAAGATGATAATGTGAATACCCACCTTCATAGCCTTCATTTTCATTTATGCCTTGTCATTATTTTTAGTGGGGGAAATTTTCTCAAAGATGCTTCTATGTTGCACAGACATCCACGTGCCGTGCAAATTTCCTCACAATATTGTTGATCCTATGGTTGCACTTCTACATGTCCATGGAGTGGAACACATATAAAATCATACACACATTTTAGAATGGCTATCTAACATGCAATTTGATCATATTATTCCCTAGCTCATTCTCATTCTATTCCATTCTAGAACTCATTCACTCTCTTTCACTCTTGCAACTTCATTATCACTTCTTATCACTTTCACTCTTGCCTCCTTTCTTTCTACATATTTTCTTGTAGGTTCAATCTCTTCTACATTAAATCCTTGCATGTTCATCTCAAGCTTTGAAGGCATCACTCTTCCTCTTGGCTTCACCAAGTTCATTGGAGGGATGGTAACATTTCATTATCATTCTTGTTGATTAACATATTGTTGTATTTCATGTTCTACATCTTTGTCTCATAATTTCTTTATCTACCTTTCTATATTGTTGTCTATTTGGCTTTGCGTGGAGGTGGAAACACCAAATTTGGGGTTTGACCAAGGTGAGTCCTGAAAAAAACCCAAATGCTTTTATTATTTCTACATGTGTAGGATATCTATGAATAGCTTTGTAGGAGGCTAACCCACCTATGAGTTCATCCCTTTTCTTCCACTACTTAAAATTTCATTAGATTATTCTTGTTGTGATTTTTTGCATTTTCTACACTTTGTCTAGATTAGTTAAGCCATCAAACCTTAGGTTTTGAGTAGTTATAAAATCCTAAGTGTCTCTCATGGCTAACTCTATCTTTGTTCCGTATGAGACACCAACATGCTACGCTACATTGTCCTCAGTTTGTGCTTTCATCCTTTGGCTAAGAGCTTGTCTATATATCTCTTGAGAGATTTTTGGGCATGTTCACTTAGCTTCTTGAAGTTTTCTTTTCATATACAATAATAAAAAAAATTGCATAAACTATCCCTTAACCATTCCCTGTCTCTTGATCTTTTGTCCCTGATGTAACCTAGCACTATTTTCTCCTTTTAGACTCTTCCCTATCCAAGAGACTCAGGAGTAGCAAATCCCCTTCATTAAATTTTGGTGAGCCTAAACTGAACTTTATTTTTCCTTGTATTTTTCTCAAAAAATCCATATTAAGATGTGTAGCTAATAGTTGTTGTGACATTCTTTATGAGATTTATGACCCAATTGAATACCTCCAAATACATAGTATGCGGAAGTTATCAAAACATATATATGGAGTCTAGAACATTTAGTCCTCTCTGTTTCAGCCCAAATTTCAAAGAGTTCTCTATAAGACTCTCTGTCAGATTCTCCCCACCTCACAATGACAATGTAACCCAAATCCCTACTCCTTTAGACTCGCCCTCAAACTCTTCCTCTTCCTTGGAGGAAGAAGATTCTCTCAAGGTCCCTATAGAGAAAATTCATTCCTTGGAATTGATACTTGAAGAGAACACATGGATTTTGGAAAAACATGATGCTTATACTCAAGTAGCTCCTATTGTCAAAGGTCTAAAGAACTTATCGATTAAATATTGAAGAGGATTAGATCTCATTCATGGAATAGAAAACATTGTAGAAACTCATGCCCCATCTTACACATCCATCTTGCATAATATCCAAGATGTGGGATCAAAGATCATTGGTCAACAACTGTATGTCCCAATTCTTGGAGTTTCTATTTGAATGGATGACATAAGTCCCTCTACCAATTTAATGCCACCTCCACACTCAGGAAGATGCATACAAGTAAATTGGATTCCTCTAGTTTTTTAAGTTTCTACATCTGGAACACAGAATGTGCCTACCCCTCATGCTAATGTTGGTGCTTCTACTGATGTTGGTTGCTCTACTAGAATTGGTGTTGGTGCTTTTACTAATTTTGGTGGTTCCACTAGTGGTTCTATTAGTCACACTTCATCTAAAAACCCTATCCTTAATGTTCTCCTACAAAACATGGGACAAATGTAGTCTCAACTAGTGAATTTTGCTAGCTCATCTTCTCATATGATGTTCTAACATTTATGTTGTTGTAGTCCTTTATCTATTACTATTTTAAGAAATATCATCCCCATAGGGGATAGATATTCCAAAGTTTAAAAAGTATATTGGTCATGGGGACCCATAGACTCATGTCTCATCCTTTAATGCAATGTGTATGGATTTCTTTCACCATGATGCACTTCTAACAAAAATATTCTCGAGTTCCCTTAAGGATGATTCTCTAGAGTGTTATTACTCATTACTTAATAATTTTGTCTTCTCATTTGATCAACTTGTAAATTAGTTCCTTCATGAGTTTCAAGCTAGCATTAGGCTGAAGGTCATGTTTGTTGATCTCATTTGGTGTAAGCAAGATCCTCACAAGAAGGTGACTAATTTTATAGCTCGATATTAGGATCTATTCTCTCAGATCTCCTATGCCTTACCTAATTTTGATGTGTGGAGAGTGTTCATTAGAAACTTTTTAGAAGCATTGTGAGAAAAGTTTCTTCTAATGAAGTATTTTTCCTTTTCACATCTATGTGCCACTTTACATGAATACCACCAAATGGTTGCATAGCATAGGGATTCATCCTTGCACTCCTATCATGAAGGGCAATTAGCTATATCATTCTTTGGTGAGTCTATAAAGGAAAAATTTGTGGTGAACATGGTATCCATTCCTACTATTAAAAATTTTGGAAGTCAAAATAGAATATTCACTAAATTATTAAAATATTATAGTAATGTACTATAGATGATTTTAAAAGATGTAAAATAACTCTACTAGAAATTAGGCCATTGTATGAGTTGTATTCTCAATGGTATGGCATGCAAAAGTTTTATCAATATCATCAGGTCTTAGGTCATGATGCTGAGAGATATTTTCATCTTTGTCACATGATACAAGAAAACATTGATAACAATACAATCTTAATCAATGGTAGTAAGTAGAAATCCAATAATTACATAGAAAAGACCAACAACCAGCTACATATCTACATAGATCCATTCCCATCTCATTCTACTATTCTAGTCACTCTTTTTTATTTGAATCCATCCAAGTGTGAATGTAGTCTCATTTACTCTTATTCCTCCTTCATATCATATGAATGCTATGGATGTGTTGCTAAAATGTGGTTGTCATTGATGTCAACACTATTAGAATTTGGCACATCTATTGTTGTATATGTCAAGGATATTGAGAAAATTGTAAAAGAAAGTGTTCCAAGTTCCTAGTGGAACTATGTAGGTCATGAAGGAATTTTTCTCTTTACATAAAATATTAGATGATGTGGATTAAAGGGTTTATTTCCGAGTATGTCTAGATGATCTACCAGAAGTTTTAGAGGTCCACGTGAAGTTCTATGTAAGTTATGGTCTAACAATGTTTTGCTGGTCTTTGGCAGTGTTCTTGAATGAAGATTGTGTGATTTTGGTTGTCTCAGTTGTTACAGATGCTTGTATGTTGTTTCTTGTTGTTCTCAGATGCCTCTAGTTCATTCTCTATCTTTGTGGTACATCCACATTGATCTGTGTGCTCGTGGTTGAAGATTTTTTTGCACATGTTCGGTTTTTCTTGTTCTTGGCCGACATGAAGGTGGTAACATGTTGTGGATCTTCGATGAAGAATTAATTAATTTTTTTTGTGTTGGAGATATTAATTTGGGTTTCCAATATGTTGTGTCTGACCTTGGTGGGTTCGCATTAAAATTTAGCTGATAATCTAGGTCGAGCCAAGATTGCAAATGTAATTTATTTTTCTTAGTCGATGATGTTGTGGTTAAATCTCATGTAGTGGTTATATAAGGGTGATTAGTTCATTGATGATGATGATACTTCGTGTGCTCCTATGTGTGTATGTGCAAATATCATTATTGAGCTTAGTGTGAAGAAGTGTTGAGCTTAATTGGAACTATAATCAGGCATTAGCAGATGTTATTTTCTCAATTCAAAATCTGGATGGTTGTAATCCAAATCTTTTTGTAAGAGAGTGTGTCTTCCTTTTGTAATTTAGTAGTGAGCTCTAGAGAGTGTGCTTGAATGCATGTGCATTCCCCTTGTTGTTTTTCATTATAATTTTAGTAGGGTATAATCTTGTGGACTAACATCCACTGTGGTTTTTCCCCTAACAGAGTTTCCATGTAAACAATCTTGGTGTTCTTTATCTCTCTAATGTGTTAATTTATTATGGTTATTTTTTCATTCATTAAACTTGAGATTAAGGATAAGTTAAGTTAGAAAAAGTTTAAATTTCTATGACAATTGATTCAACCCCCTCTCATTTTTTCGTACTTTCTTTTCCAACAATTGGTATCAGAGTTGGTTGCTATGAAGAAGTTTAATAGCTTTAGGTGATCCATAATAGAAACATTCAAGAAGCATAGTCCTATATTTGATGGAACTAAATTTTCCATGTGGAAAGTTAGGATGCAATTTCATCTATAGTGCATTGGTGATGCTTATTAGAAGATTACAAAAAATCAATATGTTATCCCTAAGAATGGTCCCTCCACTGTTAATGAGATCAAAGATGCTGAAAATAGTACCAGGGCCATGGAAGCATTGGTGAGTGCTCTGACAGATGCAAAGATGGCTAATGTATTAGGTCTATAGATAGCTCATGAGATATGGATGAAACTAGAAACCTTGTATGAAGGTGATGCATAGGTGAAGATGGCTAGGCTACAAAGCTTGAAAGGAAAATATGAGAATTTGAAGATGGGAGAAGATGAAAATATCACTTCTTTTATGCAGAGAGTCAATGAAATAGTGATGGGTATTACATGTGCCAGTGGCTCTGTGGATGAGGATGCAAATGTGGCCAAAGTACTTAGATCCTTGCCTCCCTCCTAAAAAAAGAAAGTTCATGCCATTGAAGATTTCAGATCTATGAACAAGATGAAAAGAGATACACTAATTGACAAGCTTTCTACTTTTGAAATAAGTGAATTTGGTGAATCTACACCAAAAATTGAATTTTCTTTTAAGGCTACCATTTCTGAAAGTAACAAGCAAATATACAATCTATGAGAGATCTCCATAAAGATATCTAAATATGATGAATTGAAATAGCTCAAAGATAAAGAAAGAGAAGTACAAGAATTGGAAGCACTGATTGCAAAGAAAGAAGGAAGAGGAAAAGGTAAGTATGAAGATGTATTGCCTATTAATTTTTTGTCATGCAATAAAGTAGGTCATTTTGCATCCAGATGTCTTGAAAGCATTCCTAGACCTAAGCCTAGAAAACCTAGATTCCAAAAGAAATGCTACTTTGCTGAAGAAGCAGTGACTAATGATGAGTCTGATAAAGACAAAGAAGATGATTGGGCTTTCATTGCAACCATTGAAAATAAAACTATGCCTATTGAATCTATTAAGATAAATAAGATCTTGCAGCTTGAGTTGAGGAGAAAGATGAGTGGGTCATTGATAGTGGATGCTCACATCATATGACTGGTGATAAGAGAAAGTTTGTGAGTCTAGAGAAGTATGACGGTGGGGTTGCAAGATTTGGAGATAACAATGCTTGTGTGATTCATGGAAGAGGTTATATTAGCCTTGGTGGTAAGGAAAACACTGATGATGCTCTCTATGTTGAAGGCCTAAAAAATAACTTGTTAAGTGTTGGATAGATGGTACACAAGGGATATGATCTGTAGTTCAAGAATGGAAAATGCAAGGTTCGTGGGAGTTCCAGAAACATGATTGCTACTAGTGTGCAAAATAAAGGTAATATTTTTCACTTTAATACTGCTAGTGGAAGTTGCTTAATTGCTCAAATAGATGAAAGTTGGTTGTGGCATAGAAGGTTGTGTCATGTAAAGTTTGACAACATTATCAAGATAAGTTCTACTCAAGCAGTAAGAGATCTACCTAGGCTGGTGAAGCTTGCTAATGTAATTTTCCAAGAATGTTAGATGGGTAAACAAACTAGAGTCTCCTTTTGGAGCAAAAAAATTCATTCAAATAATGTACTAGAACTGCTACATACCAATCTTTGTTGTCCCTCCAGAGTTAGAAGCATTCATGGAGAAAGGTATTTTATGCTAGTCATTGATGATTATTCTAGAATGATTTGGGTTTCCTTTTTGAGAGAAAAATGTGAAGCATTAGATAAGTTCAAAAGCTTTAAGGCTATGGTAGAAAATGAAAAAGGTTTGAAAATCAAGTGTTTGAGATCTGATAGAGGTGGTGAATTCATCTCCAAGGAGTTCAACTCTTATTGTGAAGAGCATGGAATTAAAATACAGTTATCTACTCCTCGAACCCCTCAACAGAATGAAGTTGCATAAAGAAAGAATAGAACAATTTTGGATGCTACCAAAATAATGATGATGGAAGGAAATGTGTCTTAGATGTATTGGAGTGAAGTGGTAAACACTGCTGTGTATACCTTGAATCGGGTGAATGTGAATGGTAATTCTGGTGAGACCCCTTATGAATTATGGTTTGGTCACAAGCCTACTGTTAAGTACTTCAAGATATTTGGAAGCAAATGTTATACCAGGAGAGATGATATAGGAAAATTTGATGCTAGAAGCGATGAAGGGATCTTCCTCAATTACTCCATAAAGAGCAAGGCATACCAATGTTATAACAAAAGACTAAGAAAGATTGTTGAGAGTGCAAATGTCAGAGTTGATGAGGACTTTGTCAAATCATCCAGATGATGCAACTATGATTCAGATGAAGACACCACAAATCAAGGGAAGAACACTCAAACATCGAATCTACTCTATATTATTCCATATGTTCCAGTAATGCAACCACAAGTTGTTCTAAAAAATCAATTCAATCAGGAAGCACAGACAAGTGCAAGTGTAGAAGAAATTTTAGAAGACACAAAAGTCCGAGAAAGTCCCAAGACTCCAATGTATGTAAAGCTAAAAGTGAAATCATAGGAGATAAAGAAAAGGAGTGCAAACTAGAAGAAAAATTGCAGAAGAATATTGTTTTATTTTCAAGATTGAACCTTAGAATGTCACTGAAGCCTGTCAAGATGAACACTAGTTGGAAGCTATTAAGGAAGAGCTAGTATAGATTGAAAAGAATGAGACATGGACTCTAGTTCTTAGGGCCAAAGAAAAAAATGTGATTGGTACTAAGTGGGTATTCAGAAACAAGATGAATGAGGAAGGTGAAGTGTTCTAGAATAAGGCAAGACTGGTATGCAAAGGGTACTCTCAAATGGAAGGTATTGATTTTGAGGAAACCTTTGCTCCTATTGCTAGTATTGAAGTAGTAATATTATTTATTGCTTATGGTTCTTATAAGAACTATAAAGTCTATCAAATGAATGTAAAGTTTGCATTTCTGAATGGGGAACTGGAAGAAGAAGTGTACATTGAACAGCTAGATGGATTTCAGTTAACATATAAGGAAGATATGGTTTGTAGACTGAAGAAAGCTTTGTATGGACTCAAACAAGCCCCTAGAGCCTCGTACACCAGATTGGAAAAATATCTACTAAAGCTTGGATTCACTAAAGGTACCGCTACTAGTAACTTATATTTCAAATTAGATCATGATAAGGAGTTAATCATAGAAGTCTTTGTTGATGACATCATTTTTGGAGGAGATGATAATCTATGCATGAAATTTATTGATGAGATGAAGAATGAATTTGAGATGAGCATGATTGGTGAAATGAAGTTCTTTCTGGGATTGCAAATTACATAGTTGGACTGAGGGATTTTTATATCTTAGTCTAAATATGTGAGAGAACTGTTGAAGAAGTTTGGAATGGAAGACTCCAATCCTATTGGTACCCCTATCATGATTGGATGTAAGTTAACATAGAATGATGATTCTCCTAAGGTAAATCAAACTAGATATAGGTCAATGATCGGTAGATTGCTCTACTTGAATTAGAATAGAGAAGACATTATGAATGTTTTATATATGGTTGCTAGATTTCAAGCTAATCCAAAAGAATCACATGTGACTGTAATTAAAAGAATCCTTAGATATTTGAAAGGAACAATTGACTTTGGACTGTGTTATCCAAAGGATGATGATCTCACTTTGTGTGCATACATTGATGCTGACTGGGCTGGTGATGTGGATGACAAAAAAAGTACTAGTGGTGGTGCTTTCTTCCTAGGGAAGAAGCTAGTATCTTGGCTAAGTAAAAAGAAAAACTCAATTTCTCTATCCACTGCTTAAGCTGAATATATTGTTGCTACCAATAATTGTACTAAAGTGATATGGATGAAATAGATATTGAGAGATATCAGAGTAATATATGAAGAGCCTATTGCCATATAGTATGACAACTCAAGTGCAATAAATATATCACGAAATCCTGTGTTGCACTCTAAGAAAAAACATATATCAATCAAGTTTCATTTCTTGAGGGAGCAAGTGAATGAGGAAGAAGTTAGATTGAAGTATGTGCCTACCAAAGAAAAAAATACAAATATATTTACTAAGCCATTTGCAAAGGATAATTTTGAGTATCTCATAGGAATGCTAGGGGTAGTTACCCCTCCTGATAAAAACTAAAAGATGCATTTTCTTGCATCAATCTATGAACTTCATTCCTAGATTATGATCCAGATTGATGTTTCTGTGGCTAATACTCATGGCGAGTAGTCAAATGTGAAAATATGTGGTTCAAAGCACATGGAAAGGTCATGGTTACCTTTTCCATTGATGTCAAAGGGGGAGAAGAGTAATTTAAAAAATATCTTAGGGGGAGAAGAGCAACATGAAAAATATTTTCAGAAATGAAGTGTAGAAGAAGTCAGTGTGTTGGGTTGATGGTATTTTTCACATCATGTGTTTCCATCAATGCCAAAGGGGGAGATTGTTGGGAGATTGTTGGATGCTATGGATGTGTTGCTGATATGTAGTTCTCATTGATTTCAACACTATTATCATTTGGTGTATCTATTACTGTATATGTCAAGGATATTAAGAAAATTGTAAGAGAAAGTGTTCCAGGTTCCTAGTGGAACTATGTAGGTCATGAAGGAATTTTATTTTGTACATAAAATATTAGCTGGTGTAGATTACATGGTTTATTTTTGAGTATGTCTAGATCATATATTGGAAGTTTTAGAGGTCCACGTGAAGTTTTGTGTGAGTTATGGTCTGAAAGTGTTTTGCTGGTCTCTATTAGTGTTCTTGAATGAAGATTGTGTGATTCTGGTTATCTTAGTTGTTGTAGATGATTCTTTGTTGTTTCTTGGTGTTATCGATGCCTCTAGTTCATTCTCTATCTTTGTGATACATCCACATTGATTCGTGTGCTCATGGTTGAAGATCTTTTTGCGCATGTTCAAATTTTCTTGTTCTTGGTTGACATGAAGGTGGTAGCATGTTGTGGATCTTCAAGGAAGAATTAATTAAATTATTTTTGTGTTGGAGATATTAATTTGGGTCTCAACTATGTTGTGTCCAACCTTGGTGGGTTCGCATTGAAATTTAGCTGATAATTTGGGCCGACATTACAAATGTAATTTTTTTTTGGCCGACAAAGTTGTGGTGAAATATCATGTAGTAGATATTTAAGGGAAATTAGTTAATTGATGATGATGATGCTTCATGTGCCCCTATGTGTGTATGTATGAATATCATTACTGAGTAGAGTGTGAAGAAGTGTTGAGCTTAATTGGAACTATAATTAGGCATTAGTAGATGCTATTTTCTTAGTTCAAAATCTAGATGGTTGTAATCCAAATCTTTTTGTATGATAGTGTGTCTTCCTTTTGTAATTGAGCAGTGAGCTCTAGGGAGTGTGCCTGAATACATGTGCATTCCCCTTGTTGTTTTTCATTATACTTTTAGTAGGGTATAATCTTGTGGAATAACATCCACCATGGTTTTTCCCCTAATAGGGTTTCGATGTAATAAAATTGGTGTTCTTTGTCTCTCTAATGTTTTAATTTCTTATGGTGAATTGTTCATTCATCAGATATGAGATTAAGGATAAGTTAAGTTAGAAAAAGTTTAAATTTCTATGAAAATTGATTCACCCCCCCTCTCAATTGTTTGTCCTTTCTTTTCCAACACGCTATTCCTAATATTACATTTACCTCACATGATTTGGCTTTGAACAAGGATCTCTCTCCGCTCTACATTCTCGCTCACATAAATGATAACATTATAATAGGTGTTATGGTTGACCTAATGATTTGAGTGAATGTAATGAAGGAAGAGGTACTTTTTATTATAATTTACATAAAGAGAAGTATGAGGACTCATAGGCTACACTTCACACACATGTTGGATTATCTATGGTTCCTATAGGCTCTATTTTTTTGTTGATCCTAGTAGGACCTAAGGTCTTGGAAGTCCCATTTATAATTATTCATGAGTCTAACCTATTCAAAGTGAGACTAGGAATTCCATGGCTACTCTCCATGAATGTGGCCACCTTAGTTGTCCACAAATGTCATAATTTTCCCCACATGGGTATTGTGTATACTATGTAGGATACTAGATATAATCCATTGGTATCCCATGGATGCTTGTCCCTCAATCACTTTTGACACACCCCAATTGGAACCCTACCTCCTAGAGGGAATATTTTATATAAAAATTATTTTAGATATAAAACTATGGGCTTGGTGTCGAAGAGTGGTTTCTCTCCATCTGCTCAAGAAATATCTTCCAAAGCATCACTCCATGCACAAGAACATGCTTCATTGTCTACCCCTCCAAAGGGAAAGGACAAGCTTACTCTTGCCCTTGGGCCTTCCCCCTATTTTTCTTCTATTATTTCTTCTTATACACCTTCTACTTCTTTCTCTCAACCCTTGGTAACATCTTTTGTTCCTTTTGTTATACCTAGCGCAGGAAAAGGAAATGTGCCTATATTGCAAAGATCAAATCCTCAATTTTTTTAGCTTCCAATTTTACCCACGATGTCCCAACCCACCCTTTATAGCAAGGGGAGGCATTTTTTACCATATAAAAATGGATCATTGGACATTTTCATGGTCATCTAGGTCTTTTTCTTGTGATGCTTGACCTAGCTTGCTTAGATTTAATGTTGTAATGTAACTTATGCATTCACATTAGGTATTGAATATTAAAATTATGATGTCTTGTGAAGGTGTTGTGAAGTGTTGTAACACATTTCTACACTTTTCTAGACTCTTCACATTATAATTCACATAAATATACCCTCTTTTTATCACTTATCAGGTTCTATTTCAAAGTGTTGTAAAGTCTTGTAACAAACTTTCACACTTTTCTAGGCTTATCATGACTAATTACAACTTTCTTATGCTTTATTTAGCCCCTTTATTCACTTATAGGCCTTAATTAAGTGTGATTTTTAATAAAAACCCAAAAAGAAACATTAAAAACAATATAATTGATGATTCCCACTTGTATGCCTTGAGTCGGACCCATTCTCCATGGGTGGCAAATGAGTTCCTCTTGGCACAAAATTCAAAATAAATTTAAATTTCTTTCGGGTTTTTATTCATTAAGACCTTATGTCAGCCTTTGATATTGTATTTTTGGGTAATTAGGGCATAAGTGTGTATAAATAAGTTTTTTTCTATCCATTTTAACCCCTATTCATTCAAGCATTCATTCTTCCATTCAATCATCCATCTAAGCACTTGAACATCATATCATCATTCTATCAAGCAATTATCAAGCATCTTGTAGCAACCATTGACATATCTTCAGACTTCAACAACAATGGTTTGTTGAGTTTAGGACACTTTCATGTTGTTGATTCATCATTCCTTGTTTATTTCATTACATTTCTTTATGAAGGGTTTGATTACCAAAGTGGGATTTGACCAGGGAAAATTGCTATACTCTAACCCTTAAGCATTTCCCCATCTTTACATGTGTGTTTGCAGGTCTTGTAGGAAGATTTTTCAAAGAGATAGGTGTTTAAAAGTGGTCAACAAGTCATCAAAGCTATTCAAGTCAACATAACCATAATTCAAGCTTGGAGACATCATTCAGTCCATTTTCTACAGATTTGGTTCTATTAATTTGAGAAGTGCAAATTTGGACCCACATAGTTGACTTCAGAATTTGTAGAGTTTTGTGGGAGGATTAAATCAAAATCATTGGTGAATGAGTCCCATTGCTATGATGGAAAAGGTATTTTTTTGAGATTTTAGTTCTTGATAGTCAAAAACTTGTTTCAGCAAAGTTTACCAGAAGTAGGACTAATTTTCCATTAGTGGCAAATGAGTCCCACTGGTCATCAATAGTGCTTTTGGTAGCATTCTGGATCCTTCTAGCATTAGCATTCCATCTTGAGGTGCACTATGTTCAGTTTCATTAAGTTCTAATTTCATTTGTGCATGTTTCTAGTTCATTTCTGCATATCACACTATGTTTTCAAACACTTCATATTTCTTAGGTTTTGCATAAATAATCTATCAATTTTATCAATTTGCTACATCTAGATCATTGCATTTAGGCATAATCTCATTGTATTTGCATTATTTTGAGTGAACCACCTAGATTTTGGTGTGGGATCTATCTCTTTCCTTTAGGTGAAAAATCCTAATTGAGCAAAAGAGACAACATTTCACAGCCTAAAAAATCTATGGTTCATTTTTGTGAACTTTCATATTGAACATTCTCATTATGATTTGCATTTCATTTACATCCTAGGACTCAATTGCATTAGTCTTTTGCATTTTTTTGCATCCTAGGGTTTACAACATTGCATTAGTGAATATCTCATATAGATTTCATTTTTGCACTTCAAAACATTACAAAAACTAAAATCATTCATTTACATCCTAGTTTTACATCAAAAAAGCATCAAAATAATTTTATATTTTCTAAAAATAACACAAAAAAATTCATCCTCGGACTCATTCGCTACCCTGGGTGAATCAGTCTAGTTGCACTTTCTACATAGTAATTTTTGCATTTCTATTTTCTGGTATTGCATTCTTGTTTTAGTTTACAGAATTTTTGTTATTTTTATTTTATTATTCCTAATTTTTCATTGCATTTGCATTCACCCCATCTCTTGTGGTATTTGTATGAGTTTTTTTGTTCCATATTGATAATACTTTAGTGAGAAGAAGTTCCCAACTCATGGCATCTCATGATAACACACTCATTGTGGACCTTGGGTTGTTTCGAGCTCCTACTCCTGGTATGGACAATAGTTCATTAGGCATGGATACTACCACTAGTACACCTTTACCTTCACCTACAATGCATGTTGACACACAAACTAATTCCCTTTCGAAAGATAAATTCATTAACATTCATGAGGGTTTAACATATTTACAACAAGATTTATGTCTTGAAAACATATCCACCACTGCAATTCCTGCTATAGACAACATACATTGTCTACTTGAAAGTGATGAAGTCTTAAATTTTATGAAAAAAATTTGTTGAGATATACAACAAATAGGCTCCTTCCACTTCCCAACCAACAAACACTGTGGTTAGCCAAGGAGAATCTCACATTCCTCCTCTTTCAACCATAGCATCCATACCCACCTATACCACTCCTCAAGTTACAACAACCATGCCATAGGTTAGTCATGTGACTCCTTTCACTATTCCAACTAGCATTCCTAGTTCTTTTATGACATCGAATGTTCCATCCTCCACTACTTTCACCCCTATTAGTGTCCCATTCACTTGCCCCAACATTGCATACACTCCATCATCATTCTCTCTTCCACCTCATGCCACTTACACTGACCCTCTCATTACACAACTCTTTCACACTACTTCCTCCATGCAACAAAAAATATCAACCATTAACCAAAATCAAACTACACCACCCACATACTATGTATGTAGTAGCCCATTATCTTTGGAGATCTTAAGAACACCAGTGCCACAAGGAATTGAATTTCCTAGATTTGAGAAGTATGGAGGTAAAGGAGACCCTACTAATCATGTCAATGCCTATACAACCTTATGCAATGATTGTGTCCTTGATGATAAACTATTAGTTAAACTATTTCCTAAAACTTTAAAGGATACTACCTTGGAGTAGTTTTCCTCTTTACCCAATCATTCAATTCAATCATTTAATGAACTTGTTGATGCCTTTATAGGTCATTTCAATGTCCATATGACTCCCAAAAAGATAATGGATGATTTAATGAGGTGTAAACAAAATGTGGATGAAAAATTGACTGATTTCATTTCACATTATCAGTCACTATATGCTCAAGTAGATATCAAGGTTCTTGATTCACATCTCTAAAAGATGTTTATCAAAAACTTGGAAACTCACATTCAAGATAAGTTGACCATGATGAAATTTCCTTCTTTCATGCATTTATGCACAACCCTTTGTAACTACGACAACTCGGTACTAGTCATGATTCAAAGTCCTCTTCTAGCAGAGCTAAGAAGTCTGAACAAAGCAACCAAAACAATGCCCAAAACTTTAGAAAACCAAACAAAGGCTTCTTACAGTTCAATCCCCCTCCTCCACAACCAACTCAACTTGTTTCTACTCAAGTGGTAGCTATTAAAGCAGTGGTTCCCTTTACCTATGGGGACTTGAAGAGACAATTTACCCCCTTAGTCTATACTCTCCATAACACAAGGGTATGTGCAAGATCATGATGGGCCAAAAAGTGGCAATATGATGGGTATGTGTATGTATGTGGTTGACGACTTTTTTTTTACCCAAAATTGATGAAATGAAAAGGGTTTTTAAAGGATATTCTCATCTTTCCACCAATATAAATTATGCTTTACTTTGAATTTAATAAATAATTATTATTCATTTTCTATTTGAATTACGACTAAAGTCCTAATTGATAGGTTGATTGAAAAACATATGTAGCTTTCAAACGGTATCACATTTTTTGAATTTGAAACATGCATCACATTCTATGCTTCACATACAATAGGATTAAAAAAATGAATTTCATGAAGTTTTGACCAAGTTAAGGTGGTCAGATATATGAGTTTTTATATTTTTAAAATTTGTAATAAAAAATTCATATGGAAAAAAATTACAAAAAAATATGCATCACATCAGGACATGAGTCGTCTACTTATATCTAAAATCTTATAAAAAAATATTATCATTTTATTGTTGTTAGGGTGGTCAGAAAGACACCTACTTATTATTTTTTCCCTTAAATTTAAGTACTACTGCATTGAAATTTGAATTTTTCAAAAATAATTAAAAACCTAGTAGTTTAGAAACTACATTCAATTTGCTATAGATTTTATTCTTACATATTTTTAAAATAATATAGATAACTTATTCAAATTTTTATGTCAAGTTTCCTAACTCTGATTTTTCTAAATTTTTTATCACTTAAGGGCTTGTTTTTTCCATGATGATCCTACACATATCCACAATGACTCAACTATTACAACAATAGATGATCACTTTTCCTACAGTTAGGCCACTTGATCCTACCAAACCTTTACCCCCCATTTTTAAACCAAATGCTTATTTTCATTTTCATTTCCAAAACAGACATGATACAGAACAATGCAAGTGTCTCAAAAACATAGTGCAAAACCTCATTGATTCTATCCATCTATCCATTTCAAATGTTAATGTTATAGGAAATACGTTTTTTTCCCCTCCCAATTCGAAGTTAAAATTTTTTACCAACCCCATGCCTAAATACACTATATCATTTGTCAAAGCTAGTGAACCTTCAAACACTAATGTCATGAATGTTGATACAACTATTGAACAACATGATCTTAATCCAAATGTTACCCATGTTAATCCTATGGATGAACTTGTGGGTACGATAGATGTTATCCCTTGTAAGATACCAACTAACAAATCTCTTGATATTACTTTTTTCTACTCATGATATACTTAAAAAACTTGCCAATGGTCCTCTTTACATAGCTGACCTCATCTATGATAAGCCCAACAATGGATATTAATAGATCTCACCTGTGGAAAGAACGTGATCATGACAAAATATTTAGTATTACATGATCTTTATCAAGATGATTATGAAAAACCAACAACATGGATTAAAACACATACTAGTTTTGTGTTCCCTACGATTGGATGCCCTATGATCTGATCGATCATACTGCCATTACAGATAGGATCTAAAATATTGGATGTAACATTCTTTATTATTCTATTGTTGGATCAATTTCATCTAAAACTAGGTCATCCTTGGGTTGGCTCGATAAAAACTATCTCTTCAATCGGTCACAAATGTTTGAAGTTTCCGCTTGAAAATGAGATATTTACTGTCCACCATAGTGGCTTTAATCCATTGTCTTCTAAAGGTAATTTTTTCCTAGAATCCTTCTAGCTTGAACCTATGGAACTCATCACCCCTCGCAAGGACTTCTTTTTCATTCCCTATCAAATGTTCAAAGCCAAATGAATAGCCAACTTGTCTCTTCGCCACATGTCCCCATCCACTTCCGCTACTCCTACTCTAGATGAGATAATGCTTCGACCTGAATTCAACCCTAAAAAAATAGTGCAACCTCACACACAACCAACAATAAACACTTCACCTTCATCATCTAAATGGCCAAGAGATAATGAAACCAACCGCGTCATGCTTCCTCGCATTAACCAAGTTTATAAAGCCAAAGAGAAAGTGATTGACCCATCTCCTTTAGTTCCTTCCATTCCTTTTTCATGGGAAGAAAAGGAGACTATGAAGGATCAATTTTCTCTTACATCTACACAACTTTAAAATAGAATCAAATGAAACCACGGTGCTCAGGAGCATAGACGTTGTCATCATCTCCTTGCTCATCAATTACAAATAGAAGAAAATAAAGAAAATCAACCTCCACCTTTGATAGATGAAATACTTGATCACCCTCCTCATTTTGACCCACCACAAGATAGTACATTACAACAATCACAAAAAAATAATCCAATACAACAACCATAACTCCTGTACATCCTTCATTGGAAATTACCATCCATCCTCCCATCGTGATTAATCTTGATGATGATGATGATGGGGAGATCTCTAAAACAAATGAAGAGGTTCATAGGGATCTAAAATATTTATTTTCCTCTTCCATGAGCTTAAATGGTAAATCTCCTACACCAAGTGAGGAATCTAGTACTTCCCCTAGTTCAACACTTGCAATTGTCCCTTTGGACAGTCAACTGCCCTCACAATACACTGAACATGATTCAGAAGTGGATGACTTATTAGATGGTTGACTGGCATTTTCCTTAACTAGACTTTTTACTTTTTCCTTTTTATTTTTCTTTTCTTTGGTCTGATTGTATGTGTGTATCGTGTTCCCCCGTAGTGTGTGTTTGATGTTCTCCCTCTCTTTGTGCAGTTCCTCTATTTGTACCTCTATTCTTCTATATGTAATACTTTATCTTTTCTTTTCTGTTCTGGTTTTTTTTTTCATTTTGGGGATGATGCAAAGCATTGAGATGACCTATGTCTCTTCCATGTTGGCCCAAATAATCCCTTTTCCTTTTTCTTATGTTTTCCTTATGGGGATGTTTCAAGTCATTGAGACTGAAATGTCTCATTCATGTTGACCCAAAATGGAATTTATTTTTCTTTTGTTTTCACTCTCTTCGTGTGATTCTTGTAGTTCTATGTATTCAGGGAATGATGATAGTTTCAAGATATTTAATAAAAACATTGCAACAATGAACATACTGACCCCAAATCCATAGATCCCTTATGTGTTTGGTGTGTTCCTTTCTAGGGGAAACCCCTCTTTCTTTTGTTCCTTTTTCCTTTGCCTGATGTAACCTTACTCAGAAACATATGACTTGGCATAGGGGCTTTCCAAGTTGGCTATCCTATCTTGTTTTATTTTTGCATTTTTCATCTGCTACTTTAAAGAAATTTCTCATAGAATGATGTGTAGCAGTTCCTTTAAAGTGGGGGAATACATTGGCATTATCATTTTGCATTTTTCTATTTTTGTTCTTAGTGCAACCTTGTCACTTCATATGTTTCTTTTATTACTTTGTGGATGAAATTGGGTGTGATGTCCTTCATAAGTGTGATATATCTTAGCATATTACATTCCTCTTGGTGGCTTGATGCAACACACTGCATCTCTTAAGTTGTGAATATTCTATTCTTTTACTGGTCCTCTCTTGGAGACATTAGAAACAATGTTCCCTAAGTTATAGACCTTGCATGAACTTAACAAGAATCCTTTGAACATTTCTTTTGCATTTAAATTTTTGCATTCACATGGCCACCTTACATAACACAACTTGCATGCTTGTGGTTCCATCCTATATATTCATGATTTCTAAGCATATGAAGCTTTGCTTGTCTCATGATTAAAAAACTAACATTTTCCTTTGTGATGCTTTATTAAAGTTATTAGGAGGTATTAATTTAGTATGGTTGAGTGGGAAGGTCATTCCAAGGCATAAATTTCCCCATAGCCACCTATGTTTTAATGAGTACATACCAACTGAGTGTATGTTTCTCACCTTTTGGGCCTTCTCACGCAACAAACTACCATGAGTTTCATCGTCCCAGAGTGAGTATTCATTTTATTTTTTAGAAAAACAACCTAGATCTAATCCACAACTAGCTGGAAAAATGATCAAAGCTTGATCTAACTTTTCCTTTTTCTCTTCCTTTCCTCTTTCATATGTGTGTTACTTTTTTCTTATGTTTAGTTTTCCATGGGATCTTCATCTTGGGGGCTTGATCATCCATGTTGATAATTGCTATCTCATCTTACTAGCATAAGTGCATTTGGATCCCGCTCGATATGCATGGCTACTTTAGTGTGAGTTTGAAGTAGGTTCACCCTCTCATTAAAGTGGGGGTTAAATATACCATAGAAAAATGGATCTTCAAAAAATTTCATGGTCATCTAGGTCTTTTCCTATGATGGTTGACCTATTTTGCTTAGATTTAATGATGCAATGTAAATAATATACATTCACATTAGGTCTTGAATATCAAATTATGATAACTTGTAAAGGTGTTGTGAAGTGTTGTAACACATTTATGCACTTTTCTAGAATCTTCACATTATAATTCATCTAAATATACCCTCTTTGTATCACTTATCAAGTTCTATTTCAAAGTGTTGTAAAGTATTGTAATAAGCTTTCATGCTTTTCTAGGCTTGTCATCACTAATTACACCTTTCTTATGCTTTATTTGGCCCCTTTATGCACTTATAGGCCTTAATAAAGTGTGTTTTTTAATACAAAACTGAAAAACAACATTAAAGATAATATAATCTTTGACACCCACTTCTATGCTTTGAGTGGGATCCATTCGCCATGGCTGGCAAATGAGTCCCTCTTGGCACAAAATTCAAAATAAATTCAGATTTCTTTTGGGTTTTTATTCATTGAGACCTTTCATCAGCCTATGATGTATTTTCAGGTAATAGGGGCATACGTGTGTATAAATAAGTGTTTTTCTATCAATTTTAACCCCTATTCATTCAAGCATTCATTCATCAATACAATCATCCATCTAAGCACTTGACCATCCTTGCATCATTCTATCAAGCAATTATTAAGTATCTTGGAGCAACCATTGACATATCTTCAAACTACAACAAGGGTTTGGTGAGTTTAGGACACTTGCATGTTGTTTATTCATCATTCCTTATTTATTTTATTTTACTTATTTATCAAGGGTTTGATTACCAAAGTGGGATTTGACCAAGGAAAATCCTTATACTCTAACCGTTAACAATTTTCCCCCTATTTGCATGTGTTTTTGTATGTCTTGTAGGAATATTTGTAAAATAGATGGGTGTTGAAAAGTGGTCAACAAGTCATCAAAGATATTCAAGTCAACATAACCCTAATACAAGCTTGGAGACATCATTCAAACCATTTTCTATAGATTTGGTTGCGTCAACCCGACAAGAAGACAAGTGCAAATCTGGACCCACAAAATTGACTTAAGAATTTGTAGATTTTTGTGGGAGGACTGATTTTCCATCAGTGGAAAATGAGTCCCACTGTTAGATTAGAAAAGGTGTTTTGTTCAGATTTTAGTTCCCGATAGTCAAAAACTTATTTCAGCAAAGTTTACCAAAAGCAGGACTGATTCACCATTAGTGGCGAATGAGTCCCACTAGTCATGAACTATGATTTTTGTAGCATTTCAGATCCTTCCAGCATCAACATTCCATCTCCAAGTGCACTCTATTCAGTTTCATTAAGTTTTGATTTCATTTGTCCATGTTTCCAGTTCATTTCTGCATAATCACACTGTGTTTCAAACACTTCATATTTTTTAGGTTTTGCAAAAATATCAATCAATTTTATCATTTTTCTACATCTAAATCATTGCATTTAGGCATAATTTCATTGTAATTGCATTAGTTTGAGTGAACTACCTAGATTTTGGTGTGGGATCTATCTCTTTCCTTTAGGTGAAAAACCCTAATTGAGCAAAAAAAACATTTCACACCCTAGAAAATATTCGGTTCAAAATCCTATGGGGTGGTTCCTATGTTTCTATCTTTGAGGTCTCCCCATATTCCTCCACCTAATCCCAAGGTGGAGAAAGCAAAGGTCCCATTGTCAAGAAGTATGTCTCTTTGTGTCTTTGTTCCTCCTACTTATCATCAAGAGTCCACCCTTCCACCAACAATAATTCTAGAGGCTACTCCTCAAGTAGAATAGGACCCCCTACCCTCTTTTCAGGATACATCTTCTAGTGCCCATAGCAGCCATAGCATGCTTGTGGGAGAGAATAAGCAACATCAAAATGCCTTGGATAAGGAGCATGTTGTGTAGAATATCAAAGAGGAGCCTTTTGTTTCTACTTTTTTTTTTTGTGCCTCCTATGGCATCTTTTGTCTATGCCCTAGTTCCCATTTCCTTCATGCTTGTTTGAGCTTTGTTGATCAATCCAAATAAACCTCATCCTAAGAGGGTTCAAGTATTCATCACTCCCTCTACAGATCTGCTACTTATCACCTCTCTTCTTGATATTCCTCCTTTTTCTCAGCCTATTAACATGCTTTTCACAAAGTTGGTGTCATGTGTTTCTTTGGCTCCTTCTCCCACTTCCACTTTAGCTATGAGGATTTTGCATCCTTCATTGAAGCAGAAGCTAGAGACTAACCTCACTTTGAGTTATGGTAAGAAAAAAATTCTACATCTCTTGAGTCATGTTCTATTTTGGCTTGTTTCATCCTTATGATGGAGGTAGTGCCTACATCACTAGGATGTGTCATAGACCCTCTTCCTAAGGATGGCACTAACTCTTGGGTGTCCTTTCCTCCTCTTGTCTATTTTCCACATGTCACTCATACAAAGTACATGTTCAACTTGTTGGAGGATATCCTTACTTTATCCTCGATGTTTTCAAGGTTGACGACTCTAGTCTCACAAGAGTTTGGTAATGAAGACCTCAAGGGTCCTTAGTTATTTTCACAAGTGAGTCAACTAGTACCACCCTTGCTATCCCTCCCCTACAATACCATCCTCCCTCCTCGTATGTTGATCTAGATTGGGATCAAGATGACCTGTTGGTGGAATCAAAGTAG
Source organism: Sequoia sempervirens (assembly GCA_007258455.2). NCBI lineage: Eukaryota > Viridiplantae > Streptophyta > Pinopsida > Cupressales > Cupressaceae > Sequoia > Sequoia sempervirens. The sequence continues at coordinate 746,732,810 of VDFB02281492.1, forward strand.
GGTAGCACCTTCTTATTCATATGTAGATTAGATTTTCATGTTTGTTTGTGTTCCCATGTGCTTTTTTATTTGTGTTTGTTCTCTCACCTAGAGGACCCTTTCTACCCTTTTACCTGTTCTTGGATACATGAGAGAAAATCTATCATAAAATTATTCTATTTACCTCATCATTCTTGTATTTCTTGGAAATTTTGGCTTTCACATTAGGGACAATGCAAAGCATTAGGGCATTTAGGCCTCTTCCATGTTGACCCGGTTTTTAATTTTACTTTATTTTCATATCCTCTTCTTCCCATTCTGATACATTTGGGGTGTATGATAGTTCATTTGTATATTATATTACATCTATTTATCTATATCTATGAGCAATTATAACCCCAAATATTTAGATCCCCTTATGCTCTTGATTTCTTACTCTTTTCCTTTCTCTCAATGTTGTGGTGTCTATGTGTTGTCTCTCATATGATAATATTCCACTGATACATCTTGCTATATGTCTCATGCCACAATGTCTCTTGTATTTCTTTTCTTATTAAAATGACATGTTATCCTTTTTATATCACACATCATTCTAAGGGGGGCTATCATATATACTTTTTTTTTTTTTAAAGGTTTCAAAATGATTCCTTGATATCTTATGCCTCATCATGTAGCTTGGGGAAAAACTAACTAGACTTGTATTATCTTTTATGTGGTCCTGTCATGCAACATAATTTGCAGTAGCTAGATTCCTATATGATTTTCATATTGTATCTATCCATGCTAGTCATACCTATCAACATCATCTTTTATTTGATCAAGATTATATCTTGTCTTATAGATACAAATTTATCACATCTTTTATTTCTTTTCTTTTTCATGTAACATGTTTTCCTGCAACTAATATGTTTATTGTGAGATTGGAGTCAACTTTGTAGGATTGAAGAATCATATCATCTTCATGTCCTAGTAGAACTTCTTTACATTGGATATACCGGATCAAAGGTTTACTTCCTCTTCATCCTAGGTATATTCTATTCAATCTCTTTCTACTTTAGCTTGCACATGTTTAGTTACATATGCTTGCTAAAGTGGGGGAAATTTTCTATGTCATAAAATTAGATTGTTATCTAATTTCACATTAAATCAACCTTCACTTCAGCTTAATAAGATGATAATGTGAACAATTACCTTCCTAGTCTTCATTTTCATCCCTACCTTATTGTTTTCTGTCGGTGATGGAATTTTCATAAGGGACACTTCCATATTGTGTAGATATTTGTACACCATTTGAATGTCTTGACAAGATTCCTAATCCTATTGTTGTTAGTACATTACACTTCCACCTATCCACAAAGTGTAACACCTATATAGTCATAGGACCACTTGAGAGTAGCTCTCTAACATGCAATTTCACTATATTCTTCCTCTCACTCTCATTAAATTCCATTCAACACAATTCATTCACTCTTTTTCACTCTTGCAACCTTATTCTCACTTCTTAACACTTTCACTCTCTCCTCCCTTATATTCTAAATCTCTTGTTGCAAGTTCAAGTTCTTCTACATTATATCCTTACACATTTGTCTCAATCTTTCAAGGAATCACTCCTCCTCTTGTCTTCCCCGAGCTCATTGTAGGGATGGTGATATTTACTTTCAATGCATTATCATTCTTGTCGATTAGCATACTATTGTCTTACATGTTCTATATCTTTGTCTCGACATTTCTTTATATACCTTTCTATAGTGTTGTCTATTTGGCTATCTGTGGAGGTAGAAGTTCACCAAAGTGGTGGTTTGACAAAGGTAAGCCTCGTAAATATCTCCAACACTCCTATTTTTTCTCTGTGTGCATCTTGTTTGTGAGGAGCTTTGTTGGAGGCTAGACCACCTATGAGTTAAGGCCTTTTCTTCTACTACTTATCATTTCAATAGATAGTTTATTTAGTTGTTAACTAGTTATAAAAAAAATTGTCAACAATTATTAAAGACACATAAAATGGGGGAGATTTGACATCCTTACCTTGTTGTTCACTCTTTGAATTAGTTGTTTTGTAAGGATAGTCTATGGATATTCCTTTTTAATGATTCTTTTGGAACACTAAGATTAGACAAGGAAACTTATAAGAGGCTTTTTTCCTAGGGATAGACAAAGATTCCCACATGGATATGTTCACATATTTTTCTTCATATGATCAATAATGTTTAATATAATAGAACTAACCTTTGGTTGTATCTTAGGAGCATCAATAGCTTCATTCCCTTGTATTTGTTGAACATGTACTTTGAGCTATTCCTTTCTAAAAGAAGATTGGTTTCTATGATTTTCTTGCATATTTCAGGTTGAAGGTAGACCATCAACCCTTTGAATCATTGGAAAATAATAAAAATTACCCTTATTAATTTATTTTTCCAATTTTATATCCATTTTCTTTGATCTTGTGCTAGTTTTTATAAAAGAGGACTGATTATATACTTACAGTGGATTCACCCCACAAAATTCTTCCCCTTGCCAATTCATGAATGTAATATCATTATGTATAAGCTCTTAAGGAGCTTTTTAATGTGATGATTTTTCATTGTGATGTATTTTAAGTATAGGAAATTTATGCCATAAATTCTTGGTCGAGAACACCATTTGGGTGGGTAATGTTGTTATGATCTTAGTTACAAGGGAAAACACCGTTCATAGTCTTGTGCTATTTTTCTTAGATAGGAACTAGTGTCTTAGAAGTGTTGGTAGCATTTGGATTATACATGATGGATAAGGCCTAGCATTGATAACATGGTTTTGGTGATGAAAATTTTCTTGGAATGGAGGCCTACAAGGTTGATTGAGTTGATAAGGTACTTGGTAAGAACTATAGCTTTGAGCTTGGTGATTTTTAATATTCACTAACTTATTGCAAAATTTTTAAAGAAGACTTTTTACCTCTTACAAGCCACGAGATTGGCTTGATATAGCCTAATTTTGAGTTGGTTTTTGACTGATGGGTGTTGGTACAGGTTTTGTTATAGGTAATAGAGAAGGCATAGAGGACTATATTTCTAGAAATATGGGCATAGTTGGTCTAGGTGCAATTATTCTATCATGTATAAGGTTATTATCAACCCTAATTGATATCTCATAAGCATCAATAAGTTCTCTTCAACCCTTGGATTGAATCATAATTAAAATGTCATTGTTCAATCCTCTCAAATAATAATAAAAAATATATTTAGGAGAGGGTCTTACTAGGTGAGGAATTTCATCCCATGTCCTTTGAAACTTGAAATTGAAATTGGTCATATGCTTGTGTGGTGCTCTCTTGATGGTTTCCAGTTGCTCCATATTTTTCCTCAAACTACTTGCTCTAGAATTTCCTTAGATGATCCCATGTGCTAATAGAATTCACCCTTACAATTTTATGTCATAGTAAGGCCTTTCCCTCGAATAATGCAACCAACAAATTGATAGCAAAATTTTCTTCAGTCACATGATGCACTGCACAAATATTTGCAACATATTTGATATATTTATTGGGACTTGTTACATCTCTATCGAATAAGGGAGAAATTATGAGGGAAATCATAGGGATGCCATCATGTTGAGAAATATTTAATGGGCTTCTCCCATTAAATGTAACAAATTCTTGATTCTAAGGAAGGAACATAAGAATTAGAGGGGATTTTGAAGATGGTAAAGAGGTGGTTTTGGCTATGGATTCCTACCAAAAGGAGATTAAGATTGTGCTCTCACCAAAACACTTGGAATTTTCTACAATTATCTTCCTCTTCTCCCAGGTGGTGATAGCCACAAATTATCAAAAGGCTCTAAGCTACCTCTTGTGTGCACTCTTCTCATATGCTCTCAACATTTGATCTTTGTCATATATCAATTTCATTTCTTACATTTAATAATGTTAAGTGAATTGAAATATTTGGAAAATGGAAATTTTCATTTAATATTTATGAATATGATAAATGCAATGGTATTTGAAAAATAATTATCTTGAAATTTTGTGATTTTAAAAAAAAATTATTTCGTAAGGATTATCAGTTTAAGGTTACTGATAATGTTGGCAAGTGCAAGAACGTGTGTGTACAGGATGAGGTTGAAGAGAGAGAACTTGTTTGAGGTAGGAATGCTTAGTAAAAAGACAAATGGTAAGTAATGATGGAATCTGGAATCTCATAGACCATAGTAGATCATGACATCTACATTTTCTATAATCAATAAATATCATTCTTGTTTGTATGGATTCAAATTTTGGTTAAATGAGTGACCTTGTGAAAGAAATGAATATAATGCATCTTTGTCTTACTATGTCTTTCTCCAAGTTTGATATTAAATATTATTGAAAATGAATTTGATCTTATACAATTATCATTGTAAGAACTGAGATATAGCTCTGATACCATGTAAGAGTTGTTGATGAACTCGAGCACCCAGGATCACCTGCAAAACCAAGATAAACCTTCCACATGAGAGCAGCAAGAGATAAAATGCAGGAATATAGTGCAACAACAAAATGATGTTATTATCACACACTAAATGATACAATATGCCTCAACTCTCCCTTGAATTGATTGAGTTAATATGAACTCATGTAGACTAGATAGGAGCTAGATCTGAACTAGATAGGAGGGAGAGGTGAGTGCAGAATATATAGTAGAATATGGGAAAATAATTCCAAGAGGGGTAATAACTCCCAAATAACCAAATTAGGTGGGAGTTATGCCTACTTGGAAAATGCCAAATAGGTGGCATAACCTACTCAAAAAGAGACAGATGAGTGGTTTTGTGAGGTGGCATATAAGGCCAAAAGAGGGTGTGAAACTCAACCACCCAAGTGTGAGTGGGAACAACACATGTAATCAATGGATTACGCCACGTGTCCTCACATGAACCAAATCTCCTATAACCTAAGGTATGCTTAATAATGTGTAGGAAAAATAATATTAAAAAACCTACACTAACACCCCCCCTTAAGCATAGCTTAGGTGGGTGAAAGGGTGAAAGAATGCAAAGATGCAAATATGGGTCCCGGCTACTAGGCCATGTTAGGTACCCATGTACAAAATACTCTCTCACAAATGGAGTAAAGGAGAAAACCCAGTGGGACAAAACTCCTCCCCAAAAGAGAGAAAAGAAAACAAGTTTCCCAACACAAGAAGAATCCCATGCAAGGAAGAAGTCCCCTCCAAAATAGAAAGGATAGGAAAGACCATGTAGCCTTCCCCAAAGTAGTCAACTATGCCAATGGTTGAAGCTCGAAGCTGAATGTAGAACATGGTCCATGATCGTCGAACAATGTTCCTCCCCTTAGGAAGAAACAAAACCAAAGGTGTATGAAGAATGTCTTCCCATTCCTGAAAGGAATATGAGGGAAGAAAGCTCAAAATGTATGAAGTCTCTGAACTCTGCTCAGGTGTCTCCATGTTGATGTCGAAAGATGTCACCATCAAATCAAGTGTTCTAGGCCACACTGATGAAGATGAAAATCCAGAACCTAGTAGAAATGTATGTAGAACAAGATCCAAAGACTCAACTATCTTCTCTGAAGACAAAGATGCCTCCTCCAAATGCTGCTCAAAAGTATCCACAATCATGTCAAACTGTGAGGAATGATCATGTGAAGATTGAACAAGAAGATCCAAAGGTTCCTCCACAACTGAAGAAGAATCAACTTCATCAAAGAGAAGATGAATGTCATGAATAGTGTCTCCCAAGTCTGAAATATGAGACTCTATGAACAAACCTACAATGTCTGTCAAGTAGTCATTTGAAGTAGCTATGTCTGGAAGACAATGTGTATCTTGCTGCACTGAATCACAAGAAGCCATGAATGTAGCAACACAAGTATCTTCAGATGCAATAGTAAATGAGGATGTGATCTCAATAGGAGGAGGAGAAGCAAGAAGAGAAGTCTCTTTGTCAACTAGACATTCAAGACATTTATTATCCTCAAGCTCCTCTAAAGTATCATCATCATAGGGTATATTATCAGCATCATCAAGGGGAATTAAACAATCTGCAATAGGATCATCTGGGAATGGAGAGATATGATGGTCTCCAAAAATCTCCCAAATCTTGGTCCAAAGTGTGTGTGGGCACTCAATATGTGAGATCTCCACATAAATATCAACACCAATATATGTACCAATTAATCCTATAATGTGATCATTATTATTACCCCAAACTGATTGCTTCCAAGGTGTGTCTGGTTCAGGTATGAGCCCATAAAGGTATGGCAAGAGCTTAAGCCACCTGAGATGTGTTAGGATGCCATTCTTCCAAGACTCATAATTATCCTTATTCAACATTACCACAGAAGGATGAATAGAAAAACCCATGAAGAATCAACTACAAGATTACCCCCAAAAATTCACTCAATCATGACCCCCCCAGAAAAATATAGTGGTGGCACTTTATAATTAGTGCATTTACAATTCTGGAGTTATTTTCCAGAGTTTTACAATGTCCAAAATTGGACCCAAATACTGAAAGTACAATTAAATATCAAAAAACTATCAACTTTCAAAAAAATAATCACCTCGATCCGAGGTCATATGTGAAAGTTATAGCCATTTGAAGCTCCAAAAATGAGAACTGTCCTTCAGATCTGCTGATAAAACTAATTTTCTGGAAAATTCAGATCACTTGAGAAAAAATGGATCATACCACTACAAAGCCTGCGAAATTATAACCCAAATAAAAAAAAATTGCTCTGAAAAAAGAGCTCGTATGACTGAATTATGGCCCTCCAAAGATTGACTGCAAAATCAAAAATGCAATTGGAGAGGGGGTCTGCTGAAATGTTCCGATTTAATTTCTGCAAAATATACAACCTGTATGCAGAAACTAGCAATGACCCAGATGATTTTTTTCTGCTATGAACAAAACCCAGATGGTGGATTTTCTTTAAAATATACAGAAAATGTGGATCTAGTGTAAAAAAAACGCCTTTAGCACCATAAAACAACCCCAACAACCAAAAAACAGCATGAAAAAGTAAAATCAACTACTTAAGACAAGTAAAAGCATGCTGCAACCTGCAATACTGATTAAAAACTCACAAATCTCTCAAATTTGAGAAGGGGCTTGCAGATCTGACGCTCTGATACCATGTAAGAACTGAGATATAGCTCTGATACCATGTAAGAGTTGTTGATGAACTCGAGCACCCAGGATCACCTGCAAAACCAAGATAAACCTTCCACACGAGAGCATCAAGAGATAAAATGCAGGAATATAGTGCAATAACAAAATGATGTTATTATCACACACTAAATGATACAATATGCCTCAACTCTCCCTTGAATTGATTGAGTTAATATGAACTCATGTAGACTAGATAGGAGCTAGATCTGAACTAGATAGGAGGGAGAGGTGAGTGCAAAATATATAGTAGAATATGGGAAAATAATTCCAAGAGGGGTAATAACTCTCAAATAACCAAATTAGGTGGGAGTTATGCCTACTTGGAAAATGCCAAATAGGTGGCATAACCTACTCAAAAAGAGACAGATGAGTGGTTTTGTGAGGTGGCATATAAGGCCAAAAGAGGGTGTGAAACTCAACCACCCAAGTGTGAGTGGGAACAACACATGTAATCAATGGATTACGCCACGTGTCCTCACATGAACCACATCTCCTATAACCTAAGGTATGCTTAATAATGTGTAGGAAAAATAATATTAAAAAACCTACACTAACAATCATAAGGAGAATGAATAGAATACTTGTTCTTTAGATGAATTCAAAAAAATAGATTCTTTATAAAGAAATGGGAAAGACGAGAAATATTTATTTGTGTAAATTCTTCATATATATATGTAGTGTAGAAAATTGTACACTCTTGGAGATGGTACAATTTCACACTTGGGTATGTGCAGGATCATCATGAAAAAAATAGGCCCTTAAGTGGCAAAAAATTTAGGAAAATCAGAGTTAGGCAACTTGATGTAAAAATTTGAATAAGTTATCTATATTATTTTAAAAATATTTAAGAATAGAACCTGTAGCAAATTGAATTTAGTTTCTAAACTACTAGTTTTATTTTTAAAAAATAAAAAATCTATTTGGTGAAAATTTGAAATTTCAATGAAGTAGTACTTAAATTTTAGGGAAAAAATAAGGAGTAGGTGTCTGTCTGACCACCCTAACCACAATAAAATGATAATATATTTTTATAATATTTTTGATATAAGTAGAGGACTCATTTCCTGATGTGATGCATATTTTTTTGTAATTTTTTTCCTAGTGAATAATTAATTATAATTTTTTATTACAACTTTAAAAAATATAAAAACTTGTACGTCTAACCACCTTAACTTGGTCAAAACATCAGGAAATTCAATTTTTTTTTTTTTTAATATTATAGTATGTGAAGCATAGAATGTGACGCATGTTTTAGATTCAAAAAATATGATATTGTTTAAAAGCTATATATGTTTTTCAACCAGCCTATCAATCAAGACTTTTGTCGTAATTCAAATAAAAAATGAATAATAATTATTTATTAAATTCAAAGTAAAGCATAATTTACATTGGTCGAAAGATGAGAATATCCTTTAGAAACCCTTTTTTCATCAATTTTGGGTAAAAGAAAAGCCGTCAGCCACATACCCTACACATACCCAACATATCGCCACTTTTTGGTCCATCATGATCCTGCACATACCCACTTAATTCAGACCTATTTTAGTACACTCTTGCATGAAATACTCCTTAAAACCATCATTTAAAGGACCCTAAGACCCTTTATTTTAGATCTCAAGGCTTATTTCAACTAAAATCCTTATAAAATCAACAAAAGCATTAAATTTTCTAAAAACCCATGATTTTCCCATCCTTAAAAACTAGGGTGGGAATCATATGCCACCTTGGGTGTATAAGTCCCCCTAGGTGGGACCATATGCCACAAGTGACATATGAGTCCCAAGTGGCTTATTTTTAGGGTTTGAGAGGGAAATTCAAAATTTTAATTCAAATTTTTGATTGATGTCAGCTTTTGAGATCTAATAAATGTTAAATTAGGTGCAATGCCTATATAAACAAGCTATCAATTCATTATTTTCATTTAGAGAAAGAAATTAAAGATCTAAACATTCACAAGAATTCGAGAATTCTTTCACAAGATCATTCAAGAGAAAGTAGCAAGCAAAGTTTAAGTATTAGAGCAACATTATAGTGTTTTTTCACGTCTTCAATCTCACTTTCATTCAAGATCTAGCATTGTCAAGGATTGATTATGGTTGCTTATGGTAAATCATGATGGATTTAGGTTTGGGGAGATGCAACTAGCCATCAAGCTAAGCCTAATGACTTGTTTCCTAAGTGTTTCCATCCTCCATTATCACTCTACATTCATCTTAAGGAAGGTATATGCATTAATAAGGCTTATTAGGGTGATTAGAGGTCTACCGAAGTGAGTCACCATCTTCATATTCCATTTAGGCATCTTATTCTAGCACATTGTGATAGGGTTGCATTGCATTTCAAATTTCCAAATTTTAGATATGCTTAAGGTTAGGGTTTATGTTCACATTTACATTCAAGATCAGTTGTTTCTATCAAGGTTTAATTAACAAACTAGGGGTTTCACTGAGGCAAACCCCCATAAGAAAATCAACACTATATTCTATTTTGTAGGTGTTCTTACAAGTTTAGATCCAAAAATTAGGTCGGGAAGGAAGAGAAAATATTGGAGAGAAGATCGAGACTTTGACTTTCTAATAAAGTAGAACATGATTGATATGCCACAAGTGGCATATGAGTCCCAGTACAAGCAATTTTCTAGATTTCTAAAGATTCTAAGTTGACACTACCAAATTCTTGTTGAAATGATGGAAATTGTACTCCCTCCTTGGAGATAGGGAAATTTATCATTCAATCTAAGACCCATTTTAGTACCCTCACATTAACTGCCCTTTAATTAATCATTAATAGGCCCCTAAGATCCTTTATTTTGAATCTCAAGGCTTATTTCAGCTAAAAACCTAACAAAATGATAAAAAACACTCAAGATTTTAACAACCAACTTTGAAAGTCTAGGGTGGGACACATACACAACTTTGGGCATATGATTCCCCCTAGGTGGGACCCATGTGCCAGGGTTGGCATAAGAGTTCTATTTGGGCCTTTTTTAGGGTTTGATTTGGAAAATCACCTTTTTAATTCAATTTTTTGGTTGATGTTGGCTTTTGAGATTTCAATAATGGTAAATTAGGTGTTAATTCCTATATAAAAAAGCTCCTAATTCATTTTTCATCTAAGAAAGCATTTTCAAGAGCAATTTCAAGATGCAAGCATTCAAGAGTCTTCAAGCATTCTTTCACAAGAGAATTCAAGTTTCAAAAGAAAGAAAATTTGAGGTCTTGAAGTAGCATTAAAGTGTTTTTGTAGGTCTTCAAGCTCACTTTCATTCAAGATCTAGCATTGCCAAGGGTTGATCATGGTTGTCTATGGTGAATCATGATTGATTCTAGGTTGGGGAGATACAACTAGCCATAAAGCCAAGCCTAATGACTTGTTTCCTAAGTGATTCCATCTTCCATTATCACTCTACATTTAACCTATGGAGGTACAATCATTATTAGGGCTCATTTTGGTGATTAGAGATCTCTCAACGTGAGTCATTCATCTTCATATTTCATTCATGCACCTCATTCTTGCACATTAGAATAGGGTTACATTGTATTTCATATTTCCTAATCCTAGACACACTTAAGGTTAAGGTTTACATTCCTATTTATGTGCATATTTCATTATTTCTATCAAGCTTTAATTACCAAACTAGGGGTTTGACTGAGGAAAATACCCATAAGCAAATCAAGTTTATATTTTGTTTTATAGGTCTTTTTGTAGATTAGATTCAAAAATTAATTTGGGATAAAAGAGAAAGTGTTGAAGTGCAGATCTAAACTTTGAATTGTCAAAAAATTGAAATAGGAATGATACACCAAGAGTGGTGTATGAGTCCCACTACAAGTTTTTTTTCTAGATTTTTTAGATTCAGATACCCTTTTTCCACCCTATACCTACATAGAAACCCAAATCTGGGACTGATACGCCTGGACTGGTGTACAAGTCCTAGTAGGGAATTTTTTAAAAATTTCTAGCAATTCAGAGCTCATTCTAGCCTCTTAGCTTTCTAGGTACATATTTCTAAGATCTTACCTTCTTTTTTTTTTTTTTCATGCCTTTATAGGTTATTTAGTTAAAGATTCCATCATATTAGGGTTAGACATTTCATCTTGAATTGCATTTGTCTTTCCAAGTCCTAACTTGAAGGTGAACCCCTCATTAGTTTACAATCATGTCCTAGGACAACTATATTGCAAGATTTCTTTCTCCTTTGCATTGAGATCTCTAGGGTTATCCTTCAATGAAATAAATGGGAAGTGGGTCTTGCTATATGTTCTAAACCATAAAAAAGTATATCTCCTACACCATTTTCTGTTATTTCATTTTGATGAACCTATATTTAGAATATCATAATTTTGATTTGGAGTTTATTATCATCCTAGATCTTGCTTGCATTAATATTTTATTAGGGTTTTCATTAGTTAATTGGCATTCTAGGGTTTCAAATTTTGCATTAGTGAAAGTGCATATAGCTTGCACTTTTGCACCTCATATCACTAAAAATCATACAAAATATGGGTTTTCATTTAGTTTATAGATCATACAACATAAAAATCATAAAAATCACTTAAAATTTGCTTCTTTTTTTGAAAAAATCCTCATTGGGACTCATATGCCCCTCTAGGCGAATCAATCCTAGTGCATATTTTAAACTGCATTTTCCAAAGTTAAATTCCTTGTTTTCAAGCTTTTGTTTGTAGTTACTGTTAGCTCTCAAAAATTGGTGCAGGAGCACCCAGTACACATAATTTAAACAATTCATCCTTTGAAGGATGGCATTAGAAATTTAGGGGCATTTGAGTAAATTAATGCTAAATAAGGTCTTTGAGACTATTTTTTCATGTAATTGGGGGTTTTTAAGGTTAGTTGTTTCAAAAGTGCACAAGGTTGCATAATATTGTGTTTGTTGCTAACAAATTGTCAAACAATGCAAAATTAAGCATATGTAAGGGTTAAGTTGGTTTGTGGTCAGTTATAGGAATTCCAAGGGTAGTTTGGTTTGGGAAATTGTTTAAATGGCCTCTTGAAGGCTCGAGGGAGTTTGGTTGAAGCATTGTGAAAAGAGTAAATTAATAAAAAGTTCTATTTTCCAGTTATTTTCTAGTTTTTTCTCTCATTTCTTGGCTGTGCACGGGTCTGTACAATAGGAACTATTGATGAATGATTGGATTTTGATTTAGGATTGTTTTTCCTATGTTTTGAATTGGTTCTTGAGAGTTATTATTGTGAATTAAGCCAATTAAATTGAATTTGCGGCTAATTGTTCTAAAATAGGGGAAGTAGAGTTTTGAATTAAATGTGAGTTGAAGGGCCATTCCTCCTTCTGTGCAGGCTCTAACTTGGAGGAATGGGCCTATGTAAGGTAGAGTAAATAATAGAATGATCCTCCTTGTGGTGGAAGAAAATTTAAAGTAGATGAAAGAAACTGCCCTGTTGCAAAACTATGTTTTAGGCCTTGGAGTCAAGGCTAGAGTAAGTGAAAAGTCTATAGAGAATGAAATCTAGGTAGAAACCCTAAAGGATAGCCTTGGTAGGTGTATTTGATGCTATATAGAAGTTTTGAGTGGTTGTAAGTGTTTGGTTGTGTGAGGAAGTTAGAAACCTTATGGGGAAGGGGTGAAAAGAGGGGAAAATTAGGTGGTTTACAAAGGAAGTATGTACAAAAAATAAGGGTGGTCAAATGTTAGGATGTGTTGAGCATGTGTAGGTGGAAATATGAAGGATTTAAGTGGTTTTGGGTTTGCAAGTGATCTGGGTATAGGATTTACAATAAGCCCTAGTTTTTAGGAAGGAAAAGGAGGGTTTGTTGGAGTAGCAGTATAGAAGGGCAGTATGGAGGTTTTGATCAGAGATTCTTTTGCTTTGTGCCACAATTTGTGACTGTCCAAGAGTTGGTAAGTTGAAGAGTAGTTTAAGAGACACTTTGTTTGTAAAAGTGGGCTAATTCTACTAGCCCTTGGTCATGGTGACTTAATGATTTTCTATGTTTTGACAAATGAATCTAACTTGTAAGCTTGGAAATGTCTTTTTGATGGAATATGGATGCTATATGGATGATCAGTGGGTGTTCTTACAGTTGTCTTTGAAGAATTGGTCTTTTAGTTGCTCAGTTGTGAATTGGAAAACCATAGAGCTGACCCTATGGAAGTTGTGCTAGTTATTTGATTTTGTGTTGGTGTTTGGTTTTCAAGCTTGGTTGATTGTTCCTCCATCCTGCTCTGCATCAAAGTGGTATCAGAGTGAGGAAGTAGATCTCGTGAAGATTGCAGGAGAAGCATTGGAAGATACAAGACACTATGGACTTCAGAAGGTTGGATGAGAAAGAAGGACAAATGAGGCATGCTACCTTCTAGACCAGATGCAAATGCAAAGGTAAGATCTGTAAAGTAATGATTGAATGAGGTTCCTTGAGTAATGTTGTTTCATAAGAAATGGTTGAAAATTTGCATTTGACAAGGCTAAAACATGAATCACCTTACAAGGCATATTGGGTAAAAGATAGTTAGCATGTTGTGGTTAGAGAGCAAGCATTGGTAGATTTTGAAATTGGTCCTTATAAATATGTTCTATTATGTGATATTATGCCTATAAGGGATTGTCATATGATACTAGGAAGGGTTTGAAAATATGATAGATTTTCTATGCATGATGGGAGGCTTAATGTGTATGAAATTGAAAAGGATGGACAAAGGTACATTTTGAGTTGTTTGCAGGAAGAAGGGACACAAAGAAGGATAGGGATGTGTGGAAAAAGAGAGATGCTAGAGAAAAAGGAACAAGGGAACCTAGAAGAGACAATAGGGCATAGCATAGTTGCAATGGAGAAAGGAAAACACCATGAAGAAGCATTGGGAAGATAGTGCAGATTGAAGACATAAGAGAGACAAGGGAAGTGAAGGTCAAACATGAAATGACCTTAAAAGAGCAAGGTAAGCTTGAAGGTTGTGTTGAAGATAAAGGACATAAAGAAGTTTGTTCATTAAAGGTTGATGGTGTTCTAGGGTAGACATCTATGAAAAGTACAGTGGTACAAGAAGCTGAGACAGAGTATTGTGAGCAGAAGGCACTTGGGGCAGAGATCCCTCAAAGTGAAGAGAATAAGAATGTAGGAGAATTATCAATGGAGAGCCAAGGAATTCCTAGTGAGGTCTATAAAGGTGAGAAGAAATGTCTACTGACTGGACAAGGTACTGAGCAGCCACAAAAGTCTGATAACAAAGAAGATGAGTTGCAGCAGGGCAGAAGATCTAATGACATGGAAGTTTTGAAGGTTGAAAATGTTAAAGGAGAAAGAAGAGATGCAGATAAGACAGGTGGGAAGGTTGGAGAAATCCATGAAAAGATTTAAGATTATAACAAGATCATGATTGGGGCAGTGGAGTGTCCCTTGACAGCAGATGTAAGTGATAAGAAGACATGGATTGTGAACACAATGGACTGTGTGACAGAGGATATAGAGGTCAATAAGATATTAGTACTAATGCAAAGCCTAAAAGTCAAGGAACTTAAAGGTGCATAGAAAATGAAAGAAGAGGAAGATGTCTTTGAGGATGCTCATGAAGAATTATTGGAAGAAGAAGAAGATAAAGTAAGAGAAGGGGCAGTGAGTGAGTTTGTAGGAAAGTGTGAAGTTAATGAGAAAGGTGCAGTCACTTTGACTGATGAAGAAGATCAAGCAAAATGGATAAGTGAATTTCCAAGGAAGGAAGAGTTGATGGTGAATGGCCTAGTGAAGGCTAGAGGTAAATAATTTGGGAAGTCTCCAATTGAGATGGAGCAGTAAACATAGAATATGGATTGGATAGGGGTTATGTATGCTACTGTGTAGATTATTTTGAGCATGGGAAAGCTAGGAAAAGTTGTGAGGAGGAAAATGGAGAGGCAGAGAATGAAGAGGATTGTTTGCTATTTTTTTGTTTTGATGATTTTGATGATGGAAGTTAAGCCAAGAGTCAAAATTAAAGGTGAAGCATATGGTGTGGTGTTGTGTGCACATGTTGAGAATGTTGGGAGCAGTTGGTTAAGGTATGCAAGTGCAGGTTTGAGATTAATAGTGAAAAACCAAGGAATTAATGCAAGCAAGGGAATGCTACACATGGACAAGACAAAGCCAAAGGTCAAGATGAAGCATCTACAAGGAGTATCAGAGGATGGAGATTCAACTTTGTTGCAGGTGAAGGCTTCCAAGAGACTTGGAAAATTTTCAAGCCAGGGTGCATGGTGCAGGAGCACCCAGTACACATAATTTCAACAATTCATCCTTTGAAGGATGGCATTAGAAATTAGGGGAATTTGAGTAAATTAATGCTAAATAAGGTCTTTGAGACTATTTTTTCATGTAATTGGGGGTTTTTAAGGTTAGTTGTTTCAAAAGTGCACAAGGTTGCATAATATTGTGTTTGTTGCTAACAAATTGTCAAACAATGCAAAATTAAGCATATGTAAGGGTTAAGTTGGTTTGTGGTCAGTTATAGGCGTTCCAAGGGTAGTTTGGTTTGGGAAATTGTTTAAATGGCCTCTTGAAGGCTCGAGGGAGTTTGGTTGAAGCATTGTGAAAAGAGTAAATTAATAAAAAGTTCTATTTTCCAGTTATTTTCTAGTTTTTTCTCTCATTTATTGGCTGTGTATGGGTCCGTATAGCAGGAACTGTTCATGAATGATTGGATTTTGATTTAGGATTGTTTTTCCTATGTTTTGAATTGGTTCTTGAGAGTTATTATTGTGAATTAAGCCAATTAAATTGAATTTGCTACTGACTGTTCTAAAACAGGGGAAGTAGGGTTTTGAATTAAATGTGAGTTGAAGGGCCATTCCTCCTTCTGTGCAGGCTGTAACTCAGAGGAATGGGCCTATGTAAGGTAGGGTAAATAATAGAATGAGCCTCCTTGTGGTGGAAGAAAATTTAAAGTAGATGAAAGAGACTGCCCTGTTGCAAAACTATGTTTTAGGCCTTGGAGTCAAGGCTAGAGTAAGTGAAAAGTCTATAGAAAATGAAATCTGGGTAGAAACCCTAAAGGACAACCTTGGTAGGTGTATTTGATGCTATCTAGAAGTTTTGAGTGGTTGTAAGTGTCTGGTTGTGTGAGGAAGTTAGAAACCTTATGGGGAAGGGGTGAAAAGAGGGGAAAATTAGGTGGTTTACAAAGGAAGTATGTACAAAACATAAGGGTGGTCAAATGTTAGGATGTGCTGAGAATGTGCAGGTGGAAATATGAAGGATTTAAGTAGTTTTGGGTTTGAAAGTGATCTGGGTATAGGATTTACAATAAGCCCTAGTTTTTAGGAAGGAAAAGGAGGGTTTGTTGGAGTAGCAGTATAGAAGGGTAGTATGGAGGTTTTGATCAGAGATTATTTTTCTTTGTGCCACAATTTCTGATTGTCCAAGAGTTGGTAAGGTGAAGAGCAGTTTAAGAGACACTTTGTTTGTAAAAGTGGGCTAATTCTACTAGCCCTTGGTCATGGTGACTTAATGATTTTCTATGTTTTGACAAATGAATCTGACTTGTAAGCTTGGAAATGTCTTTTTGATGGAATATGGATGCTATATGGATGATCAGTGGGTGTTCTTACAGTTGTCTTTGAATAATTGGTCTTTTAGTTGCTCAGTTGTGAATTGGAAAGCCATAGAGCTAACCTTATGGAAGTTGTGCTAGTTATTTGATTTTGTGTTGGTGTTTGGTTTTCAAGCTTGGTTGATTTTTCCTCCATCCTACTTTGCATCAAAAATGCAGGCGAAATGCCTCAAGAGGTTGCCAATCTCTTGGTACGTTTTAGGGTAACAAACAAGGCCAAATGGTTTAGACCTTCTACTCTTCATGTGCTGCTAGACCTAGGCAGGTGCACCTATATGAATAAAGTAGACTTCAGGTTGTATGAATTGACTAAATTGATGGATCTATTACGATGGCACAAATGTAATAGATAAAAGCTTACAGACTACTCCTACTCCTAATATTGAAATTGAGATATGGATGTTTGAATAATGTTTTATAAAATTCTAAAATGGAATTTGTGTGACCAGTGCCTACTTTGTTGGGCTAATGGAGTCAAGAGGTAAATAATATGGGTTTCCCCTTTTGGCTTAACTCTAGTTGTTAGGCACTTTGAGAATGAGGTTCTATGACTGGCATAAAACTTCACTAAATTTATGACTTGCATAAATTGTGCTGAAATATTTTCTTACCAGGCTCTTCTTCAATTATCCAAAATAAATTTTTAAATCACTATGATTCATCCAAAAGAATTTAAATCTGACTTGCATACACCAATTGATTAGTTCATACAAAATGGGAATACATTTCGATAAATCAGAGATATACTTGATATACTGATTTAAATGATTAAAAGACCTCAAGTTGGAGACAACTAGATAGAAATGTAAATAATTTCATCACAACAACTGAACACTAAGAAAGGATTTCACCAAATTTATGCATTCTTCTCCATTAAATAATTTGAAAGGATTTTACAATATACATCATGATGTTTTATTTCGACAACAATTCACCCTATCCAACTACCTACCTACTTATTTCTCCCTAAATCTAATATTATTTTGATACAATTTTACCTTGCATATATACATTTCCTTTTTAGGGTTACAACGTTTCATATCTCTTCCAATGCAACACTTCATTATTCTTCTTTTTTAACAAAACATTTAATTATTTTCCTCTAGCAAATTAAATATTTTAATCTTTATTATCTTTGTTCCTCGTAAAAAATAATCATCACTTTGGAAAACTTTTAAAATCTTCATTAATCTTTAATCCCTTTGCTAGAAAACTTCACATCCACTTTTTCACAGGCATGTATCTCCAATATGTCGTTTGGGTAAAAATAATTATCTCCTTTTGGTAAAAGCTTTTTTTCCTCCTTATGAAAATGCTTCACTTTATTTTGTGTATCTTTGTTCAAATGTAAAATACTTTTTGAGTAAAAGTATTCTCCCCTTAAATTTTTTAATTTTTCCTTTAGTTTCTTCTTGAAAAGATTTACTCTCCATCATAAAAATATTCTAGGTAAAATTGGTGAAAAATATTTCCAAGTTCATTGAGAATATTTTACTTTATGAAGAAAATATTTCATCTATCCATCTTCACCTTTATTCTATGATTTCTCATTTTATTACTCCCATGATTTCATTCCTTTTGGATTTTATCCATATTGTACGGATATAATTCTTTTGAATATTTATTTCCTCCTTCAAGCTATCGGCATGACAAGCTCTCACCAATAAGACTTCAATCCAACTTTGATTCTCTTGCCGATAAATCTCTTCATTGCTTATTTATTTTCCAAAGTTTAAACTTTATAAAATATCAAAATATTTAGGGTTTTGAAAACATCCATATTCATTTTAAAACATACCTAATGTTTTAAAATATGTCATTTGAACTTTAGAACTTAAGAAAGAATTTTTCAATTTCAGTTGGAGAGCAAATAAATTAATTTCACCGTAGGCACACAGAGCATCCTCGAGCCATGAAAATTTTCAAGTGACTGTGATCAATTATTTTGGAAGTGGGTTTTTTATGGATTTTGAACAGCTCGCCAAATCAAGGTACTTCCTTTATAAACTGGCCTTGGGGCATGTAGCAAGAAAAATGAAATTTTCAATTACTAAACTAAATGAGCTTAGAATCCAAAAAAATTGAAATTGGAGACATTTGAGGCCAAAACACCAACTGGTCGTTCTTAGAATTTCAAAATTTGCAAATTTTTTGGAGTGCCAAATCTAGCCCGAGGTTGTCGTAAAACAATTAAAAAACATACCAAAACTCCTCCTATGACCATGAAAATGCATATACATGTTGAGTTTTGATAGGAGAGTATGCTCGTAAATTTTTTTGGCATGAAGCTCTCAAAATTGCAAACTATGAATTTCCAAATTTGCTTACTCAACATTTTCTGAAAATTACCACTGTCAAGCTCAATTGAAACCTTCCATTTGCCTTTTTTGAAAAAATATCAAATGTGATCTTGGGAAGCTATAACTTTGAATATTATCTCATTTAGTCATGGTGAACATGTGTGCAAGAGGGTTTTTCATCAACCATCTCTGTTCATGAAATATCAAACACCAAAGTTGACCATTTTGTAGCTGTTCTAGAAATGCAGTCTTCAAACTGTGTAAAATCCATTTGGATTTGATCTTGGAAAAATATCAAATGATGCCCTAGAGACTTGAAATTTTTTGTGGAGGTATACTTTTGTGTAGAGAATTGAAGGAACCAATTAGTTTGTCATTATCATCATCCATTTGCTTAATATTCACCCTCAAATTTGACCATTTTAACAGATTATTCACTGTATTGACAGCAAATTTTCTCAAAAACCCTTAAACTTGGCCCTCTGAAACTTTGTCAAAACAGATTGGATGAAGCTAAAAATTGGCATGCATACTCCCATATGTTAGTTGAACACGTCTGCAAAGGGATTTCGCTTGAAATTGTACTAACTTCATTTTGTGATTTTTCAAAGTGAGCCACTTGAGCAGATTTTTCAACTATACTCTTGAGTGTTAAAATCAACTTGTTGAATATGGGAGCCTAAAATTTACATGAATTTTTAGGCTCCAATAGTTACAATCTTTATGTTTTAGTTTGCATAGCTTCTATTATATTCAAATCATTAGAAGTAACATAATTTACATTCATTGCAATTGTTGATAGAATTAGATTCTTTTAATTTTCATTTTCAACATTATTTTATATTCTAATTATATTAGATTACTTTTGTCATTCATTAGAAAAAAAAACGAAAAAAAAAAAAAACAAATAAACCATTTGGAGAAAGTATAGTTATTTGACTATGTTAAATCTCTTTTTCCAAGTTAACCTAACCCTCAAGCCTTTTAGTAGTGATGAATTTGACATGTTAGATGAAGCCCTTTGAGGATTTCATTTCATAAGGTTCATCCAGTAAGGCTTGTCATGACAAACCAAAACCAAGAGATGTTAATGTGATTCAACCTCAAGTTATCCTTTACCCACCTTCACACAAAACTCAAACTCAAAACAAACCTATTTACATTCTTGAACCACCTAAGGACAATGTTTTTTAGCAACCAAGTCATAATATTATTGCACATACATAAACACTAGAAACAATTTGCAACCAAGACAAACAACTTAAACACCCTTACCTTTACCCAACTCTGTCTTGCCTAGCGCCCCTCATTTGTCTTCAAATAATGGAAAGGATCATGATCTTGTTGAACAACCTAAAAATACTCCTACAAAGATATCCATATGGGATTTGATTCAAAAACATGCCTAATTATCACACTATTCTTCAAATGGCCTTATAACAAGTTTTGATCCCCTCTAATACAAATGCAAGTGATGTGGCAGCTCTAATTAAAGGAATTAATATAGTTAATGTAGACATTAAATTTCAACAACATGAGCTCCCTCCCTTGGAGATTAGAAAGGAACATGATGCCTTCATGATAATAGCCAAATTCAATAGATTAGGAATAAAAGGAACTCTTGTTGATAATGAATCACCCCTCAATGTATGCAGTGTGAATCTTTTAGAAAAAATAAAATATTGAACCTAACAACTTATTGTTTAGAGGATTTGACAATGTAGGAAAGCAACTATTTGGTGAGATTACTTTACCTAATACAGTTGGAAAGGATACCTTACAAACTCCTATTCATGTTATGCCTCATGACCTCTCACACAATATTCTCTTAGGAAGACCTTGGATTCATGAGATGCATGTGGTACCTTTGACTCCGCATTGTATCATGAAGTATATCTATAGCAATAAGGTATACCAAGTTGAAATAGACCCCAAGCTTGAAAGTTGATTACAAGTTGAAAAAGGAATGACAAGTCCTCTAAGGACATTAATTCCAAAATCAAACATAGAACCTATGTAAGAGGAAAAACAAGAGATGGGAAAAGTGTCCAAATTATTGGATGATGATTTGGGTTCCTTAGAATTCACACCCTCATTTATGGGAGAGTACACAATCACAAGTAAATAAAATGGAAAGAAAACACAACCAATGGTGATGTAAACACAAAATTCAAAAGAATAATTACAAGCATATACCTCATCTACTTTAGAAGAAGACACAAGTTATCTAGAACAAACATTAATGAGATAGATTATCAACAACAACCAAACCCACAAGAAATGGAAAGAATTTATAGAAAAGGCTGTGAGTTTATGAAAAAAATTTCTTACAGTGGAAAAGGATGTGGCAAGAAAGAACAAGGTATTCATGTTCCTATAGAACCTAATATGAAAGAAAAAAAAGTGGTTAAGCGTATTACTCAAGTTCTAAGATTATACAAACAACAAAGAGACCCTCACTAAACATCAACACCATCTTGTGTAATCCTAAAACAACTCTTACCTTGAAGCATCTGGAATTGATTAATATAACTTATGAAGAATAATTGGATTTTTTCAAAGATGATGAAGCCTTGAAAGAAATTCTAGGAGTTTATGATAAAACATTTACTCCCCCTAAAAAGAAATAGTTTTCATGTGTTATGATTAGTACCAAGCAAAAAGACAAAGAAGAGGAAAGTAGTGGGATTGGCATGAATAAAGAAGAATACAACCTTGAATTTCTGAAACAAAATGTGCTTCCTTGAGGAGATACCTTGGAAAAACTGATGGATATTAAGAATGAAGAAAAAGTGATCAAGATAGGAAAGTTCCTTGATGATGAAGAACAAGAAGACCATGCAACTTTACTCCATGAATTTCTCAAAATTTTCACTTGGACTTATTTAGATATGTCGGTAATTGATCCTAAGATTGTAACACACAATATAGTCCTCACTAAAAATGCTAAGCTTGTTAGACAAAATATTCTAAAATGAACCCTAAGATAGCCTTATTAGTTAAGGATGAAATTGAGAAGCCCATTGAAGATGGTTTTATAAGGCCTATAGATTATTCTCCTTGGATCTCAAAATTGTCCCAGTTACAAAACCAGACAATCGTATTGGATGTGTACAAACTTTTTTGATTTGAATAAAGAATCTTTAAAAGATTAATTTCCTCTTCCTAATAATGACATGATAGTAGAATCGACTGTGGGACATGCTTTGTTGTCATTCATGGATACAATCAAATATTTATCAACCCTCAAGGTTAGTACAAAATAGCTTTTACAATAGCTTTGGGAACATTTTGCTGGGTAATGATGCCTTTTGGACTGAAGAATGTAGGTGCAACATATCAATGAGCTATGACATTAATATTTCATGATTACATACATAAAATTTTGTAAGACTATGTTGATGATACTCTAGCCAAATATTTAACAAGAAAAGACAATGTAAATTCCTTTTGGAAAGTATTCAAGTGAATGCAAAAATAAATGAGACTGAAATTCAAGAAAAGTGTGTATTTGGTGTAGATAGTGGAAAACATCTAGGTTTTATCATATCTCACAAAGGCATTGAGGTGGACACGAAGAAAATCGATGCTATAGTTAACATGCCACCTCCTAGAAACATCTCCCAATTGTGTATGCTACAAGGAAGAATTCAAGTCATCTATCATTTTGTGGCATCCTTAGTGGATTGAACATTAGAATTTACACATCTCCTTAAGAAAGAAGTTTAGTTTAATTTGAATGAGGATTGTAAAAAATATTTTGAGAGTTTGAAAGACTATCTTGCTACTACTCTTGTTTTACAACCTACTATGGAAAGCAAACCATTCATCCTATATACTATAGCATTAGCCAATTCTCTTGCAACATTGTTGGCTCAACAGGATGAAAATTGTAAAGAGCATCATGTTTATTACATTAGATGAACTTTGATTGATTATGAGAAATGATGCACAATGAATGAGAAAAATTTTTTGGCTCTTGTATTCTCTACTAGTAAGTTAGGACATTACTTGTTGAATGATGAAATACATGTGATGATGAAATTTGACCCTAAAAGACATCTTTTTACTAAAATAGATTTATCAGGATGTTTAGATAAATGGGTTAGGTTGTTGACTTAGTTTGAACTTAAGTTTGTTTCACAAAAAGAAATGAAAGTACAATCCTTGACTAAATAGTTAGTTGATGCTTCTTCTCCCCTAGAAATACCTAATGTAGAAGCATTTCCTAATGAGAGTGTATTGACTATTCAGGAACATGAAAATGTATGGGAATTGTATTTTGATGGATCTAAGTGTAGAATAGGCTCTGACATGGGAGTTATAATAGCTTTGCCCATAGGGAAACCTATTCCCTTATCATATTGATTAAATTTCCTACACACGAACAATACCACAAAGTATGAAGCATTAATTTTTTGGATTACACACTGCTTTAGCTTTGGGTGTCTGAGATATTAAAATATTCAGTTACTCATAATTAATCATTAAACAAATAAATGGAACATATCAAGTGAAGCATGGAAAATTATCGAAATACAAGGATCTGACAATGAATTTGTTTGAGAAGTTTGATTTGTTTACCATCAAAAACATCCAACAAAAAGATAATAGAAATGAAAATGCAATGGCAAGCATAGATTCTCTAATATTCCCTCAAGATCCTTCAAAAAAATTTACATTTGTCATCCAAACAATTATTAAACCATCGATTGAGCATAAAATAGATGAGATATTAGTAGTCACCACATAAAGCTCTAGAGAATGGTATGCATTGATATTTGATTATCTAAAAATTGGTATCTTTCCTGAGCCGACAACTAAGAATACTAGAGCATACCTTCATAAACTTGCATCTAAGTGTAGTGTCGAAAAAAGGATCCCTTGAAATTTTTCACACTTGTTTGGGTCCTCCTTGTGCATTTTGGCTTAATGTTTCCTTGATTTAGTGTTGTAATGTGGATAAAACATTCAAATTAGGTCTTGGGCCCTTGTGAACTAATGGAATTTAATGGTTCCTTGTAAAAGTGTTGTGAAGTGTTGTAAGACACTTTCACACTTTTCTAGAGTTTTATCAATTAACTAAGCATAATATATATAATTTTAATCACAATTAATCTTATCCTTGCCTCATTTTGAGTGTTGTAAAGTGTTTTAATACACTTTCACATTCCTCTAGGATTTTCATTAATAATTTGGTTTTCTTATGCTTTAATCAACCCCAAGTTGCATCTACAAACCTCATTTAATGCATCCTTTCAAGGATAATCCTGACACAAATCAGTAACCAATCATAATTCAGGTGTTCCTTGCTTGTGTGGCCTAGATTTAATGTTTGGGACTCATTCACCACCTTGGGTGAATGAGTCCCACCTAGATCATTTTAGCCCAAATGCATGTTTCAAACATTTCTAGACACTTATGATTTTTGGTCCCATACATTATGTGTGATGGAACTCATTCACCACGTTGCGCAAATGAGTCGCGTGTGACCAAAATTCAAATTTATATCAAATTTTGAGTGGGATTTTATTCTCTTAGATCTGATGTCATATTGTAGTGTTGTAATTTCAGGAAATCTTGCATGATTAAGTATAAATACAAGGTTCTTTCACTCATATTCATGACCTAGAATTCAAGAGAGTTCACAAGAGAATTTTAGCATTCAAGGCATTTCAAGGGAAGATTATCAAGAATTTAAGAGAATATTCAAGTGTCATTCATCATGTCAAAGATTGCTTGCATCATGTTGAGTTAAAGCTAACATTTGTGATGTATGGTTTGTGTTTCGAGCAAGCATTGCATTCAAGATTCATCAATATCAAACAAAAATCCAAGTCTACATATATTGGTGCCACTACTTACATGTTTTTAGTACCTTATTGCTAGGGTTTGGTGAGTTACAACATTATCTTTTGTTCATTCATCATTCTCTTTCCATATTCATTCCATTTCAAGGTTTAATTACCAACAAGAGGTTTGACCAAGGAAAACCCCTATTCACTAACCCCCATAACTTTTTTACATATTCTTGTGTGTTATTTGTAGGGCTAGGTTGTAAATTTTCCAAGAAATCAAGTTGGAGAAAAGTTTTCAAGTCTCTTAAAGTTGTCAAAGTTGTCATCAAGCCTTGGTGGAGCTTGGAGAAGACCTAAAGGTGAAATTCCATAGTTTTGGATCAGAAAATTAGTCAAACAAAGTAGAGTAGATCAAGAGGCACAAAATCCACTTCAAAATATCTAGAAAATTAGAAGTTGACTAATTCACCACTATTGGTGAATGAGTCCCACTGTACAAGCTTGAATAAGATTTTTGCAAATCTGGATACACTTTTGGCTGAAACTTGCTCCTGTGCATTTTCTAGAAAATTGGTCTGATTCACCCAGCTTGGTGTGTGAGTCCCAATCAGCTTCAACAATAGAGTTTTTAGTGATCCAAAGCCTCATTCTTCCTTCTTTAGTCTTCCAGGTGCACACTTTTTTTTTTATAGCTTTTTAGTATAATTTTTTCATCTTTTTAGGTCATTTAGTACTTGTTTGTATATCACAAATTATTTTTTCCAACATTTTCTTTTCCAAGTTTACACTTGGTGGTGTACCCATTAGCTATCATTCAATCCCTAGAACCTTCCCTTTGTTATATTTCAATCTCCTTTGCATTGGAATCTCTAGGGTTTGTTCTTGAGTGAAAGGTTGAAAAATTGGTCTTTCTCCTTTTAGATCCAAAACCCTAAAAGTGAAAGAAAGCACCCATTTTTCTACATTTCCTTTTGGTGTACTTGCATATAGAGTGTATGAACCAAGATCCTAGTACTTGAAAAATACAAAGAACACACACTTTAGAAGATTGAAATACAAGTTAGAATCTAAGTTCCCCCTGAAATCCATTCACAAAACTTAAATTAGGAAATGAGATGAAGAGCACAATAAGAAAGCAATAAAAAGAGATTGAATCCTAATTAAACAAGAAAATTCTTGATCCCATGGGGGAATTGGTGCCAATTTGATGTGAAAATTGGCCCTTTCCCAACTCCAATGATGCAATGTTGATTGGTGATGAAGAGTGATCCACTTTGTTGATGATTGAAGTATGCTCCAAGATGAAAATCTGCATAACCTAGGTAAGATTGGATAAAAATGGATGAGAATTGTTATGGATATGAGTATAATAACATTGCTCAAATTGTGGATGATATAATGAGGAATGAAGCCTCTTATTTATAGAATGACAAGATGGAGAGATTCCCAAAATGAAGCAATGTGGGACTAACATTTAACCATTGGCAAGGTGCCACTTGTCCAAATGTGAGTGGATGGAAGATGTGCACATTTTGATGAATGTAACCATAAATGAAATTAGGTGATATTTGAAAATGTTGAAATGACATGTAGGAGGGAAATGAAATGCCTTAAATGCCACTTGGCTCAAGGAAAAAGGACTTATTAGGTGAATTAAATGTCTTGTTGGAAGGACATGTTGAGAGAAAATAGAGATTTAATAAATGAATTAAATCTATTTTCATGTGCAAGTGGCAAAAGCTAGAGGATGGGACTTGCATTAGGATTAAATTAATCAAAATTAATTAATTTAATGAGGGATTTAGGAGACGTGACAATTTTGACTTAGATATATGGATTTATTTAAATCAAAATGAGAGGAATGTGATTTTAGACTTAGTTAAATAAATATATATATTTTATTTAACTAAAGAAGATGAATGTTAGCTTAAATTAAACAAGGTTTAATTTATTTAATTTAATATACTTTAGAGATTTAATCAAATAAAGGGAATTATTTAATTAAATATGGATATAGGGTTAATTAAATCAAATAGATTGATCTAATTAATGAGAGAAAAAAACTTAATTAGATAAAATGATTTATTTAATTAAGAGAGGAAAATTGATGATTTTAATCAAATAAGGGTATTCAATTAAATGGTTAAATTGAGGGATGATTTAGGATGAAATGGTGTTAATAATTGGGATAAAATGTGCAATGTCAATTAGTACATTTTCCATGTCTACATTTTGCACCTATTTGAAGCAATGCACCTGTTGCAATGGTTCAAAGAATAAATTGTCTCAATTAAAAAACCAATTTTTTTTCAATTTAAAACTTGCCCCATTGCTGCCCTAGTGGGAGAAAACATGCTAATATACTACCCCCTCAAGAGATCAGACGAAAATTATAATTTTTTTGGGTGATCTCACGAAAAGAGAGGACAAGGTGCCTAACAGGTCCAAAAGGCTCTAGGAGGTCAAAAAATGAGGTAAAACACAAAAAGGTTTAAAATGATCCTCATATGAGTGAAAATGGGTTCAGGGAACCTAGACCCTTCCTAGATGGCTGAAAAGGGTTAGAAAACCCTAAATTTTAGGCTTAAATAGGCCCTAGGGGCCACTTCCAATTCATTTCCTCATTTAGCCTTTAGCGATCTTGCAATTTTGAGCTCTGACACCCTGATGAGATGGCACAATGACAACTCCTAGTGCACATCTCTAGCTGAGTACGGATGTACCAGTGGTAGTAGGCACTGGGGTACCAGTAAGTGACCTTGACTCGAGCTTCATTTTTTCATTTTGCGCACTCATTTAATGCTTTTGAACTTAGATTGTTAGGCACGGTGCAATATTGCATTGCTCAATTTCCAAACTGGACCACTCGGTCTTCAAACTGGCCCGCCATCACATGATGGCTTCTAGTAGTGGAGTTTGGAATTTGAAAAGATTCCTCAAACTCTGACACCTTCATGAATTTCATCTCTAGATTTCAAACCTTAGTGCAACAATGGACTTTGAAATTAGGGGTTTGGGCTAAACTGCGCCGCTTTGACAAAATGCACCGCCATAGTACAATTTGGAACTTTGATGATGTCAGCGTCACAATTTAAAAATTTCAAACTATGACGCCTTCATAGTTTGGGACGCTGGGGTGGTTTTTTGAATGCTAAGATAAGATCAAAAGATTTTTTCTTGATGAATTTAACACAATGAATTTTCTTTATGCAGGAGGAGGCGAGGGAGATTTATTCTCACGAGCATAGGTCCTAGGAGATTTTTAGCTATTTGTGGGATATTAGTGAGAGGGAGTAGGAGCTTCTAGGAGAGATGGGGCTCCGGTATATTGCCTATGCAGCACCCGTACATACCCATCTAGGCATGATGGCAACACTTGCTAACTGATGGCACAGTGAGACCTCTTCATTCCACCTTCTGAACAACAAGGCCACTGTTACCTTAGAGGACGTGTGGCAGATTCTACGGTTGCTGATACATGGTGCAAGAGTGATCTATGATATGGATGTCAGACGGGATGGCTGTTACTCTATTATGGAATTGATACGATCTTCTTTTGTGAGGGTCAGATCGAGCTAGAGCAACATAGGCTCCTTACATCACCCTTTTAACTAGTGATTGCAGCTATTATTTCAGGCCTTTGAGCCTCAAATCGGTGAGGCCGATATTTCAATCCTAGTTGGGGACTCTGTTGGGAGTGGATGGTTCAACACAAGCCGACTCCCTTTGTCTGGGGTCTAGTTTTACTAGCCTCCCTCTACAGGAACCTTCACACATACTAGGCAACATGGGATTCCTCACCGGAGGAGGGTCTTTGGTGACATGCGAGTTTTTACATGTCGACCCTATCTTAGATACCCAACATGGTTTGACGATGTACAATTGTGCGATCAAATTTAGATGTGATATCAAATGTATATTAAACAAATCAAAACACATCAATAGAAAATTATATCGAAAATATAAAATAGAGATAACAAAGATGCAAACTCAATAATTTGTTGTCAATGCCATCCTATCGTCCTTTATCTCTAGTGTTTTTTTATTCCAACGTGCTCTCAAATTGTGCACTAGGCTTCAACAAATAGTCTTCCTAGAGAACGAGATTGAATATGAATGCATGCAATGATATGCTAAGACTTGATTATGCTAATACTAAACATGATTGATAAAATAAAAGATTTGCGAGATTGATAAAGCTAATGATGATAAAAACAATGCAAGAATGCTATAATGCTATAATGCTAGAATGTATGTAAATTCTAATTGGAACCAATGCTTGGATTCACAGGGATATTTATAGAGTTTTTGAAAGATTCTGATTGGCTGATGTGATCAACGATTGTGAAATTCCTGGAAAATTGAATAGTCAAAGATGGATAAGACTGGAGAGAAAAATAGAAGAAAATAGAAAACAAGCTTTGTTTCCTTTTTTGAAGAAGAGATAAGATGAGATGATAAAGATGAATTGTAAAAATCATCTTTTTGTGAGATTATGGAAAGATTCAAGAAGATAAATAATGAATTTATCTAATTCATTATTCATTTATTGGTGACATAGATATTTTCTTAATTAAATAAAATATTTAATAATTAAGATTTGAAAGATAATGGAATATTTCATAATTAGATTTAATTATGATTTGAAAAGATTTGAAAGATATTTAATTAAACTTGTAAATGAAATTAATTAAATAAAATATTTAATTAATTAGAAGAAAGATTTGAATAGGAGAAAGGAAATTAAATTTAATTAAATCAAAGATTTAATTAAACTTAAATGTGATAATTAATTTAAAGAAATAATGATATTTATTTAATTAATTAAGTGGACTGAAGAAAGTGATAATTAAATAAAATGAATTTATTTAGTTAAAGTGGAAGAATAAAGTAGGTGAACAATATAATTAAAATAATTAAATTTAATCATATGTAGAGTACTCTAAAGAAATTAATTAAATAATAAATATTTAACTAAATGCCAGGATTAGACATGAACAATTTTATGCATATACATTTTGTCCCTCTTTGAAGTGATGTGTGAAATGCATTACTTCAAAGAAAATATTCCTGCTTTTTGAAATTTTGCTTCATTTGAATTTGCCCCTTGAATTTTTTTTAACTGATATGCCCTTGATTTGAATCTTGATATGTTTATGATTGGAAGATGTTGTTGATATTGATGATGCCCCCTTGGGAGGTAAATCACTGATGATGAGAAAATGTTGATGATAAAATTTAGATGATGAAAGGAACACAATGATTTAGGTCCCGATAATTGATGAAAAGATGCCCCAGTTGAAAAAAAATGCCAACAAAAACCCACTTTGTTTGACCCTTAAAATGTAAAAGGGTAAAAGGATGTCATTTGCACTTTTTGACTTTTAGAAACCTTTTGCTATAATAGTGACTTGGCGCAATGGAGATCCCTTATCACTGACATAGATTCGAGTAGTCCTGCCGATATTAGTGACCAACCACATATAGACCACCGGTGAGTTGATTCGAACCTTTTTGCTTTGAAATTTTTTATTTTTAGTTAATTTTTGAATGATTGTACCACAGATCTAGGTTTGAATGGGCCATTTTAGCACTTTTAGGAAATAGAATAGTGCATTCGTAGATTTTTTTTTAGCACAAAGAGGTCATAAAATAGCACTTTTAGGTTTTCTGCAGTTTAGCGCATTCGATAAATGAAGTAGCGCACCTAGGAGGCTAGTAGAAAATTAGGAAGATTAGTGCATTTGGGAAATAGATTAGCACTTATAGGGTTTTAGCGCATCCAAGGGGTGAAATGGCGCATTTGAGAGGTGAAGTAGCACTTTTGGGGAAATAGTGCATATAGGAACTAATGTACACTTATACTACACATAATGACACATCTAGAGTTTTAGCGCATCTGGAGGAAACTGTAGCACTTATAGGGTTTTAGCGCTTATAGGCTACATAGTAGCGCTTTTAGAAAATTTAGACAAAATGCTTGGTAATGAAAATGATGATGATTTATTGCTCCCTTGGTCAATAGATAATAAAATTGTCATGTCATCATGTTGATAAATTGATAACTTTGCTTCCTAAAATAGAAAAAAAAGAGTAGATAGCTGATAAATTTGTTTCCAAAGAATGAAAACAAAGAGTAAATGATTGATTTGATTAAAACATATTTGCATTCGTGATTGAAGTAAAAATAGGATGATGATTTGATTGTGTGATAAATTTTCTTTCCTTAAAAAGAAAACAAATAGTAAATGATCTTAGAGTAGATTGATTTGATGTGTAGATAGATAGATTTTGTATTGATGTCCTGATATGATTCACTTAGATAGAGCATTTGATATGGGTCACATGATATGATATTTGATATGAGTCTGATATGTGTCTCTTGGTTGATATGGATCTTTTGATATGAATCTAATTGAGGTAGATAGAGTGCTTTGATATAAGTTGATGATATGACTCTAATTGATTATCATTGTGATGACCAAAAATAGGAGGTTTTCAAAAACCTCCATATTAGAGAGTGCTTCCCTACAGGTTGGGATAGGATACAGGATTTGAAACCTGCCGATGTGCAACTGATAGTGGGTTGTGGGTTGGGATATTTGTTGTTGATGCCTCCTATTCAGGTCAATAGGGGATGATTGACCATGTTAGTAAAGAGGTGGCATTCAAAGTATAACACTTTTCATTTGTTGACTAGTGAGCTGACGGTGACCCCAGAGGATGTATACAGGATTTTGGGGATCCTGGTGGTAGGTGCCCTTGTGGTCTATGATCACAAGGAGATGGGTGGGATAGATGCCCTCAAGAGAGTATTTGGAGATGTACACATAGCAAGGTACTGGGTTCTATGGGAAGACTTTAGAGGATATTTGGCCTTACCTGTAGTGTTGGGTGCTTTCATTAGAGGCCTCCTTTGTCTGGATCACTGGTCAAAGGGGCTATCTATTGGATGGGGGAGGATCATCAAGCAGATGATGGTTTAGCCGAGGAGATATGCCTAGGGGAGCTGCATGCTAGCTCATTTGTATCATGACCTGCATCAGGTGGTATATAGAGGATCATTGAGTTTATCATGCGGTGTGACTCTACTCCTGATCTGGGCATGGGAGCATATTGTTGTTACTAGACTACTATGTCTGAGGGCTAGGCTGCCAGGTAGCCATATGCGTATGGCTATTCGTTTGCACTTGTCCAACCCAAGCTGAGTAAGATGGAGTATTGGAGATAGACCCTAGATGACATGGATATCGTGATATGGAGGCCCTATACTGATTGTGATGTTTGAGACATAGATCCCTTGGAGATGCCATTTGTAGGTATACACCAGTTCCTGATAGGCCGCACACCCTTTATTATAGAGATATTTTTGGCTTTGCGAGTATAGAGGTAGTTTGGTTTCACACAAGGGATGCCTCAGGGCATTGTGCACTACGAACAGTGCAAGGATGAGCCTAGATGGGGTTCTTGCATTGCTTACCAGGTTGCGTATAATGAGTATATGGAATTATAACTTGAGGTATGGGATCCCATACCTGATATTGTTGATGTTGGCATGTTACAGGAGTATTCAGTTTACTATCACACACACCCATTTCAGTGGTATACATGTCCAGATGAGCCAACACCCATTTTGGTGGCACCTTAGCCAGAAGTTGGGAGACAAGATGATGTGGCGGGTGGTGAGCAGGAAGCTATTGGAGGAGAGGAGGGGAGCTTAGATGATAGTGATGGGGATGATGATGGAGAGGGTAGAGGTGGGGAGTAGAGGCCGGTGAGACCAAGGCCATAATTTTTGGGTAGTGTCCAGATTATGCAGAGGCCTAGGACTAGCATTGGATGGAGGACAGTGATCAAGGTTTCCTCCACATCATAGCAGGGATAGATAGATACTCTGTAGGCCCAGGTGCAGACACTATAGGGACAACAGGCATAGTTGCAGAGCCAGTTGGCTTAGACTCAGGGTTTGGTAGCACAACTATAGACATAGCTGACACAGACATAGGCATAGGTATAGGCATAGGTACAGTCATAGGTACAGGTACAATTACCTCCTCCTGCCCCAGACCCACAAGTGACCTAGTTGATAGCAGAGAAGGACAACTTCAAACAGAGGGCAGCAGAGGCAGAGGGTGTTGCTCAAAGGCTCATGGGCACTATGGAGAGTGCATCCTTATGAGAGGCTATTGCAGAAGGATTTGAGATGGCCAAGGAGGCTGAGTATTATTGGGTTAGATAGTAGGACTAGGAGTAGATCATAGACGATGACATAGAGCAGAGGGATCATAGGGCCTCAACAGGATCTTGATGCAGGGACTAGTGGTCGGCCATCATCCTCGAGACAAGCTCTGTTAGGGGGTCCACTAGCCATCCTTGATTGATTGATATTGGATTATTGATGTATATCATTATTTTGGAGCGTGTGTATTTTTTTTATTAGTTCTCATGTATCTCTCTATACTATTCAGTTTCATTAGACTTTGGAAATTTTGTATTTATTTTTGATGAGTGATGATATGTAGCGGCGGTGAGTTTTGATGATGTGTTTCTTTGATGTGATGATGATAGGGATATGTATTGGTTATGGATTTTGATATGAATGTTAATGATTTGATGACTAACATGATATGTATGATTATTTATGATATACTTATGATGATGATGTATGATGTGTACTAATGATATCATGCAGGTGGATGATGATGATAATAATGTAACGTGTTGAAATGATATGATATATGATATGAAATGTCATGAAAATATACATTTTTCTAAGGATGTGGAAATGTAATGTATGTATGAAATTTTTGTTTTTGGGTTTATCAAATGCAATGAATAATGATGATGTGATGGAGAATGGATGTTGAGATTATGAAATGTATCATGAATTTGTAATATGTATAGGAAATGATATGAAATGATAGGTGATATGAATCAAATGTTGTATGAAAATGATAAATGATTAAAGATGTGATATGAATGTACAATGATAATGATATGAATAATGATGTGAAATAAAATGATTGATAATAATGAAATGTATGATAATAAGTGATATGAAATGATGTAGTGATAAAATGAAATGAAAAAAATGAAGTGATAAAATGAAAATGAAAAGATAAAATAAAATGAAATGATAAAATGAAATGAAATTATAATGAAATGATAAAATAAAATGAAATGATAAAATAAAATGAAATGATAGAATAAAATGAAATGATAAAATAAAATGAAATGATAGAATAAAATGAAATGATAAAATCAAATCAAATGATAGAATAAAATGAAATGATAATTGAAATGATAGAATAAAATGAGATGATAAATGAAATGATAAAATAAAATGAAATGATAAATGAAATGATAGAATAAAATGAAATGAAAAATGAAGATGGTAAATGGGATGTAAGAGTGGAAAATGAAAATTACATGGATATGAAAATGATAAGTAAGATTTTAATGATAAGAAGACGATAGATAATATGAAAATGGAAATTATATGCAAACCTAATGGATAAATGAATGATATGACATGATAAAGGATGAAGATGATAAAAAAATGAGAATGATCAATGGCATGCAATGAAATTATATGGTATGAAAAATGATAAATGAAATGATAATGCATAATGATGGATAACTAAATGATAAATCATCTAAATGATATGAAAATGAATGATAAATGATAAAATATATGATATGTATAGGACCTAGATGAAATGATAATGATTAATGAAATGAGGATGAAGATGAAAAATGATGATGAAAAAAATGTCCAAATGTCCTCCACAAATAGTCCAAATAGACATGACAACCGTTGATGTTTTTGTTCAACCTTTTTAAAACTCTGATGCAAATCCCGTATGTAGATATGTACAATGATCTAAATGAAATGCAAATAAATGAAACCAAATATTTTTTGAGCCTTCTGTTAGCTTTCTTGAATCATCATAGAGCATTTTAAAATGTTGGAAGTATGTACAAGCATCAAAGGGGAAATTAGCACCAATGATGACCTGAGTACAACTTTCATGGTTTGTGATATAGCAAGTGAATACAAGTATTGAGGTATATTTGAACCAAGATGACCTGAGTATTTCTTACATAAATAGACAAAGACTAACAAACTTTCTAATGCAAATGTGGAACTGTCATCAATGATACATTTGGAAATCATGTCTCATGACATATTTGCACCAAATTGATGGTTAACCTCCAAACAACAGACAAAGAAAAATCATCCTCCTTCCTTGCCACTCTAGTTTAGTACATCATTGAGTGTGCTCCAGAGAGATGATATCAAAAAATCAAACAACCATTTGTTCAAAATATAATACTGCTATTCCAAACATTATTCATATTTTAGATCATCGAGATATAAGTCATGATATGGTATTTTGCTAAAAAACCATTGTGATATGGATCAATGATTGTATAGTTGTTCATGTGATTTGATTGTTTGTGTGCATGATTGGATTCTATGTCATTGTCTAGCTGTTTTGGTAAAACCTAAAAGTTGATTGCCCTCAGTATGTCAACGCTTGCCCCCCAGTATTGACACAACTTGCTGAAATGAATGTGTACAATGATCAAGCCATGGTAAGACGTTATCATTCTAGGAAAATGATGGCAATATGATGCTGTTATGATCCTAGGATGATGGAAAGATGCCAAAAATGAAGGTTGAGAAGCTAAGTACACAACATGAACTAATAGATGGAGAGCTACAAATAGCGTCTATTTGCCAAATTTTCACTATTTGTTTTTATTGCATTTATTTTTGAGGCCTCTGCTTGGCCATTCCCTTGTGGATAATAAGGTGTTGAATATCTGTGTTGGATATGGAACCTTTCACAAAGTTCATCAACCTCTTGATTCTTGAATGGTCTTCCATTATATTTGATAATGAAATTGAGAATTCTGTTGGAAATGTATGTCTCAATCAATACAGGCTAAAACCTCCATGAGAGCCAAGTTGGTGTGATAGCTTCAATGTCTGGCCAACAAGCAGTTTGTATCATCATATTTTGTACAAGTCACTGTGACCTAGCTTTTGTCTTGCCGAACGTCATTTCCTTTTGAGCTATCACTGTGACAGAGTGTGTTTGATATGATCTCTTACTGCATGAAGGATCTCTGGTTGAAAGGCCATTCAATTAGGTGTCGAGGAGAGTCTTGGTTGTTCGCTATGAGCTCTCAACGACGGGAAATTCTTGCCGACGGTGACACATTTGGAATCATCAGAGTAGCACTAAGGGTTCGCTAAGAACTCTTAGCGAAAGCTAATGTCTTTCCGATAGGATGTTTCACTTTATGGTCTTTGGCATAGCGTATAGTCTATCGGTAAGTAGTCTTACCGATATATAATTGTCTCACTGATGAAGGCTCAAGTGTTAGTCATCAGTGTAACACGATGGCTCGGTGAAGAGTCTTAGCAAAAGATAAAGTTTTGCTGAAAGTTCTTTTTGTTGGAGTCTTCGGGGTAAGTCTTGGAGTTCAATATGTTCTCTCAGCGAAGATGATATGTCTTGGCAATTGCTGATGGCTTCAGTGAAACATATGGCTCTCGGTATGATTTCTCGGTGAAAGTTGATTGTTTGGCCGATGGGAACACTTAAGTCTATGTGACTTGTAGAGCTTCGGCATAACGTCTCAGTGAAGGTGTTTGGTCTTGCCGATAGGTGTACGCTTTCGGTGTAACTCAAAGTGATCGAAGAAACCTCTTGGCGATATTGGTATGTCTTGCTAACTATCTTTTGGAGCTCGATATGATTTGTGTTTTCGGTATACCTTTGGTGACTCGCTATGATCTCCTGGCGATAGCGATAAGTCTCGCCAACTCTTTGGTGGCTTGGTGTAACATTTGAAGCTTGTCAAAACATCTTGGTGACTACGGTGACTCTTGGTGACATTGGTATGAAGGTTATGTGTCATCGGTGAGACACTGTTAGTGTCTCACCGAGATGCCAATACAATGAGAATTTTGTTGACCGTTTGACCATCTTATGTGGAATCTCGTGGATGAATAGGAGGAGCCAAATGTGAACCATTAGCATTTGGTTCATTGCGACAGTTCTGTGAGGAAGCTCAACAATCAGGGAACACCATGGATATAGTTTGTAGTTGCAGATGCTTAGGGGTTCGATGGTTGTTGGTTGATTCAACAGATTGTTGCGGGATTGAAGCAATGAATGATTTCTATTCTATGGACTATAATTGTGAAGGTTCCTGTGCAATATTGTAAATGGTGAATGCTACTATAAATAGACACCAGTAAGATAAGTCTGACTGTTGTATGGAATCTCAATTACTATAATACAAAGTGATTTCTCTTGGTGTGGTGGGTTTTTCTCCTGTAAGGGTTTTCCCACATATATCTAGTGTTCTTGTGTGATTGTCAAAACTCTGTTTCTGCTATTTGTTTCATAGTGCATCTTAATTGGACTGTAATTGTAAAATTTAAAAGTACTTCTACATTATTTCCTGAGGTATTGATGTTAGGAGAATTGTTTCTGCATCTAATTTTCCTTACAAATTCCATACAAATAGATAAGATTGTTGAGTATGAACGACGAGATTTTTTTGTTGGTAACCTTAGTCAGAGGTATTTCCTCAATCCACTTGGTAAAGTACTCTTTCCTTGTGATGATGAATTTGTGTCCATTTGATGATGAAGGATGAATCTTGCCAGCTAGATCTAACCTCCATTGAGAGAATGGCCAAGTTGGTGTGAACGGTTGAAGTTCTTGTGCAAGTGCATGAATAAGATTCCCATGAATCTAGAATTTTGAGCACTTCTTCACTAAAGTGAATGTTCCCTCTCCATAGTTGGCCAGTAGTAACCCATTCTAATCAATTTCTTGGATAAGGTTAGTCCACTTAAATGAGTACCAAAAATACCACCATGGACTTCTTGTAAAGCCTTGTCAGATTTGTCACATTCAAGACATTGAAGTAAAGTACCATCAAAACCGTGACGATAGAGAGTGTCATTGATGAGGGTATAGTGAGAGGATTGGTGGATAAGGTTGCGCTTTTGGTTATGAGATAGGTCAAGTGGTAAGATGTCATCTTTTAGGTAGGAATAAATCTTGCCATACCAAGGTGAATCAGATCCTACTAAGTGTCAAATGATTTGTCTTTTAGGTGTGTCATAGGTAGGTGCAAATGATTGTTCCACCAGAAATTCATAGAAAGCTTGATTTTCTGGGAGTTGTAGCAATGATGTGATCATGGCCATAGCATCAGTTGCTTTATTATCAAGTCTTGGAATCTATATGAACTTGATATCTACAAAGTTCTTCTTGAAATCTTCAACCATCTTCTTATATGGCAAAATTTTGTCATCTTTGGTCTAATAATCATCATTGATTTGATTAATGACTAACTATGAGTCACCAAAAACTTGTAGTTCTACGATCTTCCATTCTAATGCTATCTTGAGTTCAGTGATTAAAGCTTCATATTCAACTATGTTATTAGTGCATGGAAACATTAGCTGTTATGACTGAGGAATGGTATGTCCTTGAGGGGTGACAAAGAGTATGCCTGCTCCTGATCCATGTTGAAGAAAAGATCCATCAAACTATAAAGACCAAGGTTGCCTTGATTCTGCAGTGAAGACATCAACATTTGGAAAGTTAATGTGCATGGGATGCTCTGCTTGTAGTGGTGCTTCAACCAATTGATCAGTGATAACTTGTCCTTTGATTGCTTTGCTATCAACATAATGGATATCAAACTCACTGAAGATCATGACCCATTTTTCTAACCTTCCTACTAATGTAGCTTTTCTTAACAGATACTTGAGTGGATCAATCTTTACAACAAGATGGATTGTATGAGTTAACATGTAGTGTCAAAATTTATGTGAGGCAAAAACTGCTGCTAGACAACCCTTCTCAATGAAAGTGTAGTTGAGTTCATGACTTGTTAGCATTCGGTTGATGTAATAAATTGCATGTTCCTTTCCTGATGAGTCTTTTTTGAAAGGCCATTTCACACTTTTCATCCCATTTGAAAGGGATGTTCTTATGTAATAGATGTGTGAAAGGTAGACTCTTATCAGATAGCTATGTGATGAATCTTCATATTGATTGAAGTCTTCCATGTAATGGCCTCAACTGACTGATATTCCTTGGTGGAGGCATGCCCATGATTGCTTGTACCTTGGTAGGATCTACTTCAATTCCTTTTACTGATACTATGTATCCTAAGAGCTTCCCAGATGTGACCCCAAAAACACATTTCTTAGGGTTGAGGAGAACTTTGAACTTTTTCAATCATGCAAATATTTTGGATAATACCTCGAGATGTCCTTCTCTTGTGTATGATTTTTCCAATATGTCATCTACATAATCTTCCGTGAATGTGTGCATCATGTCATGAAAGATTGTAGTCATAGCTCTTTGATAAGTAGCCCCAACATTATTTAGACCGAAAGTCATAACATTCCAATAGTAAGTCCCACATGGACATGTGAAAGTTGTTTTGTCCTGGTCTTCAGGTGCAATATTGATTTGGTTATAACTAGAAAAACCATCTATTAGTGAATACATGGAATGGCCAACTGTTAGATCAACTATAGTATCAATGCTTGGAAGCGGGAAGTCATCCTTAGGACATGCCTTATTAAGATCTCTCAAATTTGTGCACACTCTAACACTTTTGTTGGGCTTGGACATAGGAACAATGCTAGAGATCCATTCTGCATAGCTAATTGATCTTATAAATCCCACATCGAGATGTTTTCAGAGTTCTTTTTTAACTAGTAGTGCAACATGAGGATGCATCTTTCTGAGCTTTTGTTTCACAGGTTTAACTCTTGGTTTGATGGACAAGTGATGCATTATAAGATCAGGATCAAGACTTGGCATGTTTACATAAGTCCAAGAAAAGTTGACCTGATTTTCTCTAAGAAATTCCATGAACTCATGTACCTCTTTATCTGTCATTGATGTAGCCAACTGTAGAATCTTTTGTTTTTCTGTGGTTTGAAGATTAACTACTTTTGTAGGCTCAATCAAGATAGGTGATCGCTCATGATAATTCTCTAGGAGAGTGTCAAGTATCCCATCATTAGGTGCCTTAAAAAGGTTTTCACCATCTGATACACTCTTTATTTTATCTTTTGTGTGATCTAACACTGCTATATTCTAGTTTTCACCATTAGATCTTTATTTTTTATTTGTATTTTTGCAGCGAGGAGACTTGAAACTCTCTTGATTAAAGACTCTATGCTAAAAATCATTAGTGGAACAATCATTTGTGTTGTGTGTGGTAAGGAATTTTATGATAGATTCATCACTTGGAAACATAGGTAGATCAATAGGTTTAGATAGATCCCAATCAATGAGATCGAGATGTATTAGCGGTAGTGGGTCATTAGGTTGTATGAAATTAGCTATGGTTATGGTCATAATAGAGGTATTTGTAGGATCTGAGGCATGAGGGAGGTCAATGATAGTATTGTTCTCACAATAGTCTTGTTCAATTAAATCTGACTCGGTATCACTAGAATCATAGTTGCGTTGTAGTTCAGATTCTTGTGGTTGGGTCCCTGAACCTTCACCTTCAATTAGAGTAGGTATATAGTTGTGTATGAAATCAACCCTTTTATCCCTCTAGAACTCATCATTGTGGATGGTTTCCCATTTGTATTCTCCAGAATTTGTGTCAGAGTTATTATCCATGAAATTTTGAATTGTTGTCAAGTAGGCTTCCCTTGGATTAGAACCTTGTAATATGAGGAAAATATCATGGAACTGCTTAGATGTTACTTATTTGGAGTGAGTATCATAGCCTAGTCTTGTTTTATCTTTTGCAGTAAGTCCTGGAAGGTGAATAGGCTCAACTACTCCTTTTCTCTTTCTGATAGGACCATTACCATCATAGCCCATCTTTTGAATGATTGAATATCCTTTACCATATTGATCAGTAGGTAGTTTGACATTAAGAACTATTTTATATTCATATTTATAGAGCCAACTTAAAACTTCTCTATCCTCAAAATCTTCCATAGGAAATTTTTATTTGATAAATCATCCATTAAACTTTTTATTTGGATCTGTTGGTGATTGCATTGATGTGGATGCTATAGATATCTGATGTGGTGTGATAGAAGGTTGTCCATGTGACCAGGGTGATATAGGTAGATTAGCAAGATAGAGAGAATATTCCCCTACTCCACTATCCTTGAACCATAATTTCTTGTCAAAGCTTTTGGTTAATTGACTGATTTGTGCATCAACTTGAGAGAAGTACTAGCAGGAGCTTCTCGATTGTTAGGAACCAAAGTGTCTTGACTAGCTTTGATGTTGGCACAATTTTGACTGTTTGAATTATTAGCTAGTATTGTGATCTCCTATCTATCATAAGGAAACTTAAGACATTGATGATAGGTGGATGGGAAAACTTGCATTTCATATATCCAAGGTCGACCCAACAAGATGTTGTATGCAAGATCACGATCTAATACTTGACATAAAGTATTCTTGATAATAGGTCCTACTCTGATCGGTAGCATGATTAAGCCTTTGGATGCTCTTTCATCATCATCATAGGCTTTAATAGTAATATTTCTTCTTGGATCAATGGAGTCCTCAGAGTATCCTAAATCCTAAACTAATTTCATGGTACATATGTTCAAACTAGCTCCTCCATCTATTAGGACGTGTCGGACACAAAACTTGTGGATCATGACTTCTAAGTATAGCGATGAATTATGGGGATGAGTCATGGAAATGTCATATTTTTCAAAAAAATTGATGCATGTGGCTGAGGATAAGTGTCCCACCATGGCTTGAAATCGGTCCACATCTAGATCAATGGATACAGCTATTTCAGCAAGGGCCTTTTCTAGAATTTCCTTGTGTGCTGGGGAAATCTTCAGTAGTTCTAAGATAGAAATTTGAGCAGGAGTTTTTCCCAATTGATTGATTAAGTCATATTGATATGGAGGAAGGGGCTCAGTGGACTTTGAAGAAGAACCCTTTAAGGAAACTTTAGCTTGTGACCATGTTGTTACATTGACTTGTCTTTATTCCATCTTTTTGTTAACTTTGATAACATTGACCCGCTCATCCTCAGTGTATATATGATTGATTATATGATCATCGATATGATTCACACTTTTTTTGGAAGAATCACCTTTTTGATAGTTGGGAAAAGGGTTTCAAAATTCTTGGTGGTCTTTGTTTGATTGTTGGTGTCCTATTTTGATGGTGTCATTTTTGATTAAATCTTGAATGGAATTCTTCAAGGCTTGATAATTATTCGTACGATGACCCTTACACTGATGATATTCACAATAGTATGCATCATTCCATGATGGTAGCTTCATGTTGGGTTCAAAATTACATTGAGGTGGTAGGGTGATAATGTTCTTTGCCATCAACTCTTTAAGGGAAGATTCTAGAGATTGACACAGTGAAGTAAAAGTTCTTCTATGAGAGAAGAATGAAGATCATTGTGGATTTGTGTTCAATGTATTTCCTAAGGTATTGTTG
The DNA here is from genome assembly GCA_007258455.2 of Sequoia sempervirens. Classification (NCBI taxonomy): domain Eukaryota; kingdom Viridiplantae; phylum Streptophyta; class Pinopsida; order Cupressales; family Cupressaceae; genus Sequoia; species Sequoia sempervirens. The sequence goes on from VDFB02281492.1 coordinate 746,775,100, forward strand.
TTGTTGTTTCCATGATATCCTTGATTGTTGGTATTACCTTGATTTGGGGAAAATTTTTGAGTTATGTTATTCCTCGGAGGAGGAGGATTATTTCCTTGATTTGTGGCTAAGTTGACATTGTTATAGTTATTGATGTGAGGAGCACTTGGAGCACTAAGGACAAATGGTTTAGTTGAGACATGATTTGTATCTACAACACCATCATTCACCACATTTTTGTTGTGAGTCCAAAAATTAGATTTGTCATGGTGGTGATTTGAAGAGCTAGGATTGTCCTTATAAAATTTTACTATCCCTCTCTGGACCAAGGCACTCTCAATTATGATGGCATTTTCAATCAATTTTTGAAAAGAGGGAGGGCAATGACGATTAAGACAATAGCTCATCTCTTGATCCAAGCTGTTTATGAAAGTGGTGATCTTTTCCTTTTCAGGAACATGACAGGGATATCTAGTGAACAATCTTCTCCATCTCTAGAGAAATGTAATGAATGGTTCACCAGGTTTTTGTTTAGCCTTGCAGAGATCAATCATGGTTATTTCATGTTGTATGTTGTAGGAATATTGTGATATGAATTCATTGATCAATTACTCAAATGTCTTGATGGGCAGTGTGATTTTTTATAGCCATTCCATAGATTGGCCTCCAAGACTCCTAGGGAACAAGCACATCAAATAGGTATCCTCATGAGCAAACTCTAAAGTCATATTTTAGAAGTCTCTAATATGATCAATTGGATCCGATTTCCCATGGTAACAATTGAACTTTGGGATTTCACAATGTCTCAGAAATGGGATCATGTTGAGACATCAGTCAAAAGGATAAGGACATATGTCATCAAGAGTGTATGTCTTTGTTGTGGCTCCTCCTTGTAGATATTTAATTTGTCCTTTTAGTGCTTTAACTTGTTGATTCAAGGCACTAAGATTAGTGAAGGGTGTTTCATCAGGATTACTCTTTATGTTTTTGTATCAAAATCATGAGGTAATTTAGCTCCTTTTTTAGCTAGATATAGAAAATATTTTTCTTTGTTACGCTCCAAGATCTTTTCTAAGGATTTGTGAAATTTATGATCTTAATTGGCCTCTCAGAGATGTTCTTCATCTCATTCATCGTCACTATCTATAGGAGTTTTGATTCCATCCTTGTTGAAAGGGAATGGATTTTTTTCTCTTTCACCCATTTTGTCATTAAAAATGGATTATGACTCACACTATAAAGGGTATTGCTAGTCTCACCTTCCTCTTCATTTCTTCGGGTATGATCTTATTGAATATCCTCTTTCAGCTTATTATATTGAGATCTTGTAAAAATAGGCATACAATTTTGAAATGTTCCTCTAGACTCATATTAGAGTTTGATAAGTGAAAAAATGATGATTTCTTGATTTGATAAGATGAAAATATTATGATATGATCAAAGACTTCCCTAACCCTTGATTGTGGCTTCCAACAATGAAGGATATCAGAATCCTATTGGGGAAGTTGAATCAAGAAATCAAAAAATTGTTTGAAAGGTGCACTTTTAAGATTTGATCTTTGTTTTTGAAGAATGATAGCCTAATTACATTCACTGAAGGATTTGACTTGGATGTGTTTGGTATTCAATGGAAGGTTGTGGTATGAAATTGAACTCAAGAGGTTGATTGTGATTGTGATGTTGAGATAGATCTCTTCTTTGGAAATGGGCTTGTGAATTAAAGGCTCTACAATGTATTCATCGGTAAATCCCCTAGCAAAATATTGGTATCTATAGAGAAATTTGTGGTAATGGAGCAAGAATTTTTTACTCTTGTACAAAAAATTCCTTCGTTGTATGGTTTTCTTGTAACCTAGATGTTTCTTGGGTTTTTTGATTCTATTGGCAATCAACTTCTTAACAAATTTGGTTGATTTCCACTCTCTAAGCATGAGAGAAATGTCGATATGCTACTGGACTAGGATGTTATAAAATTAGATTCGTCTAAAACAAAAATTCTAGAAAAAGTGATAGATGCACTACTCTATACCCTGTATGTGCTATAGAAATAGACATATGTGCCAGAGAAATAGTCAAATGCACTACAATATGCCTAAGATGTGCTACTCTATGTCCTCTATGCACTACAGGAAAATATTTTCACAGTGACCAAAAATTGTTTTAGGATATACAATGTATGTTTTTAAAACTCTTGATGCACAGAAACAAACCCTAAAAGTGCTAAAATATTTAGTGAATGTGCTAGAATAGACCTTGTATGTGCCAAGAAATTCCCTATATGCGCTAAAATATTTTTTCCAAAGCAATTTTTTGAACAGTTTGAGTAGTTTCAGCTGAAATTTTTCATGTTCATTTTGGATGATCTTTTATCTAAATTAGTGTGAATGAAAATAGAGCACACACTTTCGAAACGGTTATTTTTAAGCCTTATACTAAACATCAAGTGTATGCTCAATTTTTTTTAAAAAAAGTGTTTTCATAGGTTTTACACATGACAAACAATTCAGGTAGTCTCACTCTTAGTACTCAAGTAGGTCATCATAATAATCACAACCCACATTTTAGAACTGTGTTGACTCACACAGTCATGTAACCCCCAAAGGGGCACCCATGTTTTTGTCTTTTCTAGGCATCTACTTAGAGTGACCAAAGTGGATACCAGATCCATTGAGCAAATGATCCTTGGCAGTTATATGGTGAGTATCCTGGGGGCAGATTCTTCCCTCCCCTTGTACTGTGATTATAAGGATGTTCCAGAAACTGACACAATTATCTACTACACTAGGTTCATAGTAAGGGTTTCCATTCAATGTAGCAATAATAAACTCCCTTAGGAGACCTCCCAACCTTTAAAACAAAGGGTTTGGGGATGGTTATTTTGCACACTACCAAAAAAAGTGGGTTTCCCCAGATTCGCTTTAAATTTTATAGTGGGTTGGAATAGTCTGGCTTTGACTTGAACCCACTTGGGTCGTTCCTCTTGAGTGAGTACTTTTTCCCCCCAAGAGTAGGCCCTCTATAGGATGTAATAAATAATTTAAAATTGTAGAAATGTAAAAGGCAAGTCTAGTATTCTAATCACCCAATTAAGGGGAGAGCATAGATCTATTGCAACAAACACAGTAGATAGTGTTCCTTTTAAAATCCCAAATCACAATGATCTAAACTATGTGAAGATGTTGCTTCATGAAAACAAGTTGTTCAATTTTAACCAAAAAATTCATTGTGTGGTGACTATCCTAGATTTCTTAATTTTAAATCCATGTCTACCCTAGGGTTGGTTCTTTTTAAAACCAAATGTGACTATCCTAGATTGGTTCTTTTTGAGCCCAAAAAGAACATGTTTGCGGAAGGCATCAGACTCAGAACTTTGTTTAGTTGCAACCTAAATGTGCTAACAGATCACCTATATGTGCCACAAAAATAAGTAAATGTGCTAAAACAAATAATATAAGCACTGCAAAAAGTCCTAAATGCGCTAAAAGAACTCCTATATGTGCTAAAAGAAAATGCATAATTTTTTTTTTATTTTACAAAATTTTAATAAATTGAGTGGAGTATATGGGCCATTATGTTCCTTATAAGTGTCATTTTGTTCCCTATATGCGCCAAAAGACCTGAAAAAGTGTCGTTAAAAGCCCTAGATGCGCTACAAAATCCCATAAATGCGCTACAAAAATCCACGTATGTGCTAAAACAAATTTTTTTCCAAAAATTCAAATTCCAGAATGTGAAATCCTTTCAAAAAACTCGCAAGTAAATGTTAACAATGGGGTAGGGCCCCACGGTGGGTGCTAGAAATGTGTGATCAATTTTAGATGTGATATCAAATGTATATTAAAAAAATCAAAACACACCGATAAAACATTATATCAAAAACAAAAAATAGAGATAATAGAGATGCAAACTCAGTATTCTGTCGTCGATGCCATCCTATCGCCCTTTATCTCCAGTGTTTTGTTGATTCCAATGTGCTCTCAAATTGTGTACTAGGCTTCAATAAATAGTCTTCCTAGAGAACGAGATTGAATATGAATGCATGGAATGATATGCTAAGACTTGATTATGCTAATACTAAACATGATTGATAAAATAAAATATTTACGAGATTGATAAAAGCTAATGATCATAGAAACAATGCGAGAATGCTATAATTCTATAATGCTAGAATGTAAGTAAATTCTAATTAGAACCAATGATTGGATTCGCAAGGATATTTACAGAGTTTTTTAAAGATTTTGATTGGCTGATGTGATCAACGATTGTGAAAATTCCCGGCAGATCGAATGGTTGAAGATGGATAAGACTGGAGAGAAAAATATAAGAAAATAGAAAACAAGCTTTGTTTCCTTTTTCAAAGAAGAGATAAGATGAGATGATGAAGAATAATTGTAAAAATCATCTTTTTGTGAGATTATGGAAAGATTCAAGAAGACAAATAATGAATTTATCTAATTCATTATTCGTTTATTGGTGACATGGAGATTTTCTTAACTAAATAAAATATTTAATTAAGATTTGAAAGATAATGGAAGATTTCATAATTAGATTTAATTATGATTTGAAAAGATTTGAAAGATATTTAAGTAACCTTTTAAATGAAATTAATTAAATAAAATATTCAATTAATTAGAAGAAAGATTTTAATAGGAGAAAGGAAATTAAAATTAATTAAATCAAAGATTTAATTAAACTTAAATGTGATAATTAATTTAAATAAATAATGATATTTATTTAATTAATTAAGTGGACTTAAGAAAGTGATAATTAAATAAAATGAATTTATTTAATTAAAGTGGAAGAATAAAGTAAGTGAACAATATAATTAAATTAATTATATTTAATCATATGTAGAGGAATCTAGAAAAATTAATTAAATAATAAATATTTAACTAAATGCCAGGATTAGACATGGCCAATTTTATGCATATACAACAACTCTTTTTTGCTTGCAAGGATTGCCTGATATAGGGGCGAGAGTACACTATGATTGAGATGCACTTGCCAGGGAGAGTTCAACACTATTTCGGGGAGGCATAGGATAGGCTTGTTGATGACTATGTGGCAATTTTTGTGAGGACAGTGACATAAGGCTCATGGAGCCAATACATTCTTGCTGTTGAGGCAGTGGAAAATTTTAGACAGCTAGTGGCCTAACCATGGCCATACAATTAGGGGGATGCAGATCCTGGTACCACACAGGCATATCGTGATTGGTTTAGGTCACCTTTGATATTGACAGTCCTAAGCACACCATCCGCTTGATGGAGAGCGAGAGGTAGGGGCAAGACAAGGATGGGGAGGAAATAGTTCTCATCCACACCATTTAGTGTAGGACTAGCCTATGAGGGGTCGAGATGGATTAGCCTCACTAGGATGTTTTGAAATAGGATCAAGACTGGGGGTAGGATGTTAGATAGGATGGGCATCAAGATCAGGATGCCACACTATGTAGAGATAGAGGTGAGGATCATCCCCACATACAACCTCCACCAGTATAGCCAATAGGACAACGAAATCCTCGAGATGGGAAGATATTATAGTTACAGGTCCAAATTCAGGTATTGATAGCAGAGAGGGATCAAGCCAGGGCAAAGAGAGATCAGGCCATTTTATAGAGATAGGCTATAGAGCTCTAGGTGAGGGTGGAGATGGGCCATAGATAGCAGTTAGAGAGCATGTTTGCCTCATCCTCCCACAACATGGCATCACTTTGGTCATACATGGATGTCGTTTAGGAGGCATATTATTATAGGATACATTATCATTAGGCCATGTTGAGAGTAGCCCGAGCTCCTGATTATTCTTAGAGGACTAGTCATAGACCTGCGGAGGGCCATGAGGATAGAGTAGGTGGTGATGCCAGTAGCCAGGAGGGCTAGGTCTTCCATTTTTTTATTAGATACATGACTCTATTTTGTGCCCTATGGGATCATTTTTGATAGCCCGATGGGCCTTTTGCACTTATTGCCATACACATGTACAATGATCTAATTTTTTGTACTGTGACAGTATATTGATAATATATGAGATGATGATTTTGATGTGATATGCTATGTCCTATGTTTAATTTATGCTTTATGGATGGTTTCTATTTCTATATGTGATGAAAAATGATGATGCTATTTATATGATGCTTATATGGTGCCTATGATGCTTTATGATGTGTTGGTGCTTATGATATGATGATGTATATGTGATGTTCTATATAATGATGCAAAAAGTGATCTTTTTTTTTTAATCTTTTTATGCATCTTTTATGGTGTATTCAAGATGTTATGATATGCACTTTGTTTAGTCTAACAGATCTATATCGTGTTTATGGTTATGCACCGTGATAATGATATATGTTAGATGTTCTAATGGATGTATTTATGATATGTTTTATATAATCAATGGATGTTATCTATGAATTGGATTTTAATATGATGGATGATATGTTTATGATGGATGTTTATGATGGTTATGCTTATCTATGATGCATGAAATGGATTGATATTATGATGATGGACCTTATGATCATGGATAATGCGTATGTATTAATGATTATGATGGTATGCAAATGAGATGTTTTTAAGATGCTTAGAATAACCAATCTATATTATCCTAAACAACTTAAAAAGAGATAATGTAATGCATGTGAGATGGATCATGTAATAATGCCTCTATGATTATTCAATGGATGAAATGAAAATGCATTTTTTATGATATTTTAGACTAATAGATCTATATTATGAAGATGCATGTGAGATGCTATATGATATGATATGCATTATGTTGATGATTGGTGTATGCAGGATGGATGCAATAAGTTTGTGATTAACTGTCATGGTACCATGCTAGTGTGAAAGATGATAGAAGAAATTAAGACATTCAAACAAGACATGAGTCAATGAAGATGATGATGATCACATTGCATATTGAGGAGTTGGGATTTTCAAATGACTAATTACCTTATTTTTTGATAATACACATAGGTACGATGCATCAAGGTATAAAAACTAGGATGGCGTTGTGCCTAGTGCAATGGAATTTGACTCGATAATTAGATAGGAGTATTCTTGTTCACACTTGGCATACAAAAACTTATCCAAAATGTAGTTTAGATATTTGAAACATCTAAGACCAAAACATAGGAAAGCAAACCTTCCTATGTGGTCAACAAGACATTTAAAACAACTTCCCTACACCTAAATAAAGTATGCATGACCAAGGTTATATTACAAAGATATCCAACAAGCATAATAGATAAAAGATAGTGATCATTGCCCCATTCCTTATCTCTCTAAATCCCTTTGTTTGGGAAATCATCGAGAGGTCATTGAATTGAGTGCAAAGAGATAAGTCAAAAAGACAAAGATAAAGTTAAAAAACAAGCTAATGTTCTTCAATGCCGCTAGCCAAGACTAAACTACGATGATGCTTGATGTTGATGTCCAGTGTAGGAAGGATGCATCCTAGGAAATGAAAAAATCAGAAGATTTGATATGGGACTGATTGAATGATAGGCTATTGACACAAAGAGTTGACTAACTTGCTTACGTACTGACCTAGACTTGAGACTTTGATGTTTAAGGCTTTCACTTTTACTCTGGTAGACTTGTTTCTGATTGTTTTACCAAGGCTGAGGATGATGATGATTTATTGTGAGTGACGTTTTATTGTGGGTGAAAGAGAGATGAGACAAATGGATTTTTTCAAATATTTGGATGTTTTTGATGTTTTGAGGTTGTTTTTGGTATTTTTGAGATTTTGCAAATGTTTTTGATTTTTTGATTTTTAAATGTTTTGTAGTTTTTTGAGATTTTGACCCAGAGACTAACCTAAGAACATATCCTAGGGGCCTCAGGGGTTGATCAACATATGAGCCTTTCCTATGTTATACATGCAGAGACCACATAGTTTGACTAATAGAAACTCAATTATTGATGAGATATGAACAAATGAATTGTCAGTTTACTATGAGGAACTCCTAAAGGACTAACCTAAGTGTCTCGGGGGATGATCAAAGATCAACCTTGCCTATGTTCAAGGCTCAAAGAGCTGTAGTTTGACAAAACAAGTATTTTTTTAACTTTTTGACCTATTTTTGGATTTTTATATGTTTTGAATGTTTTTGGATTTTCTTGGTTTTATGATTTTTTTGGATTTTCTTATTTTCTGATGTTTCTGGATTTTTTTGATTTTTTTATGTTTTTTGATTTTTTTTGATTTTCTGATGTTTTTGGATTTTTTTTATTTTCTGATGTTTTTGAAATTTCTACTTTAGGGACTTCAAGAATATACACAAATATGATCCGATGAGAACATGCCCCTAGCTTGATGCAATAGTCTACTTTGATAAAGGTAGGACAAACTAACCTTGGGAATGGGATGAGTAGTACTACTAGGGATCATGATATGAACACAAGAACAAGCTATGATGCTGATGTTGAATGGATGGGTGATGGATGGAGATATGGAATGTGATGGATGATGGAAATGTAATGGATGAATGATGCAGAACAAGCCATGAAGATCTTGGTCGATGGAAAGTGATTATTTACACAAGGCACCTGTTTGCCAGGTTTTCACCTAGGTACTTGCCCAAAGTGCCACTGAAGTGGTTTTCACTAGAGGAGGATTTTTCTCTTTACTATTTTTAATCCTTTTTCTGTTTTTTTTTAATTTTTTACGATTTTGATTTTTTTGTTGTCACCAAGGCACCTATTTGCTAGGTTTTCATCAGGGTGACCATTTTTTCAGGAATTTTTCTGATTTTTTGGTTTTATTGGGTTCTATACCTTGCAATATTAAGCATAAAACTTATAGCTTGTTGTGATGAAAAATTGTCCCAACCAGTTAGGTTAAAATTTTCCTTTGATGTTTGGGTTTGGGACGTTCTTCTGATTCTCCTTTAGCACCAGTTCTCTGACTTGAAAGGTCTTGCTTCTAATTTTCTCGTTACAGTTATACTGACATACTTGCAAATGATTTAAAACATCTATATGTCGCTCATTCAGTCTTGATACGCAGTATTCTTCATCTGTAATGAGGTTTTGCAGTGATATTCTTAGTGACGAGAGCTTAATATCAATGGGTAATACTACCTTTGATCCATAGACCAGAGAGAAGGGAGTGGCACCAGTGGGTGTTAAAATGTTGGTTTGATAGGCCTAGAGGGTGAGATTTAGTGACAAATGCCAATCATGACCTGCATCATTGACTGTTTTCTTGAGGATCTTCAAAATGGTTTTATTGGTAGCTTTTGCTTGGCCATTTCCTTGGGGATAGTATGGGGTGGAGAAGTGATGTTAAATTTTGAATTTTTCACATAGATCATGAACCTCTTGATTCTTTAAAGGTGTCCCATTATCTAAGATAATGGCTTGGGGAACACCGTATCGGCATATGAGATAGTTTAGGATGAATTTTGATATCTGGTTTTTAGTGATATATGTCATAGGAATGGCTTCCACCCACTTGGTAAAGTACTCAGTGGTAGTTATGATGACCTTGTGGCCATTAGATGAGGTGACAATTATCTTTCCAATGAGACTAAGTCTCCACTGTGAGAAGGGCCATGGTGTGACAATAGGATGAAGTTCTTGAGTTGAAGCATGGATGAGGTCACCATGTTGCTGACATTATAGGCACCTTTTGATGTAGTCATGTGCTTCTCTTTCCATTTTAGGCCAATAATACCCCATCCTTACTAATATCTTGGCTAGGGTCATTCCACTAGAGTGTGAACCATAGATGTCATTATGCACCTTAGTTAAAGCAATCAATGCCTCCTAAATGTTTAAACAACATAATAATGTCCTTCTCTGCTCCTATAGTAAAGGGTGTTTCCTAGGATGACAAACCAGGATGATTTATTGAAAAAAGTTCTCTTTAGGCTTGAGGGAAAGTTAGTAGGTAGGACCCATATTCACAAGTAGATATAAATTTCATGGTACCAAGGATCACCAGGACCAATGATTTCACACACAAATTCCAACTTTGGTACCTTGAATGCGGGCATGAGAAGTTTCTCTACCAAGAATTCATGTCTCAAGATGTTGCAAGGGATGTCTAGTGAGGATCCAGTCATTGCAATGGCATTTGCTGCTCTATTGTTTTCTCTAGGAATCTACTCAAATGTGATATCGATGAATGATTCTTTAAGGCTTTCTACCAACTTTTTGTATGGAGTCAATCTATCATCCTTTATTTGGTATTCACCATTCACTTGATTTATTATCATCTGGGAGTCTTCGTATACTTTGAGGGCCATGATGTGCCACTACACTACTATTCTAATACCTATGGTTAAAGCCTCATACTCTGCAATGTTATTAGTGCAGGGGAATGCCAATTTATAGGACCTTGGTATGCAGTCTCCCTATGGGGTGATAAAGAAGATATCGATTCTTGATCCATGTTGGGTGTATGAGCCATCAAAGTAAAGTTTCCAGTGGTCAACTATGTTGATATTGAAGATGGATTCATCTAGAAACTCTGAGATGAGTGGATTCTCTGAATACATAGATGCTTTTGCAAGCTAATTTTCAATTACCTAATCTTTGACTACTTTTCATTCCACATACTCTATGTCATATTCAGATGGAATCATGACTGATTTAGCCATCCTTCCAGTGATCATTGCCTTTGATAGTAAGTACTTGAGAGGATCAATCTTGGTGATGATTTTTATTTTGTGTGCCAACATGTAATGTCTAAATTTCTGTGAAGAAAACACTACTACTAGATAGGATTTTTCAATGAATGAGTAATTTAACTCATGCCCAACCATTGTGTGGCTAATGTAATAAATGGCCCTCTCTATCCCATTTTCATCGTCCTGAGCTAAAAGAGCACCGAGGGATGTTGTTGTTGCTAATACATAGAGAGTTAATGGCTTTCTTGGGATTGGTGTCATGAGGACCAATAGTGTAAGCAGATATTCTTTGATTTTATTGAAGGCTTCTTCACACTTGTCATCCCACTGATACACTACTCCCTTGTGAAGTAGTTGAGAATAAGGGATTTTTTTATTCACCAGTTGTGCTATGAATCTTCGGATGGACTGAAGCCTTCCTTGGAGGCCTCTCAATTGTTTCATTGTTTTGGGTGCCTCCATCTCAAGGATTTCTTTTACCTTGGTAGGATCTACCTCAATACCTCTCAGTGACACTATGTATCCTAGCAACTTTCTTGATTGTACACTAAAGATGCACTTCTTTGGATTCAAACAATCCTTGTATTCCTCCAGCCTATCAAAAATAGCACCCAAGGTTTCTATGTGATCTCTCCTCTTTTTGGATTTGGCTAGTATTTCATTGACATAATCTTCATCTATTTTATGGATCATGTCATGGATCTTTGGTAGGTTTCTCCTGCATTCTTTAGGCCGAATGTCATCATATTTCAGTAGTAAGTCCCCCATGGACAAGTGAAGGCTGTTTTGTGTTGGTCTTCTTTAGCAATCATTATCAAGTTGTATCCCAAGAAACTGTCCATCAGAGAAAGAATTTCGTGTCCTGCCATCATGTTGACAATCATGTCAATGTTGGGCAATGGGAAATCGTCCTTTGGATATGCTTTGTTTAAGTCCTTGAAGTTTGTACAGATTCTAATGCCACCATCGGGTTTTGAGGTAGGAACTAGATTTGACACCCATTTTGGATAGTCGATTGGTTGAATGAATCCTATGTATAGTATCTTCTTCAATTCCATTTTGACTACTAGGGCAATCTGAGGGTGCATTTTCCTAAGCTTTTGTCTAACGAGCTTTGCTTTAGAGTATACTGCTAGGCGATGGACTACAATTTCTAGATTGAGCCCTAGCATGTCTGCATAGCTCCATGCAAAATTGATTTGTTGCTCTCTCAAGAAGGTTGCGAGAAGTTCTTGTTCTTTTGTTAATAATGACTCTGCATAGAAAGTAATGTGCGGTGTCTCCTTTGTTCCTAGATTAATTGGATTGCATTTTTCAGGTAGGACTGCTAATGTTTCTTGATGAATAGCTATATGAGGAATATTGAATCCCCCATCCTTAGGTGCCCCAAAGATGTTTTCATCATTTTATGCATCCTTTCTTTTTACTATTTTTAGGTCGGAGAGTGCCACAGTGTGGTTTTTACTCAAGGACCTAGAGATTATTCTCAGTTTTTCACTTTTGTGACTGAGGGATTCAATCGTTTCCCCATAGTATGCTTGTGTGTAAAATTCAATGTTGAATCCTACTTTGTGATGCCCACTTGGAATATTATCTGGCAATCCCATGAATTTTGAGAGCACCTCATCATTTTTGAATGTGTCAAGAATTGGCGGTCCTCATTGGTCATAATCGATGAGTTGGGGGTAAACTAGGCGGATTTGATGGTTTTGGTTTTCAAACTCATAGGATAGGGTACTAATCATGAGTAGGGAGGTATCATAAAAAATTAAAGGTAAATTAGTTATGGCATCCTCATTACTACTACATACATCAGTTATATTGAAGGTGAAGTTGTCTATGACATGACCAATGGATATAGATAGACAAAGAGTAGCTAGTGATTGGTGAGGAGGATTTTTTGACCTTTCTAATTGGAGTACCTCAGCCACATATGGCTATACTCAGAGGGGTAGATGCAAGGTCAAGATTTCTCATTTGTGTCTTTGGAATAATGGGTATTAAAATCCCATTGTCATTTTGGCCGAGCTTCTGGTTTTTGTCATAACCCATTGCAAGCATCATTTGTAAACCTTTGCTATTGTCATCCATTGGTAGATTGGTTATTGGGATATGTTTTTGATACAGGAGATGAGATGGGTCCTCCTCTATTATCTCTCGACCAAGATCTCCCCAACTTCTAAAGTTGGAATGTCCTTGCATGGATGTTTGGGATGTGGAGGCTTCATTTGATTGTGGTAACTCTCCTAATACAAAGGAATTCTTTGGGATTGTATAGTTTCCAAATCCATTTTCCTGAATAATAATCTTGATGTCAAAGATGGTGGGATGGCAAGAATGGCATGTGTCTCTATCGTAGAAGTGGAGGTGACAGTGTCTGGATCAACATATGGCATAGATGGGCCTTCATCATTTTTTGGCACTTGGGGAATTTTATAGTATTTAACTTCTAGACTCTTCTAATAAGAGAATGGTTCAGGGTCCCCATGGATTGTGACCTCTTGGCTTTGATATGTGAATTTGACACATTGATGAAAGGTTGATACCACTGCTTGCATCCCATGAATCCACAAATGTCCCAAGGGAATATTATACAACAAATCAAGGTCCAAGACCTAATAGGCGGTTTCCATTATTGCTAGTCCTACTTGGGCAAGGAGTTGGATAGTGCCTTGAAACACTCTTTCTTGATCATCATATGCTCTAATTGTAATGCCCTTGCCTTTGTCTATAGTATCTTTAGAAATTCCTAGATTATTTATTAGTTTTAGGGAACAAATGTTCAATCCTGCACCTCCATTCACCAAAACCCTCTTGACCTTTTTCTTATATACCGGGACCTTTGGATGGAGTGCATGGTTATGAGATGGTTTGGTAGGGAAGTCCTAATGGGAGAATGTAAGAATTTTTGGAGTAATGATATTGCCGACCATAGTTTGGAATTGTTCTGCATCAAGATCTATGGAGACGGTGGATAATGCTAATGCTTATTCAAGGATTTTCTTGTGGGCGAATCAAAATTTTAACAACTCCATGATGGAGATTTGTGTTGGGGTTATTTTTAGTTAATCAAGGAAATTATAGCCATTGGGATTTTTTTTGGGTTGGAAGTGGATGTTTTGTTAGGTTGTGATGACCCTACAATGGTAATTTTGCCACCTCTTGTGGTGACTCCACAATCAGCGTGGGCTCCTTTGATAGTGATAGTGGTGCAATACTCATCCAAGGATGTGATGACATGGTGGTATACATGATTGATGCTTTTGAATGTACCTTTCCCTTTGTTGTTATTTTTTCCTTTGTTGTTATGGTTTGGCATTTGATTCGTGTCTATTGTAAGGTTTTTATTTCTAGTTGGTTGTTCCACGTTTATAATTTTTTGATGAATGAGGTCTTAGACTAGGTTCTTCAACCTCATACAGTTGTTAGTGGTATGTACTTTGATTTTGTGAAAGTCACAAAGATGATTTTTCCTTGTATTAGGGTGGTTTCACATCTGGTTCCTAATAATTCTCATAGGTGAGAGCCTTGATGAGGTTTTTGTTTATCAATGTCTTCATGATAACCTTGAGTGGTTCCCAAAGGATAGTGTACTTCCACTTGGGGGAGTTCTTGTTTCACTATGGTGGCCCCCTTGATCATTAAAATTATTGATGATCTGGTTATTTGGCTGCTGAGTTCTTATGTTTGCTTGGTGATTGTTTTGATAGTGATTTTGAGGTTGTTGTTATAGTGTGGGTGTGTTTTGTCGAGGTGCACTGATGACAACTTTAGCATCGACAAAACCATCATTGGTAATGTTTTTGTTTCTTTCCCATGTGCTAGGTTTTTCATTATAGCTTGAAGATGGGTAGTTGCTTTTCTAATGAGGATATGTTTGTGTCATTAGCTATGTAGCAAGGGCTCATTCAATGTTGAGCACCTTAGAGATCAACTGATCATATATGGTGATCCCTTGGACTTTGAGATGGAAATTTGAGGCATCATCGAGATTGGAGATTATAGTACACACTTGTTGTTCTTCTGGCATGGCCCATTTGCTCCGATTGGCCTTGGATCACCATTGTTGTAGGAATGAAGCACATGATTCATTCTTTCCTTGTTTTAGAGCTAATAGAACTCCTCTAGACTGACATCCATTGCAATATTGAATGCACAATTTTTGATGAATGCATCTATGATTTCATGGAAATTTTTGATTCCTGGAGCGAGGTGAGAGAACCAGTCCATGGCTTGGCCTACCAAACTTTTGGGAAATAGTCGCATTAGATAGGTTTCATCATTTGCGACTTCCATGCAATGAACCTGAAACTCCCTGATGTGATCTTAAGGGTTTCCCATCCCATGATATTTGTGAAATTTTGGGATCTCAAATCCCTTCGGGAATGGCTTCATTACAAAGTTCCTATCGAATGGATAAGGACACAAGTTGCTGGGTGTTTTCATGGTTCTCGTTAACTGAAGATCAAGCACCTGTTGCAAGAACAACTTGATTTGTGTTGTCACATCATTTTGTGGATCAGGGGGTGGAATGAAAGTGTTTTGAGGTGGTTCAATTGTTGGTGGGATGGGTGGATTGGTTGGTATGTTGATGGATGGTGTTTGCATGTGCTATTGTGCCAAAACTATCTGCAATTACTATTGTACCAACAAGACATGTTGTTGGTCTTGTTTTTGTTGTACTATTAAGGCTTGTAGCTAAGCTTGCTATTGTTGTTGAGCTGCTAATTGGGCTACATATTTTTGTTCTTGATATTGCTTCAACTCTTGCTGATATGCTTATTGTTGCGTTGCTTATTGTTGTGCAAGATATTGTGCTTGTGCTTGTGCTTTTTGTTCTTGATATTGTGCTTGGGCTGGAGCGTGCACTTGAGCTTGGGCTTGAGCTTGAGCTTGAGCTTGTGCTTGTGCTTGTGCCTATGCAACTTGTGTGGCTTGGGTTGCTTTTGTAGCTTGTGTGGCTTGGGATACTTGTGCAACTTGTTGTGCTTGTTGTTTTGCAAAGGCTGGAGCTTGTGCAGTCTTCTTTGCTTGTTGTGCTTGTTGTGCTTGTAATGTAGCTTGGGAAGCTTGCATGGCTTGAGTAGCTTGCTGAGTAGCTAGTTACGTGGCTTGTTTCTTTTGCACTTGTTGGAGTGCCTTTTCATAGGCAGCTTGTTGAGTTTCTTGCAACACAATACTGTATTGGTTTGATGTGTTCATGTTTGTTGGTGGTGGTGGGAGAGGTTGGTTTAGAATGGTGTTTATTGTGGTGATGAGAGGCATCATTGTAGTTGATGGTGCAATTGATATGCTTGGTCCTTGAGAGACCATTTTTTGAGGGATGATAGATGATGTGTTGTTTGTTTGTGATATGGGGATGGCTGCCATCTATTGTTATGATGTTGATGACAAGATGGAAGGATTTGGTATGATGCCTTGATTGATGGTTGGGAGGGGATTTTGAATGAGTGGTGGAATTGGTGGTAGTCCTAAACCAAGAGGTGATATGGATGTTAATGGCAAGGGTGGGAGTGGTGGGAAGGTGAGTGGTAAGATCCCTTGAGGAAATGATGATGATACTAGATTGAAAATTCCCTCTGGTTCAAATAGGTCATCTTCCCCTTGTGAGGTCATGGGGAGAGATGTTTGCAGTGTTGCATTAAATGATGACGATGATGGGTCTTTATGAAAAGTGAGGGAGACATATGGATGTGATGGATTTTGGGGACACTTTGACCCAAGATAGTATTTGCATCCAAATCTTGATTTTTTACAAGAGGGTTTGTTTGTAATGCATTGATAAATGCACTCCCTTTGTTAACTATCAGTTGGGTTGGAGCAATTGATGATGTGATTTGGGGAAAAGGTTGAGTGATATATTGAAATTGGGATGCTGATGTGATGGGGGGTGTGGATGATATGGGAAGGGTGAATGATTTTGAAGATGGTTCCATAATAGTGCTCACGTCATAATTAGAAGGGAGTTTAGTCCCTCATTTTAATAGTTCGAGCATGTATTGTTGAGGATGGAGTTTCATCATGAATTTAACAATCCTGTGATTTTCTAGATTTTGAACCATCTCATTGATCTCATCTTGGGTCATACCATGAGGGTTTTTTTTGAGGTCTTCCATTTGTCCATCCTCTTGATTGTCTTGAGGGAGTGAAATATTGGTTGTAGGATTGCTTGATCCAACAAGATTCATGTCGGTATTCATTTGACTGAGATCACTTGAGGTTGATGTTTCTTTGTGGGCTTCCATTTCCTTGTGTCGAGATCTAGTTTGCACCAAAAATTAGGGATCATTTTTTCAAGAATATAATAGATGAACCTATAATTCTCTATAATGATATATCTTTAGGCACAAAAGAAAATTTTTTAGGATGATTTTAAAAATCAAAGTATGATGATGATATGGATGTTTGATGGATGATTGGAACTCTTGAGAAAATATTGAAGGGTATGTTAAACTTTTAGGACTTTTATTTTGATGGTGAACTCATAAACTCTAAGAGATGGATGTTGTCCTAGAGTAGATTTTGTTCAAAAGATGCTAATTTGTCTAGGTGTGAGAAGAAGGATTCATCTAAGCACACCCATCCAAACAAGATGATTTTTCATTGGTTTGATTTTGATTTTGGATAATGAGCTCCTAAATCCCAAGATCTTGGATGTTTATCAAGGGATGAATTTGTTCACAAGATTTGATAATTTGACTAAATATGTGGAGAAGCATGCATCTACACACATCTAATCAAACAAGATGATTTTTGATTGGTTTGAAGTGATTTACCCAAAGTTTAACATGATGGATTTTACCAAGATTTTTCAAAGAGTTGATGATGAGATATTTTGGGTTTGATGTTTGAATATGGATGAAGATTTGATTTTGATCCTATGTTTTCCTAAAAAAGAAACTTGCTTACTAGACCTTGGTTTTGAAGAATATGATTTTCTCTAAACAAGATGCTCAAAATCTCTAAAAAGATTTGGGTTTTGACAATAATAAAATGAATACAAACCAAGATTGTTTCTTGAAGCTTTCCTATGGAAGTTATAAAGCAATCTTCATCTGAATTTGTATAGCATTGAGAGATGCTTTTGGTGATCTTTTATAC
Source organism: Sequoia sempervirens (assembly GCA_007258455.2). NCBI lineage: Eukaryota > Viridiplantae > Streptophyta > Pinopsida > Cupressales > Cupressaceae > Sequoia > Sequoia sempervirens. The sequence goes on from VDFB02281492.1 coordinate 746,792,822, forward strand.
TGAGAGCTTTTATCTTTGGTTTCTCGATCTTGATCTTGTGTGAAATCATTTGGAACACATGTGTGGGATTCAATTGTTTTTAGTCTTTTCTTAATGAATTTGTTTTACCACAAACACTTCTTGATTAGGTTTTGAAACTAGATGTCCAATGTCCTAACTTCTTCTCATTCCACAAAATATATCATGTGGAAATTTGATGAAATCAAGGAAAGGGTTTCCTATTGTTAACTTTAGTAAGAAAATTGAGATATGAATCCAAGTGCTTAGAAACCTCTATGAATAAATTCCAAGGGAAAGCAATAACACATGGATTTGGTCAATTGTATTTGCTTCCTAAAGGGGTTTGAAGTTTTGATGAAGAATATTAAATGTTTGTTTCCAAATTTTTATGAACAAGAAAAGTGTTTTGTAACCAAGAACAAGCACAATCCTATGGATATGAAAGACTATATTTGTTGAGTCCCCACTTGGACAAGTCTAGCTATGCTTATTTTTAGCAGATGGTTAGATGCTTGACCCCACCGGCTTCCCTCCATGACTCAACACTTCTTTCAGGGCAGCCAAGTATCAATACACATGAAAATACCATGGCATACTTTCCATTTCTACTAAAAAGTGTAAAAGTGTGGGGCAGCTTTAGAACAACCATTCTTGCACCAACAAATAGATAGGGATTTTGGCCTTTCTACAACAAGGGTTTTAGTTTAGACTTTCTGTTTGTAGGAGTTGACCCATCGAGGTGAGAAATCATTGATTCCCTTCTCGTTAGAGCCAAATACATGATACTGACCTTTGTTCTAGTACCCACTTTTATATCTCGGCTAGAAATACTCTTGGCTTTAGAGTGTTATTGGTTGGGTCATTCCCTTGGGTGAGTAATTTTTCCCCAAGGCAGGCCCTCTAAGATAAAAAATAGCAAGCAAACATATCTATAACTTGATCAATCTTTGTTGAGAAACAAAAAGAGAATACACACGATAGGTTTACTCACACTCGCAAGATGTTTTGTTCAATTTTTAATCCCAAAATGAAGTTTGGAGGTAATTACTTTATCCTAAACTAAGACCACCAAAAATATTTTTGATCCTCAAGATCGTCATGAGGCGTGAGAGAAGCACATACATCTTTTCAATGGTGTTAGTTTGAGTAAGCAATCAAAAAACAAAGTAGCCCATGTTCATTTTAAGACCCACAAAGCAATAATGATTTCTTTTTAAGCACTAAAGGAAATGTGAAAATTTTCCTTGTTCAATTTTTAAATCCAAAACCAACTCTAGTAAATTTGTGTCCTAAAGTTCATTTTAAGCCCTTTTGTAATAAGAAATTGAAGTATTCGTTTTAGAGCCCAAAAGGAAACTAGTAGGTCCTAAGCATGGAAGATAACCAATTTTATTTAAGAGGAATAGTGAATCCTCTAAGAGTGTTAAACACGCACTAAAGTGTTCAAAAACACTTGGTATCATGAAATGATGTTATTATGCTTCTTTTATCCTTCACTTCTAATCAAGCCAACTTACAAGAAAAAAAAATCAGATTTGCAAAAAAAAAGGCCAAGAGGTCAGAGAATAATCCAAATGATCAAAATTTAAAAAAACATGTGTCATAAAACTAATTTTCACTTTTTACTTCCCTCCAGTGGTGCAATCAATGAAGGTGTCAAAGTTTGATAATGTCAGTGGTACTATGTAGCGTTGCTTGCTAGTTAGCATCACTCTATAGCCAGGACAATGAGCATGAAGGTGTCGCTATTTGAGCCAATGGTTGAGTTTGAAATTTGAGAAGATTCTAGTAGGCTAGAAAGACATAGTGGTGTTGTCTAGAAATTTGAATCTTGGCTAAGAAATAGAGAGTGTCAAAGTTTAGAGTTTGTAGCGATGTGTTATAGTGACGTTGGATTCCTAGGGGTCCTAAACCGCGATGCTGATGTTCTAGTGGTGGAGTTTCCTGTAGACCCAAAAAACCACAAAAAAAGACATAATTTGATGTAAAAACATGATTAGAACTTCTGGTTAGCCCTCCTTCTAGCGCCAAAATGTATGAACCAAGATCCTAGTACTTGAAAAACACAAAGAACACACACATTAGAAGATTGAAATGCAAGTTATAATATAAGTTCCCCATGAAATCCATTCACAAAGCTTAAATTAGGAAATGAGATGAAGAACACAATAAGAAAGCAATAAAAAGAGATTGAATCCTAATTAAACAAGCAAACTCTTGATCCCATGGGGGAATTAGTGCTAATTTGATGTGAAAATTGGAACTTTCCCAACTCCAATGATGCAATGTTGATTTGTGATGAAGAGTGATCCACTTTTTTGATGATGTAAGTATGCTCCAAGATGAAAATCTGCATACCCTATCTAATATTGGATAAAAATGGATGAAAATTGCTATGGATTTTAGTATAATAAAATTTCTCAAATTGTGGATGATAGAATGAGGAATGAAGCCTCTTATTTATAGAATGATAAGATGGAGAGATTCCCAAAATGAAGCAATGTGGGACTAACATTCAACCAATGGCAAGGTGCCACTTGTCCAAATGTGACTGGATGCAAGATGTGCACATTTTGATGAATGTGCCCATAAATGCAATTAGGTATTATTTGAAAATGTTGAAATGACATGTAGGAGGGAAATGAAATGCCTTAAATGCCACTTGGCTCAAGGGAAAAGGACTTATTAGGTGAAGTAGATGTCTTGTTGGAAGGACAAAGTCTAGTTGGATTTTGAATTCAAATTTGAGGGAATATTCCTCCATTATGCCATGTTCAGAGAAAATAGAGATTTAATAAATGAATTAAGTCTATTTTCATGTGCAAGTGGCAAAAGTTAGAGGATGGGACTTGCATTAGGATTAAATTAATCAAGGCTAATTAATTTAATGAGGGATTTAGGAGATTTGAAAATTTTGACTTAGATATATGGATTTATTTAAATCAAAATGAGAGGAATGTAATTTTAGACTTAGTTAAAAAATATTTTGTTTTTATTTAACTAAAAAAGATTCAAATGTTAGGTTAAATTAAACAAGGTTTAATTTATTTAATTTAATAGAATTTAGAGATTTAATCAAACAAAGGTAATTATTTAATTAAATATGGATATAATGTTAATTATATTAGATAGATTGATTTAATTAATGAGAGAAAAATACTTAATTAGATAAAATTATTTATTTAATTAAGAGAGGAAAATTGATGATTGTAGATAGGGAAAAACCCAAATGTTTATATGTTGAGAATAACAATAAACTAATTAAACCCTATCAAGCACCATGAAGCACAAACTAGAATGAAAATAAAAATAAACAAAAGATATACAAACCAATTCTCAAACTAGACTTGATTGATCTCCATGGCTCTTCTCCACCTGCATAAGAATGCAAGATTTCAAAGGTTGATAGTTGAAAGAATGTTGGTTGATCAATTTTGCAACATAATGACCTGATGAGAATGATAGATGTTAATGGATAGAAGATAGAGGAAGGATTTTGACAGCATAAGGATGCCTAAAGAATTCAATACAAATGGTCTGTGAAAGGTTAGATTTATAGAGTTTTTGTAGACAAAAGCTTAGTTGGCAAAGATCAACGGTTGAGATTCAGTCTGGTAAGATGAACGATAAGAGATGGAGAAGTTGGAGAGAAAGATGGAAGCTAGAGAAAAAGAAGGAAGATGCTTCCTTTCTAGAAAACATTTCACTCAAGAATGAAGGCAACTTGCCATTTTTCAAATTTAGTTATGAGTTGGTTTTGTAGTTGAAGATAATTCAACAATTAAATAATAAAATTATTTAATTTCATGTGACGTGGTTTTGGAAGTTTCTAATTAAATATTGAAAAATATTTTATTATGTGTGAGATGGCTTTTTAGAAGATTTTAAAGATGATTTCATGATTTTGGAAAAAAGAAGAATATTTAGAAGATTTAAGGATGATTTTATGATTTTGGAAAAATGAAGAATATTTACTTTATTTAAAATAAAGCAATGTGATTTTTTAGAAGATTTAAAGATGATTTCATGATTTTCGAAAAAGGAAGAAGAATTACTTTATTTAAAATAAAGCAATGTGATAATTAAATTAAATAAATTGTAAAGTTTATTTAATTTAATTAAGAAGAATTAGAAAAGTGATTAAATTAAATAAGTAATTAAACTTATTTAATTAAGATAGAAGAATTAGAAAGTGAACAATATAAATAAATAATTAAATTTATTTATATGTAGATTGAATTGGAGATTTAACTAAATAACTTGTATTTAATTAATTACTAGACTTATTATAATGTGACCATTTTTAGGTGTATACATTGATTTTAATCAAATAAGGGTATTTGATTAAATGGTTAGACTGAGGGATGATTTAGGATGAAATGGTGTTAATAATCGGGATCAAATGTGCATTTTCCATGTCTCCATAGAGAATCATAATTATTATTTGGAGTGCATTTTCATCCTAGATTTAGCTTGCATTAACATTGCATTAAGTTTTGCATTGTTTAATTTGCACTCTAGGGTTTCAAACTTTGCATTAGTGAAAATTTCATTTAGCTTTAATTATTGCACTTAATTTCATTGAAAAGCAATCAATTTGTAGATTTATATCTCAGATTTGCTTCAAAAAACTTAGAAAGCATAAAATTCAATTCAAAAATTTTGAAAATTTTCAAAAAAATTAGTCTTTGGACTCATTTGCCACCTTGGGAAAATCAGTCCCTTTGCATATTTTTCACTACATTTTCTTACATTGATAGTTTAATTTCTAAGTTTTTGTTTTTTGTTTCTGAATTTCAATTTTACTTTCCATAATTTTAGTTATAATCATTTCATTCTTGTTACCTTACATTGAATTTTAATTCACCCCAAATTTAGTAGCCTTTGCATGAGTGTTTGGTGTCCTATTGCTAATAGCTTAGTGGGAAGAAGTTTGAGACTCAATCCATCCCACAATAGCACAATTATTGTGCATCTTAGGTTATCTAGATCTTCCACTCCTAGTATTGACACTAGTACACTAGGCATGGATAATACCCCTATCAACTCTTTTCCTTCAGATAACATGCAAGATGAACAAAGGAATGATAACGTCCCACAAGAAAACATAATTCAAATTGATGAGAATATGGTAAACTTACAACATCAAATAAGCCTCAAAAGCATTTCAACCACTGCAATTCCTACCATAGAAAGCATTCACCACAAGCTTGAAAGTGACAAAGGCCTTGACCTTGTGAAAAACATAGTGCAAATATTTGGAATACATCTTCCCTCAACCACTAGTTGTCCTTTGCCAACAAATAATGTTACAAGCCAAGAATGAATTCAAATTCATCCTCCCAAAACCATAGCCTCAATCCCTACCTATACCACTCCCCAAGTCACAATAACAATGCAACAAGTTAGTAATGTGATTCCTTCCTTGGGTATTCCTATGAGCATCCCTAGTTCCTATGTGGCATCACAAGTTATATCTTCTACCTTACTACCTTTAAGCATTCCATTCACTTTTCTTGCAACCACATACACTCCTTCAACTTCAATTTCATTCCATAACACAAGCAATGAACCTCTCATAACACAAAATTTCCAAACTATTTCATCCCTTCAAAATAAAATTTCCACCATCAACCAAAATCAAAATGGTACACCTACATACTATGTCAAAAGTAGTGTTGAGGTGATGTCAAAAGTAGTGTTGATGTGCCAAATTAACCCACAACATGCAGATAAGAGAAAAGTAAAAGTATGTCACCTCTGAGATAATCAATAATTAAACTAATCACCTCCCTAGGTCTCTGATGTTCACTCACAAGGTTGCTATTTCACGAAGTGGTCAATATGACTATAATGTTTAAGGGGCCTACTAGTTTTGAGCTTCTAGATTGTTGGAAGATCAAGAATCTATCTAAACCTACTTTAACCGATGGTTTTAAAGAAATAGAAAAAGATAGATCAAGGTTTTCAAACTGAAAAGAATGTTGATTCATTCAACTAATCAGACTTGTTGCCTTCCAAGGAATTCCTAAACTAGAACTATAGAATAAAATTAACTTGTAATTGATACAAAGTTTCATTCATTTATAGTGCAAAATTTAAGAGTAGATTACAAATCATCAGTCAAACAAAACATAAGATAAAATTTCATCCCTTGAAAGCTTTTCAAATCAAATGATTAACCTAAAATGAATACCATTCTAGAGCATAATATGAAGTAGGTTTAGATCTAGCTGCTCCTACTGTTAATGAAATAGATAAGTAACATTTACAAATCTGGAAAGATCACCAGTGTACAGAAACCCACGTCTTCAAATTATCACCATCTATGCTAAGAAAATCAGGAAGATACATCACCTCCTCCTCCTACTGAACTTCTGAATTTTCCAGCTTGCTAACTAATTCGCTAGCTTTCCTTCTAACTTTTCTAACTCATCTAACTCTTCTCTAAAACTTACTCTCTAACCCTTACAAAAGAGGAAAAATACCATATTTATAAAATGCGTCAGATGTGTCAGGCCAGTTGGGGTTTACAATATGTTGATCACAGAACAAGTTGGCCCTAGAAGAATTTGACACAAAGTCAAATGTGCATTAAATCCAAGGGCACTGATCAGATCAACCCAAGATCTACCACATAACTCAGACCAAAATGTGTGAAGAAGAGCCAAAGTGAAACAATGAGGAAGAACGACTTTCGATGTAGCTTTAAATTAATTTTGTCCCCCACTTCATCCATACCTTGCTCCATTTTGGCCTTCATCATCAAGAACATCCTCTGCAAGCTATTCACAAGTGGCATAGGTGAAACCCTAGATTTCCATTTAATAGCATTAATATTATTCTTTAGCTGCCCCATCATATTGTCCCAGTCTCTTGTTGGATTGATATTCATTAATGATTGTGCTATAGGTCGTTGCGCCATCCAGCTGGTGTCCAACTACTGTATCCCATGATAGCCTTAGTCCCTTGTAGCAAGGTGTTCATATTCAGATCTGAAACCTTGAACTAGACTGATGTCATCCTACCGCCTAGGAATCCTACTCTTCACATACAACTTCATTCTTTCTGCCTCAGAGATGTATGATCCCTTTGTCTCTCTCCTAGCCTTTCCAATCGCTGCCTTGCTAGACTCAGCTTGCATCCATCAAACACCAATGTGAGAATCCAAATATTGACAACATTTCATCAAAGTGTTAGCTTAAAATCATGATAAAACCATTAAATTAGCCATTAAGCATCAACACTGAGAAGTTCAGGATTTCAAGTTAACCGGGGAAAACTTGCTTGGGAGGAATTTCAGAAAATTCCAAACCAGGTAGATTCTCCAAATGAGGCACCAATATCAATAATAGATTATCAAAATGAACACAAGAAGCATACAATAGTGAAATTTATCAAGCTAAAGAAAGATATGTTTAAACATTCATCGTTAGATTCATCAATTTTATCCAATTTATTAAATTCCACAAAGCATACTAGAGAATTCAAAAAATTCTGACTAGATTGAAATTCCGTGGATGACTCAGAATGTCACACTTTGGAAAACTAAAGGAGACCGATAAAATACAACCATAAAGGAAACCATTCGGGAACACACATTGGCAAGAGATCCACTAGGGTGGAGAGAGTTAAGAAACTCACAGTGATTGGTAAGTCTCAGTGACCTAAAATTCAGAAACCTGATGGCGAAGTGGAATTCAAAAAAATCTGACCCAGGTGGAATTCTGCATAGAGCCCGAAACTCTAAACTCCAACATTAAAATTAATGTTCTAGGTTTATGATGAAATCCAAGAAAATTTGTATGGGTCGGAAAATCCTGAAACAGGCTGAAAACCCAAAAATTGACAAACTAACATGAATTTGCTCAAATTGACCGAAGGTCACAAATTTGAGGACCCTAGGCATGGAAATCACCTAACACGAGCCCCATACAGATCTTCTTTGAATCCTAGGCTCAATCAAAAGAAAAACAAGACGAGATGGCGATGCCCTAGGCATGAAACCCTAGATTTTAACTATGAACACACAGGGCAAGCCATGAAATGCCCAAACACACAAGAATTCAAACTCCAAGAAAGACCATAATGTTTTAAAAGAATTACAAGATGAGCATCTCAACTCAGGAGAATGGAAATGATAAAGCAAAATGGCATAAAGCCCCAAAAATCAACCAAACGTGGAAACCCGACGGCCAGATGGAAATCCAGAAAAATCCAACCCAAGCAGAATTTTGCAAGGCCAAAAATGTATGAACCACAATGCAAAATAGATAGATCCGGACCTCAAATGTAATCTGATAAAATCTAGATGGGGCAGAAAATCCTAAACTAGCTCAAAAACCTGAACAACAACATTGAAATTGGAGTTTGAAAGAAAACTGGGAAAATCCGGATAGACTGAAAAAATCCAGAACTAGGGTAAAAACCTGAAGTTCACCCAAAACATAAGATTTTCAATATACAACTTGGGGAAAACACTTGAAAAAGCAATATAAACATATTAAGCACATGCTAAGGAAAAGAAAAACCTCAAAAATCAAAGGGGGTGAAACACAAAGAGCAAAAGCAAAAGAGGGTCCCATTTTAATCAAATTTAAAATTGGGTGGTTATGCAAGGCATAACAATTGGCGACTTGGTTGGGAAAATGGTTTAACCATCTTCAGGAAACTGAGGGATTCAGTTACTCAGAACTCCTAGTTTATGGAAATCACAATTCCAGTTAGGTCAGTCTTAATAAACAAGGCTGAGCTAGAATCTCAAATGTAAATCAACACTGGCTACCCTTGAATCTATGTGTGTGTTCGATGGTGCATCACCCTTTTACAAAATTTTCCTCATCTTTTGAACAATTATGCACAATATTTGAACTACATGAGTTGATTACCTTTAACTATTGTGCAATGATATCCTAGGCATTGCTCTAATTCCAATCAGATGTACATAGCCCCAACGAAGATACCTCTAGTTTTCTCGCAACATTGCTCTACTGGCAGTTAGGCATCCATAGCCCCAGTAGAGATACTGGAATCACCCATTCAGTATTGAGTTTTCTTTTCTTAGATAGTTCTCTTTTCTTTTGAAGTTTTTTTTATATAATTCCTTCTCAATATGTCAGATGTCCAACATTTGTACTGGGTTGAAAACTAGCATGGACCTCATAACAGCATATGGGGAATCAGATTTTTCACTCAAATATTGCAACACAATCATCCTAAGACAAATATACCATTGCAAAAGTAGATGTTTCTAATGATTTGTGACAAATTCAATCGTAGTTAGTTAAGATTGCTTACTTTACACCTTGTTCTCAATGACTTTCCACAACTGTCATTGACAATGGACATAAAACAATGAATTTAGAACAAAAACATCCAATCAGAAAACTTGAAAATATCTAAACCAAATTCTCTCCTAGTAACCAAAGTATACTTTAGATAACAACCCCCTTACTCAATTGAATAAAATGAAGGTCCCCACAAAAAAAAACAAAGGAACAAAAAGCAAGAAAAAATGCAAGGGAAAGAAAAAACCAATGGAACAACAAACTATTTACATATATACAACCCAACAAAATACCAAACCTTTTACGACCCAAAATAATGTTTGAGAGACTGTCCATTGATAGGCAATGGAATAGGTTCTCCTTTTAAACTACTTAGGTGGAAATCATTTTCTCCTAGGATTTCAACAATTTGATAAGCACCTAACCAAAGCTTATCAAACTTTTGTAGGTCACCCTTCTTTTCATTGGCTTTATCCCATAGTAAGACAAGATTTGATATCCTAAAAGCCTTGACTTTGGCTTTTTGTCAAACCAACATTTGACAATAGCTTGGTGCCTAAAGAATTGATGTAAAGCAGCATCTCTTTGCTCTTCTAATTTCAGCAAGCCAGCTAACCTTACTTCAATCCTATCATCACTAGAGTAAAATTCCTACATAAATTTTAGGACATGTATTTGCAAGTGAATAGGCAACATAGGCTCTTGGCCATACACTAGCTTAAACGGTGAAGTCTTCAACGCAACCTTGATCCTAGTCCTATCTGCCCATAATTCAAATCTTAACTAGGTATGCCTGTCACTAGGATTGTTCTCTAACAATTTTTTGATTACTCCTAGGAGATTCTTATTAGTTGATTCTACAACTCCATTTCCTTGTAGATAATAGTTTGAAGAATACTTTAAAACAATCCTATGATCATAAGCCCATGAAATGAACTCGACAAAAGAAAAGGCAAGGCCATTTTCACATGCCAGTGCAAAGGGTACTCCAAACTTGGTTGTGATGCATTCAGTGACTAACTTGATTACTACCTCCATTGTGCTATTCTTGCAAGGTATAACTTTTGTCCATGTCGTGCAGTAATCTATGGTAGTCAAAATGAATTTATGTCCTGTAGAAGAATTTGGGTTAATTACCCCAATAAAATCAAGTGCCCATTGGGGAAATGGCCTTACCTCATAAACAGGTTGCAATGGCATTGATGGATGACACTCTCTTGATGCAGAAGTTTGACATATATGACATGTCCTTACATGTTGGTGGGAATCTTTAAACACACATGGCCAATAATAACCAGATTTGAGGATCTAATGTGCTAAATAATCCATAGAACCATGACTTGTGCCATGTTTCCCATGAAATTCAACAATTGGGTGCTTAGCTTCTTGTTGATCAAGGCATCTTAGATAAATCCCCTCAAAATTCTTTTTGTAGAACAATCCTCCTTTGAGAATATAATGGGAGATTTTCATTCTCAGTGCTCTCCTCTAAGTTGTATTCATTCCCTCTGGGCACTGATTATTGAGCATGAAATAAATAATATCAGCATACCAAGAGTCATTAGAAAAGGACTATGTTGTGTATTGTTGACAAGTAATGTTCTTACTAGCATCTGCCATTGCTTTAGATAGGCCCTGACCTCAGACAAGTTTCATACGGTGAATCTCCAGATCGAACTCCTACAAAATAGCCATCCATTTCCCCCTTCATTCTCCCAACTCACTTTGCATAAGTAGAGACTTCACAACAACATGAAGAACCACACCAATGATCTGAATTTGAAGGATATAATGCCTAAACTTCTTGATAGCTCTAACTAACGCAAAAGCTTGTTTCTCAAGAGGTGGGTACTTGAATTCAACATTCTTAAATGGAGAGCTCATGAAGGCAATTGGCCTTTCATCCCCCTCCTCTCTTTATTGTGTCAGGACAACTGCACATGAGTGTTTAGAAGCAAAAGAATAAATATAAAATAGCTTCAAGTAGTCAGGACTGGTGAGGACCAACGCGTTCGAAATGGATTGCTTAACCTGAGAAAAAGCATCCTTTGCCTCATTACTCCACTCTATTCTAGCATCTTTCCTCATCATTTCATTCAAAGGTTTAACAATTTTTGCAAAACCTGTGATAAACTTCCTCACAAAGTTGATCTTTCTGAAGAAAGATCTCATCTGATTCTTACTTCTTAGCATGGTTAACTTCAGAATAGACTCAACTTGGTCTAGATCTATCGATATCCCTCTTTCTAAGATTATGTGTCCCAAAAGTTTCCCTTCAGAAACCTTGAATACACACTTTTTAGGATTCAGAGAAACACCATATTGGATACATATTTCAAGAACTTTAGCCAATTATGTAGCATGGTTTAGTCTATATTTAGAGAATACTATCAGGTCATCCATATAAATGATAATGCACTTACCAATAAAATCTTTGAACGCTACGTCCATTGCATGCTGAAAGGTTGCTCCAACATTTTTCAAACCAAATGGCATCCTCTTGTAAGCAAATGTTCCCCACTTAGTAGTGAAGGTTGTCTTCATTCTGTCTTCAGAATTAACAATCACTTGATTGTACCCAGAATAACCATCTAAGAATGACATTATTTGAGACCCATTGATAGTTTGCAAGACTTCATCCAGAGAAGGGATTGGGTAGTTGTCTTTTTCCAAAGCTCTATTCAGATTCCTAAAATCTACACATAGCTTGATCTCCCCATTCTTTTTACGATCTAGAACCAAGTTAGCCACCCATGTTGAATGTCATACAGGGAAGATTATTCTTGTAGAAGCAATTTCTAAACTTCCTTAAAGATCACTGCTTCAATCAGGGCATTGATAGGATGATGTTTCTATCGAAATGGTCTAGCTTTAGGCTTCAAAGGAATAGTATGAGTTATCATAGAAGTATCAATTTTTTTTAGATCTTCATACCCCCAAGCTATTGCAGCAATATATTTCTTCAATTCCCTTAATATATCTTCTCTAATTGCTTCAGAGTAGGATTTCCCTATGTAAACATTCCTTTTAGGGCCAGATTCAACTAAGTTAATAGTTTCATATTCACCTCCCTTATCTTTGGTTGATACCTTTTCCCGAGCCCTTGGGTCTGAATCAAAAATTATTTCTAAGGTCACCATTCCCTTGGGAATGCTATTAATTTTTAAGTTGAGGACACCTTCTGTATCATAGTCTTCGGGGTTCCAGTTTCCTTGATCCTTGTCAGATTCATCGATGATCTATCCTTCGAAAACATCTGAGATTGCTAGAAAAGCAAGGTTATGTCGATCATCATCAAAGACTTGAAAATTTCTAACATTATTCTGGACAACCGGGGTGGATATCAATTCTACTAAGAATCTCTTGATCTTGGAGCCTTGCATGGGCTCCAGGTTACTTACAACAATAGCTAATGAATCAACTATTTGATTCTCCTCTCTAGGGATTAAACTAATCCCAAAAGCATCAAAGTATTCAATCAGGTTCCACACTTGATTTCTATAAGTTGCTAGCCTTTTATTGTGACATGTGTACTGACTAGGTACTTGCTTGATAATCACTTATGAATCTCCTTTAACCATCAAGGTAGTAACTTTCTTCTAATGTGCGAACATTAGTCCCTAGGCTAATGCTTCATATTCTACTATATTGTTAGTGCATCCAAACTGTAACCTATAAGAAGAAAAAAATGTTTTCCCTTTTGGGATGGTTAACTCAATTCCAACACCACACCTTGTTTTAGATTTGGATCCATCAAATGTGAGGATCCATAGCTGATCATGAGCTAGGGTTGATCTCTTTGAGCTTGTTGTGGGTGCTTGGATAAGATGAACCATAGGTGGGGCCACTTAATCTTTTGCATAAAATATTGCGAATGGGTGTTCAATAGGTTCATCAGGTGCAATATCCAATTCCTACTCAGATATATCATGTAACCCTAGGATATCTTTCTGATAATTATCTGTATCTTTGATAAACCCCTTGGGTTTTGGTATACTTGTGAGTGCAAGGGTATCAAAAAAACCTTGAGGTTGTTCAACATAACTATGTTGGTTTGATATTATGATTGAGTTAAGTTTAGTTTGAGGAGGGACTTCCTCTGAAGGTATATTATCCCTGGTTAACATTATTGAATTTTTTGCTTCAAATGAGAAGTGGTCTAAAATGGTCTCAAGGTGACTTGGGCTAGTTTCTTCAGTTTCATAAACATGATTTAGAGCATTGATGTAGGGTGGGAAAGTCAATTCCGAATGATTTTGGTAGTGCACCCTGCACCAATTTGGGAATAGAAGACTCCACAAATCGATATCTTCTCCTAAAAATAGTTGATCTTGTTGTAGCTTCCTAATCAATACATGTTGGTTTACACTATTCATGGGATTGGGGAATTCTTGCATTGAAAAATCACTAGAATCAAGGACCGAAAGATTCAGAATTTCCTCTCTTTTATAAACCACTATCTTAGTTTCAAAATAGGCTACCTCGTTAGGACAGTCATACTCAGTGATGATATGTTTGAGGCTAGGTTTACTCTCAATCCTAATCTACGTAGGAATTCCCCTCCATGGTAGCAACATATGTGAAAAGTTGAGGAAGATATATTCACCTATACTCTTCATTAGATCTTTGCTCAAAATCATACCATAAATCTTAGGAATGTCTGCTACCTCAATATCCATATTGGTTTGAATCCTAGGGTTAGGCCCTACTTGTACATGTATATTTCTCAATTCTCCAACTACATTAACCTCTGTTTTATCAAGTTGGATGACCTTCTTGTTTGTTTGGACATGATTCAATCCCAATTTCTTGCATACGGAAAATTGTATAACATTGCCAGAAGCCCCTGAATCTAGCAGACAATTGTGCAAATTCTTCCCATAGATTCTCAAACTTAAAAGAAATGGTGGGTTCCCTACCTTTTTTTTGAACAAAGCTGTTTTCATGTCTATAGTAGGTGCCACCTTGGTTTTCCCTTTGAATTTATCAACTTCTTCCAAATCTTTTAGCACTATATCCTATTGGGAAGGGCACCATTTTAGGATGTCAAAGTATGATAAAGAGGTTTTATGTTTCTGCATCTCAGAAACAATATCAAATTTTGTGCTATAACTTGCATTATATTTGAAAACACTAGATGAATTACCTTTGCTATGGAAGTTAGGTGGACACTTCGGTGGAGGAGGGTTGTTATCAACACTTTGACTTAGAGGCACCATGTGGTTAGGTGGTGCTAATGTAGTGAATAGACCCTTATTTAGGTTTCTTAGGAAGTTTCCTTCCTTTGTCTAAAAGGCCTAGGAATCATACACATCTTCATTTGGTTCATTCTCATTCTACATTGGGAATGAAGGTTCTTCTTCAAAGAGGTCATAAGCCATTGTTGTATCCACTGAGCCACCTCCTTTATTTGAATTCCCTTGGAATTTTTGGGCATCTGCCTATGCCATCTTCACAACCTTCTCCATTTCAGGATAGTTCACCTCAGAATGAGTTGCAGTATCATGTAACCTACACTAGTTAGTCATAAAATTGATGTCAACCACATTTTTAGTGTGTGGCTTGTCCTCAATAGCTTGATAATTGTGAGAAACCCCACCATTATTTGGCCCCATGTTACATTGCCTATTGTTATTAGGCCTCTGGTTATATCCTCTATTCTGATTTTAATAGCCTTCATTAGGGAAGTTTTGGCCTTGATAATTCCTCTAGCTATGATTGTTGTTCTAATAATTACCCTGATTATTATTATTCTGATTAGGGTAATTACCTTGATTAGCATAATTATCTTGGTTCTGAGAGGGTTTCAATTTAAGCTGAGCCATGTCATTTGTGACTTGAGATAGAGTTTTCTTTAGGGTCTCCACCTCATTTGTGAGTTGAACTGTCTTTTCACTCTTAACATTCTTAGCAACAGGTGGCTGAATGACATGATTTGGTATTCTAGCTTGGTTATGATGACCATGTGGACTGTGATGAGCCTGTGATTGTTGAGAGAAGTTAGGAGCTCCATTGGCAAAGAATGGAATAGGGAATTGAGTTTGCAACACAGACATAGGTCCATACTGGGAAGAAGACATCCTTGGGATAGTATTGAATAAAGGGTTTGGATTAGGCATCTGATACCCCATAGGAGGAAAACCTCCTCCCAAGTTCCCTTGTTGAGAGTTAGTTTGTTGTTGTAGCTTGATGGCTAGAGGATAAACTTTAGACAGAGAATCAATATCTGTCGGCTGATAAGTCCTTTGTAGGAACAAGCCAAGAAAAGGGTCTATAACTATAAAATATGCCTGAATGGCACTATTATCAACAACTAGATAGGGGTCTTGCAATCTCCTATGCATTCTTTGAAACCTTGTCTTAAAAAAGGGTAGTGATTCACATGGCTCCTTCCTAATGGTAGCAAATTGATGGAACAAAATGGCTAGATCCACATAAACTCTGAACTGATTGATGAAAGCATTCTCCAGATCTGTCCAGCTCAGAATAAAACCTTGTGGAAGATTTAGGTACCAGTTGTACACCATATCCCCTAAGGAATAAGGGAACAACCTACAAACCACATCATGGTGAGCTATCTAGGCTTTGGTACAAGCATCTTTAAAAGCTTGTATGTGCTCCTCTGTACTCCTTGATTCGCCATGAATGTATTTGGGACAAAATCTCTTAGGATTCTTAGGCATATCATGAAAGCCTCTAGGAATAGTCCCCAATGGAGAGGGATTATTCACAAAAAATGCCATTGGTGGTGGTGGTGGAGGTTGAGCTAGCTGTTGGATGGGCGGAACCAACTGTAATGGAAATTGAGGTGGATTTGGTGGTGGATTCATGGGTATCAACTGGGGTATTGGTGAAAATCTTGGTGGAGTGAGTGGAGCTGACAAGGGTAGTAGAATGGTTTCCCTATGAATCTTGTGTCTCATTAGGGTCTCGAGTTCTATCAAAGGTGGTGGGTTTTCATCTGATCAAAGAAATCTATGGGACCTCTCTGGTGAGAAAGACCCAATATTATCCAATTTTCTCTTCTGGTCCTCCCTCTTGTGCCAATTCCTGTTGAGGTGCCAAATCAACCCACAACATGTAGGAAAGATAATAGTAAAAGTATCTCACCTCTCCTATAAGAGACAATCAGTAATCAAACTAATCACCTCCCAAGGTCTCTGATATTGGTTCACAACGTTGTTGTTTCACGAAGTGGTTAATATGGTTGTAATGTTCAAGGGACCAACTAGTTTTGAGCTTTTGGATTGTTGCAAGATCAAACATCTATCTAAACCTACTTTAACCGGTGGTTTTAAAGTAATAGAAAAAGATAGATCAAGGTTTTGAAACTAAAAAGAATGATTCATTCAACTAATCAGACTTGTGCCTTCCAAGATATTCCTAAACTAGAACTACAAAATAAAATTAACCTGTAATTGATACAAAGTTTCATTCATTCACAGTGCAAAATTTAATAGTAGATTGCAAATCATCATTCAAACAAAACATAAGATAAAATTTCATTCCTTGAAAGCTTTTCAAATCAAATGATTAACCCAAAATGAATACCATTCTAGAGCATAATATGAAGTAGGTTTAAATATGGCTTCTCCTACTGTTAATGAAATAGATAAGCAACATTTACAAATTTGGCAAGATCACCAATGTATAGAAATCCATGTCTTCAAATTATCTCCATCTATGCTAAGAAAATTAGGAAGATACATCACCTCCTCCTCCTGCTGAACTTATGAATCTTCCATCTTTCTAACTAATCTGATAGCTTTCCTTCTAACTTTTCTAACTCATCTAACTCTTCTCTAAAACTTACTCTCTAACCCTTACAAAAGAGGTGAAACACCATATTTATAAAATGTATCAGATGCATCGACCCAGTTAGGGTTTACAATATGTCGATCATAGAACAAGTTAGCCCTAGAAAAATTTGAAAAAAATTCAAACATGCATTAAATGCAAGGGCACCAACCAGATCAGCCTAGGATTTTCCACATAACTCAAACCAAAATGCGTGAAGAAGAGGCAAATCAAAACAATGAGGAAGAGTGACTTTTGATGCAGCTTTGCATGAACTGTGTCCTCCACTTCACCCATACCTTGCTCCATTCTTTCCTTCTTCATCAAGAACATCCTCTACAAGGTATTCACAAGTGGAATATGTGAAACCCTAGCTCACCATTTAATAGCATTAATATTATTCTTCAGCTGCCCCATCATATTGTCCCAGTCTCTTGTTGGATTGATATTCATTAATGATTGCACTATAGGTCGCTGCGCCATCTAGCTGGTGTCCAACTATTGTATCCCATGATAGCCTTAGTCCCTTGTAGTAGGGTGTTCATATTTAAATTTGAAACCTTGAACTAGACTGATGTCATCCTGCCCCCCGAGAATCCTACTCTTCACGTACAACTTCATTCTTTCTTCCTTAGAGATGTATGATCCCTTTGTGTCTCTCCTAGCCTTTCCGACCGCTGCCTTGCTAGACTCAGCCTGCATCCATCAAACACCAATGTGAGAATCCAAATGTTGACAACATTTCATCAAAGTGTTAGCTTAAAATCATGATAAAACCATTAAATTAGCCATTAAGCATCAACACTGAGAAGTTCGGGATTTCAAGTTAACCAGGGAAAACTTTCGTGGGAGGAATTTCAAAAAATTATAAACCAGGCAGATTCTCTTGATAAGGCACCAATATCAACAATAGATTATCAAAATGAACACAAGAAACATACAATCATGAAATTTATCAAGCTAAAGCAAGATATGTTTAAGCATTCATCATTAGATTCATCAATTTTATCCAATTTCTTAAATTCCACAAAGCATAGCAGAGAATTCAAAAAAATCTAGTTGGACCATAATTCCTTGGATGACTCAGAACTTCACACTTTGGAAAACTGAAGGAAACCAAGTAAATCCAGCCAGAAAGGAAACCATTTGGGAACACACATCGGTGAGAGATCCACTAGGGCAGAGAGAGTTAAGAAAGTCATAGCGATCGGTAAGTCTCAACGACCCAAAATTTAGAAACCTGACAATGAAACAAAATCCAAATTTTTTTTCCCTAGGTTGAATTCTGCGTAGAGCCCAAAACTATGAACTCCAACATTAAAATTACTTTTTCGGGTTTACAATGGAATCTGAGAAAATCTGGATGGGTCAGAAAATCCCGAAACAGGGTGAAAACCCAAAAATAGAGAAACCAACATGAATTCATTCAA
Organism: Sequoia sempervirens; assembly: GCA_007258455.2. Lineage (NCBI taxonomy): Eukaryota > Viridiplantae > Streptophyta > Pinopsida > Cupressales > Cupressaceae > Sequoia > Sequoia sempervirens. The sequence goes on from VDFB02281492.1 coordinate 746,811,336, forward strand.
ATTGACCGAAGGTCACAAATTTGAGGACCCTGGGCATGGAAATCACTTAACACGAGCCCCATATAGATCTTCTTTGAATCCTAGGCTCACTTGAAAGTAGAACAAGATGAGATGGCGACGTCCTAGGCATGAAACCCTAGATTTTAACTATCAACACACAAGGCAAGCCATGAAATTCCCAAGCACATAGGAATTCAAACTCCAAGAAAGACCATAACAAGATGAGCATCTCAACTCAGTAGAACACAAATGATAAAGAAAAATGGCATAAAGCCCCAAAAATCAACCAAAACTTAGAAACTCGATAGCTAAACGAAAATTTGAAAAAATCCAACCAAGGCGGAATTCAGTGAAGGGAAAAAATATCTAAACCTTAGTGCAAAATAGATAGATCTAGACCTTGAATACAATTCAAGAAAACTTGGATGGGGCAGACAATCTTGAACTAACTCAAAAACCCAAACAACAATATTGAAACTAGAGTTTGAAATAAAACTGGGAAAATTCGAACGGACCGAAAAATCCTGAACTAGGGTAAAAACATGAACTTCGCCCAAAACATAATATTTTGAATATGCAACTTGGGGAAAACACTTGGGAAAGAAAGATAAACATATTGAGCACATGCCAAGGCAAAGAAAAACCTTAAAAATTGAAGGGGGAGAAACACAAAGAGGGAAAGCAAAAGAGGGTCACATTTTAATCAAATTTAAAATGGGGTGGTTATGCAAGGAAAAACAAGTAGTCCATTTTCCTTGGAGATATTGTGAACACTGATGCCACAAGGTGTAGAGTTTCCTATATTTGATAAATATGGAGGGAAGTGAGATCCTTCTATGTTAATTCCTACACTGCCTTATGTAGTGACTTTGTCCTTGACAATAAACTATTGGAAAAAACATTTCCTATATCCTTGAAAGATACTACCTTGGAATGGTTCCCTTCCTTGCAAAACAACTCAATTCATTCCTTAAATGGACTTGTTGAGGAATTTTTAAACCATTTCTAAGTGCATATAACTCCTAAGATGACCTTGGCTGATTTGATGGGATGTAAGCAAAAAGAGGATGAAAAGATAATTGATTTTATCTCTGCCATCAATTGCTTTATTCTAAAATTGATGTCAAGGTTCCTAACCCACACCTTCCAAAGATGTTCATAGAAAACTTGCAAAGTAATATTCAAGACAAGTTGACAATGATGAAATTCCCATCCTTCATGCACCTATGCACTACCCTTCATGATTATCAAAATTTTATTAATAGTCGAGATAAAAGGTTTTCTTCTAGCTAAATCGAGAGATCCGAACCCACAAATCAAAAAAATTCCCAACCTTTCCAAAAAAAAAAAGGGGGGTCCTTCAATTCAACCCCCATCAACAACCAGCTCAAAACATCAATAGCCAAGTAACTACTATCAAAACCATGGTACCCTTTAGTTATGGCGATCCAAAAAGACAATTTACTCCCTTACCTAATACCCTTCATAACACAATGTCCCAACTCCTAGAACAACAAATGATTACCTTTCCACCCATAAAAACACTTGAACCTAATAAGCCTTTACCCCCAAGCTTTAAATACAATTCTTATTGCCACATCATCGATAAAATGGACATGACATGAAACATTACAAGCATCTTAAACATCTTGTGCAAGACCTCAGTAGTCCTATTTGTCTATCCATTAGAGGTGTTAGTGATCAAGGAAATAAGTCTATTGCTCCTCCGAACCAAAACTTGCAAATTTTTACCCACCCAATGCCCAAACACAATATTTCATTTGTCAAAGCTAACAAAACTACAAAGAATGATGTGATGAATGTTGATATAGATGATGAAAACAATGCTTTTGTTCTAAATAATGATATCAATATTAATTCTATGGATGAAATGATAGGGGAAAGAGGTGTCATCCCTCGTAAGGGCCGACCTAAGAGTCCTCTTGACACTACTTTCTCCTCAAAGGATATACTTAAACCTTTCCCGATGGCCCTCTCCACATAGCCAGTTGTATCTATAACGAGCTCACTAATGGGATAATAATAGATCTTGCATTTGGAGAGAATGTGATCACCAACGAATTCTTACTATTGCATGAAATTTATCAAGATGAATATGGTAGACTAAAAGCATGGATCAAGGCACACAATGGCTTTGCATTTCCTATGATAGGATTGATCACCCTACCATTGCAAATAGGACCAAAATCATTAGATGTCACATTCTCCATCATTTCATAGTCGGACTAGTTTCATTTGAAGCTAGGCCACCCATGGATTGGCTCCATGAAAGGTGTCCCTTCAGTGGTACATAAATGCTTAAATTTTCCCTTTGATAATTAAATATTCACTATTCACCATAGCAGCTTTAACCCTTTGTCCTCTAGAGGTAACTTTTCCCTAGATGTCTTTTGGCCTGAGCCCATGGAACCTATCAAGCCAAGAGAATACTTCTTTTTCTTGTGCTACCAAAAGTTCAAGACAAAGAAGATAGTAGAACTATCCCTTTCAAAAATACCCCCCTCAACCTAAAAAAAAAACTTCACATGCATCCCACAAATGCCCAAGAGACAATGAAACCACCCCTATCACACCCCCTAGAATCAAACAAGTTGATGAAGTCAAACAAAATGTGGATGAACAACCTCATTTGGTTCCTTCCATTCCTCTGCTTAGGGAAGAAAAACAACCTATGGTTGATCAACCCACTCCTACACAAATGCAACTTGAAAACAAAACCAAAATAAATAGAGGTGCTATAGAGCATAGGCATAAACATCATGCCCTTGCTCGCAAGTTTCATGAAGAATTAAACAAAGAAAATAAAAATCTGAACATAAGTGAAGCAATGCATGATGACCCTCCTCCCCAACAAAAACAAAATGACCCAATATAACAATCAAAACAAGAGTTGAACTCTTCGATGGACATTAACATTCATCCTCCTTTTGTGATTAACTTGGATGATCTAATGAGATTGCTAAAATCAACGAAGAGGTGCATAATGAATTGAACACATTTTTTTCCCTTTCCATGAGCTTAAATGACAAATCTCCTATAAAGAGTATTGAAACTTGTACTTCTCCTAATTCAACACTTTCCCTTGTCCCTTTGGCTAGTTTCTTATCGTTGGCATACACAGAACATGATTGGGAGGAAAATGAATTACTCATAGGTTGACTCACATTTTCCTTACTACTCTTTTTCACTTTATTTTTTCTTTTTCTCTTTTTCTTTTGTGTGATTGTGTGAACCTGATATGATCGCTCATGATTTTCTATTTTATGTTCTCTCTCTTTGTGACATTCCTCTATTTTCACCTTCATACTTCTCTATTTTGTGCATCACTTTCACATTTCATCTTTGTCTTTTTCTTGTGTCTTCCTTTTGGGGATGATGTAGGCATTGAGAAATTCATGTGTCCTTCATGTTGACCCAAAATTATTTCTTTTTCTTTTCCTTTTCATTTCATCTTTATCATTTTCTTGTGTTTTCCTTTTAGGGATGACGCAAGGAATCGAGACATTCATGTATCCTTCATGTTGATCCAAAACCTTTTCTTTTTTCTTTCACCTTCTCTTTTTCATTTGTGTCGTGTTTTCCTTTTGGGATGACAAAAAGCATCGAAACATCCTATGTCTCTTCCATGTTATCCAAGAGGTTTTTCTTTGTTTTCACTCTCTTTGTGTCATTCTTCCATTTCTATGTGTATTTAATGGATGATGATAGTTCCAAGCTCTCCAAATATTTTTTATCAAAGAACATACTAAACCCAAATCCATAGATCACTTATGTGTTTGTTATTTTCATTTAGTGGGAAACCCTTCCCTTTTATTTTTCTTTTACATGACACAACCTCACTTGGAAACATATGAATTGGTATAGGGCTTTCAAAGTTGGATCTAATGTCTTGTTTCTTGTTTGCACTTTACATTTTCTAATTTAAAGTAATTTCTCATAGTACAGTGTGTAAAAATTTCTTTAAAGTGGGCCCATTCATTGGCCTTATGAACTTTTGCAAATTTTCCTTTTTCTCGGTTCTTAGTGCAACCTTCTTACTTCATATGATGTGTTTGTCACTTTGTGGATGAAATTGGGTGTGATTTCCTTCAAGAGCGTGATCTATCTTATCATATTACATTCCTCTCAGTGGCTTGATGTGACGCATTGCATCCCCTAAGTTGAAAATTTTATATTCTTTGATTAGTCCTCTCTTGGAGAGATTAGGCACAATGTTCCCTAAGTCAAATACCTCACATGAACTAAGCAAGACTCCTTTGAAATTTATTTTCATTTTGCATCTTGCATGTATATATGGCCACCTTGCATAATACAACTTGCATGCCTTTGGAGCCATCAGGTTTGTTCATGAGCTCGAATCATATGAAGTTTTTCTCATCACATGAAGATTGGAAAGTCATTTTTGTGTGATGCCTTATTAAATTTATTAGGAGGTATAACTTTGGTATGGTTGAACGAGAAGCCTAATTCGAGGCATGAATTTCCCCATATCCACTTGCATGTGTTTGAGTGCATACTAGCCATAAGTGTATGTTTCTCACCTTTTAGGACTTCTCACCCAGTGGATAGCTAGGATTTTCGTCGGCTCCGAGTGAGTATATATTTTTTCAAAAAAACAACCTAGATATGATCCACAATAGGATGGAGAAATGGTAAAAGCTTTATCTGATTCTTTCTTTTGTTTTATTTTCCCTTTTTCATCTTTGGCAAAGTATGATTGGCCTTATCATTGCTCTTTATATCATTTTCATGTGTGTTCCTTTGTGCTTATGTTTGGTTTTCCAAAGGATCTTGATCCTGGGGGCTTGATCACCCCTCTTGATTTTCTTTTGCCTCATCTTTCTAGAATTGGTTCATTGGAACCCCTCTCAATGCATGTTTTTCTACTTTAGTGTGAGTTTGTAGCAATTTCATTCTCTCACTAAAGTGGAGGCTAAATTATGTAGTGTGAAAAAAGGATTCCTTGAAAAATTTCACACTCATTTGGGTCCTCCTTGTGGATTTTGGCTTGATGTTTCCTTGATTTAGTGTTGTAATTTGGATAACACATTCACATTAGGTATTGGGAACTTCTGAAATAATGGAATTTAATGGTGCCTTGTAGAAGTGTTGTAACACACTTTCACACTTTTCTAGGGTTTTATCAATTAACTGATCATAATAAATATAATTTTAATCATAATTAATCTTATTATTGCCTCATTTGGAGTGTTGTAATGTGTTGTAACACACTTTCACATTCCTCTAGGCTTATTAATAATTTGGCTTTCTTGTGCTTTAATTGGCCCCATTCTGCATCCACAAGCCTCGTTTAATGCATCTTTTTGAGGATAATCCCGACACAAATTAGTAACCAATCATAATACAGGTGTTGTTGGCTTGTGTGGCCAAAATTTATTATCTGAGACTCATTCACGACCTTGGGTGAATGAGTCCCACCTAGGTATTTTTTGCCCCAATGTAGGTTTCACACAACACCTTTGATTTTTTGTCCCATACATTATGTGTGATGGGAGTCATTCACCACCTTGGGAGAATGAGTTTTGTGTGATCAAAATTCAAATTTAAATCAAATTTTTGGTAGCATTTTATTCTCCTAGATCTGATGTTGGCTTGTACTATTGTAATTTCAAGAATTCTTGCATTATTAACTATAAATACAAGGTTGTTTCACTCATACTCATGACATAGCATTCAAGAGAGTTCACAAGGGCATTTGAGCAGTCACAAGAGCATTCAAGGAATTTCAAGGGTAGATTATCAAGAATTTAAGAGCATATTCAAGTGTCATTCATCATTTCAAAGATTGCTTGCATCATGTTATTTTAGAGTTAACAATTGTGATGTAGTGTTGTTATTTCAAGCAAGCATTTCCTTCAAGTTTCATCAATATCAAGTAAGAATCCAAGTCTACATCCATTGGTGCCACTACTTATATGTTTGCAACAACTTATTTCTAGTTTTTTATGAGTTGCAACATTGTCTTTTGTTCATTCATCATTCTCTTTCCATATTTCATTCCATTTTAAGGTTTAATTACAAATAAGGGGTTTGACCAAGGAAAGATCCTATTCACTAACCCCACAACATTTTTCCTTATTCTCTTGTGTGATCTATAGGGCTACATTGCATATTTTCCAAGAATTCAAGTTGGAGAAAAGTTTTCAAGTCTCTAAAAGTTTTCAAAGTTTTCATCGAGCCTTGGCAGAGCTTGGAGAAGATGTACTAGGGGAATTTTGTAGTTTCCAATTTGAAAATCAATCAAACAAAGAAGCACAAGCCAAGAGGCACATAATCCACTTCATAATTTCTAGAAAATAAGAAGTGGACTAATTTTCCACTATTGGTGAATGAGTCCCACTATATAGCCCTATACAGGATTTTTGTAGATCTGGATACCCTTTCAGCTGAAACTTGTTCTTGTGCATTTTCTAGAAAATTGGATTGATTCACCCAGTCTAGAGTATGAGTCCCAATCAACTTCAACAGTGTGGGAAGAATAAATCATGCGCTCCAAAATTGGTGGAAGTGTTGGAAGAAAAGACCATGCCATGTGTGCCAAAGAATCTCTTGACCAATGGGAAACATTCCATTTGGATGGAAGATTCAAGTGTTGGAGGAATAAATCATGTGCTCCAAAATTGGTGGAGGTGTGGGAAGAAAAGACCATGTGCTTTTTGAAATGAACTAAAGATAATTCTAATTAAAAATTAGAGTTATTTATTTTCATGTGACCTTGATGAGGTGGCACACAAAAAATTGTAAAAATGTGCTCTAATTCCTAATTGGATTCAATGAAGTTTAATTAAATAAAACAAGTTTAGGGAACCTTGTTTATTTAATTAATTTAGAAGAAAATGTTTTAGATTTTGGAGAATTAGAGAAGGGTGAACAATATAAATAAATTGAGCATTTATTTATATGTAGTTGAAATATTAATCAAATAGCTAGTATTTAATTAATTAAAGGTGATGACCATTTTTAGGTGTTTATTTAATTAATTTAGAACAAAGTGTTTTAGATTTTGGAGAATTAGAGAAGGGTGAACAATATAAATAAATTGAGCATTTATTTATATGTAGTTGAAATATTAATCAAATAGCTAGTATTTAATTAATTAAAGGTGACGACCGTTTTTAGGTGTATACATTTTTCCACTCTTTGAAGTAATGTGTTTACATGTTGCTTCAAATAAAAATTTCATGCTAATGCTCATAAAATATTTTGATGCCCCAAACAATGCCCCAGACGTTGATTTTCAGGTACTGACGGATATATTCCCCCTCAAGAGATAGATTGGTGAAGTTTGAAATTTTGATGATTTATCAATGATTTGATGATTGTGTGATGATGTTGTAATGATGTGATGTTGATCCAATTTTAAACCAATGATACCATGATAATAGACATGATTTATCTCTCAAAAAAGAGGATTGAGCCTGCTAGATTGATTAATTGATTAATTGATGCCTTATGTTTCCTCCTTGTGTTTGATGTTTGATGATCGTGTTTAGCCTTTGTGTTGATGATGATTGATGATGTTGATAGATTAGATTTCCATTGATCTTATGATAGGTGAGATACAATAATAGGATGATGATAATTGACCTCATGATAGGTGGGGTTCAATTATAAGTTGATTGATTTGATAAACCTCATGATAGGCAAGGTTGGATTGACTGAACCTCATGATAGGCGAGGATCAATGATAGTTTGATTGATTGACCTCAAGATAGGTGAGGTCAATTGATTGATGAACCTCATGATAGGTGATGTTGAATTGATTGATGAACCTCATGATAGGTGAGGTTGAATTTATTGATAAGATTTCTAATTTGTGATATGTTATTGATCATAGGAGGATTTTTGCGTCTAGTGTAAGTGGATCTAGATTTGATTGGGCGATGTGGTTTGACTTCTCTGATTGATTGATGTACTAAGACTTGATGATGTACCAAAACCTGATGTATACACTAATTTAGTTGAGACATTGATGATGTACCTCTTGATTTGAGACATTATGATACACTACCAATTTTGATAGTGATGTATCTCTTTATACCTTTGGATATCCTTGTACACTTTGACATCATTTTGAGGTATATAATATGTGGTAATGATTATGATATGTGTCTATATGATGTTTATATATGATGATTATCATGATGATTATGATGGGTGCATTTGATTTCTATTTTATGATGCTATGTGATGTTCTGCATGATGGTGATATTATATGTTATGGATTGAAATAATGAAGCATTTGATGTGTTATGATTCTATTATTCTTTATGAATGATGTCTATATGATGAATCCTATCTCTATTTGTTTATGATGCTTATATGATACATGTGATGGATTTTATTATGCCAATGAAATGTGATGCATTTTATGTTTTTCTTCTTTTCTAATGCAAATAAATGATGTAATGAATGGATGAATGTATGATCATTTGATGCTTCCTAGTTTTATGTTGTTATGATGTTTATATGATGATGATGATGATGATTATGATGATTATGCAATGATGAGAGGATAATGTGATGTATGCAATAATTGATGATTCTATATGCTTTATGGATGGTGTTTTATGCTATGTGAGATGGATGTGATTATGCAAATGACATTTGATGTTTACGTCTGGTTAATCTTTTATCAATCTTCATTTTGAGTAATAAAAAATTCATCTTCACTACTGGTTTTAGGGCATTATATCCTTGTTAATCAATGATGTTTTTCAATAGCTTTTTCTTCTTAGAAATCTTACTCTACTAGATCTGTTTTTTAATATTCTTAATGCATCAATTTCTTAATCCATTAATAATGACATAGATGATTATGATTATGTAAGTGTGATGGAATGAATTCTTTTTTTTTTTTATGCGAATATAATAATGTGATGCATGGATGGATGAATGATGTGATAATTTTTTCCAATGTATACAAATGATGATGCAACTAAATGAGAATGATGTGTTTTTGGTTAATGTCAAGTGTACTCAATCCATTGATAATAGAGATAACATCATCGTTGCAGCTTTGGAAATCCCATAAATACAGATGCAATCTAGTCTAACCATGTAGATCTTGTATGCAAAAGTTGTCATTCATAACAATCAATTTGTCATGCTTTTTACTTTCATTGGGCCTTTAAAATGTTGAAAGTGAGTACAAGCATCAATGGCATATTTAGACCATGATGTTTGATAGTGCAAGTTAACACAAGCATCTAAGTATAATTAAACTGGGATGACCTGAGTATTGCTTGTGTAAACAGGAAAGAGTTAACCCTTTTCCTATGCAAGTTCAAAATGTCATCAGTGATACTTTGCAGTGCACATCTCATGAAAATTTGTACAGTAATAATGATCAACTCATAAACAACAGACAAAGAAAAAATCATACTCTTTCCAATCTCCTCTAGTTCGATACAACATCGAGGGGCTACAAAGATATGATAACAAAAATCAAAGTACAAAAAATTGAACATTTTTGTTTAATCATGATAACCTGTGATTCAGAAGAGCATTATCCTTTTGATTTGATTTCATGTCCGATTTTCTTATGTTTTTGGAATTTTTTGATTTTCTAATTTTTAGGTGTTTTCTAAGATTTTGACCAAGAACCTAACCTAAAGACCTATCCTAGGGGCCTCGGGGGCTGATCAAAGATTATCCTTGCGTACGTTATACATGTAGAGACCACATAGTTCAACTAACTCAACCAATTTACAGGACCAAGATATGAATAACCAAGAGATTCCAACTAATTACAATGGATCGCTAAAGGACTTGACCTAGGGTGTCTCGAGGGCTGATCAAAGATTAGCCTTGCCTATGTTCAATCTTAGAGACAACGTAGTTAAACAAGATGACGTTTTTTTTGGATTTTGATATGATATGGATGTTTGATGCATTTCTGATGGTGATTGATGTTCAAAGATTTGCTGCATTTTAATCATTGTTATTGTTGTGTTTTTCTTCATACTGTTTGTCTATTGGTTCAATCTCAAAGTTTTTTCCCCCCAGTGAGCTCATGATTTTTCCCTTAGTCTAGGGTGAGACATGATCGCGATGCTAGGATATGTACATGGTTCTTTCCAAGGATAGGCAGATGGATGATGAAATCGAATGGAGAAAGTGAATGTTTGACATGCTCAAATAGATGGAAAAGCTAACCTATCACAAGTAGCACCTGTTGCCAAGTTTTCACTAGTTTTTATTGCACCTTTTTAGATTTTTAGATTTTTTTCTCTTTTTTTTATGATTTTTAATTTTTGATGTTTTTTAATTATGTTGTTGTTACTAAGATGCCTATTTGGTAGGTTTTCATCAAGGAAACCATTTTTTCAAGAAATTTTCTAATGTTTTTGGTATTTTTCAAGACCTTTTACCAATGAAATGATATGATATGACTGGTTAAAGGAAACAAGATGCCCCAAAAAAGAGATAATGAAACCATGGATAAATGATAGATCAAAATGAAAGATTCACTCTAAAACATGTCACACAAGCAACATATCTCTTGTCAAAATATGATAATGGTTGATTGATTAAGATGCCAAAAATGATTGATTCCTTAAGGCATGATGATGATAAGATTGATGATTGTTGGCGATTAATTGAAAAAAAAAGAGAGGATTGGATAATGTTTTACAACTAGGCTCAAATATGATTTTCATGATAAGATTCAAGGTTGCAAAGAGACATGGTGACATGGATCTTGATAAGCTAGGAGATATGGAATGGAAGAATGCTGGTATAAGGATAATGAATGGGATGATCAAGATTAGCTAGATAAGATATAGACACAAGGCCCAAGTATTTTTCCCATATTCCTCATCAAGACCAAGGACGAGAAGAAGGATGTATCTAGTAAGAATGATGGAATATGGATAAGATGAAAGATATGGGATGGAAGCTATGGATAGAGTGTATGATGTTCAAGAAGATCCTTAACCTTGTCAAGATGAAAGGTGGGAAATGTGGAGGGTAATTTATACGTGATAGGAAGATGGAAGAAGGACTTAAGTATCGAGTTTCGCAACCAAATATCCTTCTAATAAACCATGGAAATGGGGATTAGACTCATAAATGTTGGCCTATTAAAGGTATGATGGAAGAAAAAAGGACTTATCCAAAGGTTTGGATTAAAGTAGAATGATGGGGGATGAATTTTGGGTAATGGATAGGAGTTTGAAAGGTTTTTTCATGGATAGATGGAAAGGATGGAAATATCAACATTGGCACACACCTTTAAGGGTGGTGGAGTGATGGAGGAAAAATGGATTTGGAAGGTGAGAGGTTTTTAGATGGAAGATTGGAGGAAGCTTTTGGATTAGAAAATTTGGATCTCAATTTAGATTTGATTTCTTCTATGAGACTTTTTGGAATCCACATGACTTTTGACTTTGATTTTTGTTTTGTCGGCCTTTGTGGCCTTTGATATTTCTCTTTTTTCTTTGATAGGCCTTTGTTGCTTTTTGAAAATTTCTTTTGATTTATGAACCTTTGTGGTCTTTGAAAATTTCCTTTTTTCTTTGATGGGCTTTTGTGGCCTTTTTTACTTTTCCTTTGATTTTGGATCAAATATTGTTTTATTTTTGCATTCCTCTTTGAGGAGACATGTTGATCCTTTGACACATGTGGATTTTGATATATAAGCTTTTGAAATTTGGCACCCAAATTTCTTCCAAGAGCAATGGGAGGGGTGGATTGAGATGAATGGTATGGAGGTATTATAGATGAGTTGTTGGAGGTAGAATTTTGAAAGGGCATTAAGGATGTGTGCCTTTGTTGTTGTTGAGGAATAGGATATGGACCAAGGATAAAGGGAAGGTTTGATGGACTAGGATGAGGACCTAGGATTCATGGAAGGTTTGATGGACTATGCTGAGGGCCTAGGATGGATGGAAGGTTTGATGGGGTAGGACACTTAGGTGTATAACCAAGGCCATGGTAATATGGGTTTTCTTGAGTAAAAAGGGGTTCTAGGATACCTTGTTCATGAAGGACTAATCCTTTTCCTTTGTAGTTCATACTTTGACACATTTTCTTACCAATGGGATATGTATTTTTTGTGAAACAAGATGCAAGTCCATTTTTGGGAGGATATGATATGGATGAAAGGATAGGTGTTGGAAGTAAACCATATTTGATAAAGGTGGAGGATGCCAATTTGTAGATGTGGGGTTCATGGATAGCTTGTATAGGTGTGAAAGGATCTTGACATGGGGATGATGGGGTGTTTTGATCTTGACTTGGAAAAGTATTAGGAGGTGTAGGAGATGGATTAGCTTTCTCTTTATTATTTATGGAATCACTGTGAAGTGGTATGAAAGGCATATCTTGATCTTCCTGAGGAAAGGAATCATGAAATTTTGTAGAAAGCATATCTTGATCATTAGGTGGTAGGTCCTCATTAGATAAGCTAGAAGAACTATCATTCTCTTGGGATGCAATGGAATCATGTGATGGTACAGATTAATTAGATGTGGTGGAAGGAGGACTTGGAAGGATACTCTTCTCTTGAGCTGGAGGGGAATTATCGTGGTTGAAAAGTGGAAAGAGGGGATCATCATAGAATTCTTGAGAGATTCGGTCTTGGTCAAATATTGGAAGAATTTGTGGAGTTTTTGTATCATTGGATGGAGTGGAAGGAATGCTTTGATCTTGATGTGTAGAGGAGTCTATGACAACATGGTTTGGACTGAGAGATTGACATGAATCATTTGATATAGAAGATATGATAGAAGAAGGTGGCTAGATGGAATCGTTAACTTGGGTGAAATAATCTTGAGGTATATTTTGGCTTATGGGGGATGGAGATAGATGCATGACATGGTAAGATTGTTCAATATCCTTCAGTTTTGAAGACTTTGATTTGGGTTTCTCATTGAAATTTTTCAAGAATTCAAAGAAATTGAACTTGGATGATGTAGTTGTTGGTGAAGGTGTTATATCTGTATTTCTATTAGATGGATAAGAATAGATGTTTGACAACAAATATCTTTCTTTGGTTGTCTCTTCGCATATCCCAAATTTGTTGTTGAAGGTTTTTCAGTTGATGAGCTAAAGCATTCAATTGATCGTCACCTATTTCAACCATGGTGGTTTGAGTTTCGATGTTAGGAGTTTTGATGGTTGGAGTTTCAAGATTTGGCTCTTCAATGTTTATTTTCAAGTTCTTTTTCCTTGATTTTTCATTTTTGTAACCTTGTTTGAACAGGCATACAAGTGTTATAGTTTTCACTAAACTTTGATCTAAATTTTTGAAAAGTACCAAGGATTTTAACTAAGTCAAATAGAATGACAAATTCTAATGAGACTAAGTTTGATTTGACTATACAACTTTGTTTTGTGATGAGAGGATGATAAATTCTGATGGTGAAACTAGGCTTAATAATCAAAGGTGTGATAAATTTGATGATGTTGGTATTTTGTGATGTTAGATCTTTGTTTAGGTTGGAAAAATCCACTCGTAGAGGTTAATTTTAACAGGTTTATACTTCTAAGGTATCTAAGGAATGATCTTGGACTTTGAGAAAGTTTTGAAATTTGGGTTCAAATTGTGAAACTAGAGGTAAATTTTCTTCCTAAACGAGGTACTCAAATATTTGGAAAAGTTGTGAATTTTGACAATAGTAAAAGATGTATAATTTGGGATTGTTATTGTAAGCTCTTTTATAGAAATTGAAGGTCAACGTCTCTCTAAATTTGTAAAGTGTTGATAACTGTCTTTGATGTTCTTTTGGACTAAGAGGTATGGACTTTGGTTTCCAAATTTTAATCTTTCGTGAAATAATTTGGTAACACACATGTTCAGACTTTATTTTTCCAAAGGAATGGTTGAATACTTCTGAGGATTCCCAAGATGAGACTGATTGTCAAACAAGAAATGAACCTAGGTCATTGTTTTGTGTTCTGCACAAGGCACCAAAATAGAGACAAAAGGTGCCACTTGGGACCCCAAAGGCGCCAAAACAGAGACAAAAGGTGCCATTTCAGAGTAAATGTGTCAAAAAATGAAAATAAAGACTAGAAAAAGGTGCCATTTGGGACCCTAAAGGTGCCAAAATAGAGACAAAAGGTGACATAATAGGTTTATACTTGGTTTTTCTAAAAGTTTCTTGAAAATGGTCATATCTTGGTCATACAAAGGTCATTTTGGAGCCTTTTTTTTTTTAAATGGGGTAGAATTTCATAAGCTATGCAATGGTGTAGGTGTTTCTCAATTTTTTTGGAGTTAAAATTTTGAATTAGGGTTTTCACTTTTGATACATAACATTTTGTTTGTTTTGAAAATACTTGATAAAGACACATCAAGCAATACATACACTCCTAAGGTTGTGAAAGACTGTATTATTTTTGGATTCCATGTGGGTTTTACCCCAACCACACTTTCTCTTAGTGGATGACTAGATTCTTGAACCCATTGGCTCCCCTCCATGACACTCATTTCTCAGGGCAGCGAAGCACCAATACCCATGAATCTCCCATGGCATATTTTTCATCTCTATTAAGAATTGTGAGAATGTGGATGCCTTCACAATGACTGTTGTTGCACCAAAGAATAGATAAATTATTTTTCCAAACTACAACAAGGGTTTTAGAAAGGACTTTCCATTCATGGGGGTTGATCCATGTGGTGAGAGACCATTGTTTCCCTTCTCATCAGAACCAACCTTGTGATACTAGCCTTTGTTCTAGTATCCACACTTATATACTAGATAGAAATACGCTTGGCTTTAGCATGTTACCAGTTGGGTCATTCCTTTAGGTGAGTACTTTTTCCCACAAGGTAGCCCTCTAAGATAAAAAAAAAGAAAGAAAGTATACCCATAGTTCGATCAATCTTTATTCCACATGAATAAAGAGAAAACACATGTAATATACTCAACTCACACTCACACATGAAAAGTGAATGGGTCTAGCTTTTTGGTCACCCAATTAAGGGGATAGCATATGCCTATCATCCATCATGCACAAAAGACATGGTGTTCATCAATCCTTTAGTTAAGCTATGTTCCTAACTTAACCAAAAGGAAACATGGTGTTCGTTTACCTTTTGATTAAGCTATGTTCCTATCTTAACCAAAAGGAAACAAGTAGATCACTTGTAGCCCTTGTAATATGTCAGTAGTTTGATAAGAATGTCTTTGACAATTATTTTTGGGAAACCAAATGTGCTAGAACAGGTTCAAGAGGCTCCAAAAGGGTCATGTTCCCTATGAACATAAATTCTTGAGCATGTTAGTAATAAATGGGGCAAGGCCCCACGATGGGCACCATTTTGTGTGTGTTAAATGTGCAAAGTTAATATCAACACAAACCTTAATGAAATGATTTATATTGAAAGATTCAAAGAAAAGTATATTATTCTAAGTTGCAATAAAGATAAATATTCCAAGAAAATATCATTTTCCTCTATTCTTAAATGATTCTTTTTAACCTTTTTGGCCCTCTGATTTGTATGTGCACAAAGGCTATTAGAATGGAACTAAAGAAATGAGATTAGTATTCAATATGCAAGTCAATATAATGCCTATATGAAACTATATGTAAACAATGGTGATGAATGCCATGATGGATGGAGAATGATGTTGATGAGAAATGAACAAGTGGAGGTGGATGTTGTGGTATAGAACTATGATGATCTATATATGGTTCTACATATGCTCAAATTCAAACTTAAAAATAACTAATCTAAAATGCAACTATGATGCAAAATGGATGATAAAATCCAACTATGAAGCAATATGTTAATGTAAGATGTAAATGCAAAGAAACACATGATATCAAAACTAGTTATAAGACTCCAAAAATTCTCCAAGCTCCAATGATAAACCTATATAGTAACTTTACTTCAAATGTGGATGCCAAATACAAGGCCCAAGGGTTGTATTTATAGCCTTTTCCAAGCATATAA
The DNA here is from genome assembly GCA_007258455.2 of Sequoia sempervirens. NCBI lineage: Eukaryota > Viridiplantae > Streptophyta > Pinopsida > Cupressales > Cupressaceae > Sequoia > Sequoia sempervirens. The sequence goes on from VDFB02281492.1 coordinate 746,827,285, forward strand.
CGAGGTGGAAATAATCAATGGTCCATATTCAAATAAGAAAAATGGATTGTGAAGATGAAGAGGATCAGGATGTTGCCCCCTTGACCAAAGACAACATGCCATGTGTGTGGAAGAATCTCTTGAACAATGGGAAACATGCCATTTGGATGAAAGATTCAAGTGTGGGAAGAGAAGACCATGTGCTTCCAAAATTGGTGGAAGTGTGGGAAGAATAAATCGTGTGCTCCAAAATTGGTGGAAGTGTGGGAAGAAAATACCATGCAATGTGTGTGATAGAATCTCTTGGCAAATGGGAAACATGCCATTTGGATGGGAGATTCAAGTGTGGGAGGAATAAAACATGTGCTCCAAAATTGGTGGAAGTGTGGGAAGAAAAGACCATGTGTTTTTTGAAATTGGTGGAAGTGTGGGAAGAAAAGACCACATGCTTTTTGAAATTGGTGGAAGTGTGGGAAGAAAAGACCATGTGCTTTTTGAAATTGGTGGAATTGTGGGAAGAAAAGACCATGTGATTTTTGAAATGAATTGAAGATAATTCTAATTAAAAATTAGAGATATTTATTTTCATGTGACCTTGATGAGGTGGCACACAAAAAGTTGTAGAAATGTGCACTAATTCCTAATTGGATTTAATGAAGCTTAATTAAATAAAACAATTTTATGGAACCTTGTTTATTTAATTAATTTAGAAGAAAGTCTTTTAGATTTTGGAGAATTAGAGAAGGGTGAACAATATAAATAAAGTGAGCATTTATTTATATGTAGTTGAAATATTAATCGAATAGCTAGTATTTAATTAATTAAAGGTGATGACCATTTTTAGGTGTTTATTTAATTAATTTAGAAGAAAGTGTTTTAGATTTTGGAGAATTAGAGAAGGGTGAACAATACAAATAAATTGAGCATTTATTTATATGTAGTTGAAGTATTAATCAAATAGCTAGTATTTAATTAATTAATGGTGATGACCATTTCTAAGTGTATATAGTCACAAATTTCAAGAACATAGTAGACTAATTCATGCTCTTGCTTATGAGATTCGTACACAAGTTCCTATTTTTTCCTTTTTTGGTGTGGGGCCTAGATATCATAAAAAAAATTCACCTCCATCCTTCACCAGACATACATTTATAATTATTGCAACAAATTATTTCATCAATGGGTGGAAGCAATTCCCCTTCATTTGACAACTATTGATGTAATATGTCGTTTCATATTGAAACACATTATTGCTCATTTCAGACTTCGTTCTGCTTTATTTTCCATTCTTAGAAATGTTTAACATACAACATCACTTTTTGACACCTTACTACCCACAATCTAATGGTCAAGTTGAATAAACTTATAGAACCCTCAAAGAAATCCTAGGGAAAATAGTAAGAAAACACAATAAAGATTGGCATATGTAGCTAACATATGCAATATGTTCCTATTGTACAAACGTTAGAGCATGAATTGGGCATACCCCTTATAACCTCATCTATGGAACCAAGTCAATCATTCCCTTGGAGTTAGAGATCCATTCATTAAGAATCTCTCTTCAAGGAGTTATTGATGAAAATACTTATAAGGAACAACAGTTGCATCAGCTTGAAATGCTCGACAAATAGTGCATCAACACCCTTGAGCACTTTTACACTTATTCTAAAAGAATGCAATGTAGTTACAATGATAATGTCATACCTTGTTCCTCTAATAAAGGAAATTTTGTCCTATGTGAGAATCAATGTAATGTCAATGTTGGCTCGATAGGAAAATGAAATTTCAGCCCTAATTGGGTAGGCCCTTATATAACTGATGAAAATTATGCATTCAAGGAATATGTGTTATTATAAATAGATGGCATGCCTCTCAAAGAACGTATAAATGCAATATGTTTGTACGGGTTCTATGTCTAACACTCTTGAATAATGTGAATGATAAAGAAGTGGTGTTAGAGTTAGTAGATGACACTCTATATGCTCTTGAATTGCTTCATTCTTGCAAAAGAATTATTTGTGTGTCTTGAATACTAAAGTAATTATTTAAATTAATTTTTAGATGGTTCCTTTAAGTTTCATACTACTCAAGAAAATCTTGTATCTTATGTTAGATTAGATCCTTATATGCAGTTAATGTTTCTTAATTAGATCATAGGTGCATTTAATTTAACATAGAATACTTAATCACAATGTTGCATTGAAGAGAAACTAGAATAAGTTTTAATTAGATCACATAAAACATGTTAAATCATGGAGAATTTCATTACATAGTCTAACAAAGTTTATTTAATCAATCACATTGCCATTTAAAATTTAACACAAGCATAAAAATAACCAAACATCAAATGATTATATATATATATATATCAAAATTTTGTGTACATTTCATCAATATATACAATGCTAGTGAGGTTTGTGACAACTATATCTCTTGAGATGTGGTGGTCGCATCTATTTGGAGGCAGTCTATCATGAGATAATGGTATGTGATTATGATTGCAAGTTGTCTATTACATCCATAGAATACTATAAACCCTATACTCATCTAAGGGCCTCTTGAAGATCCTCTGCTAGATGATTTGTCTCCACATGTAGTATAACTACCTTTGACTGAAGTCTCTCAACATTTTTTGGGGCTCGATTTGATTGAGCATCCTAGGTAGCCTAGGCTTGGTGGGTGTGCCACTAGAAACTCTCATATGCTACCTAAAATCTGACATATGGCTCGAATAGCTCTGGATGTCACTCCACGATGGGTGGGGGCACATAGTCTATATTAGTAGCCTCCTTGTAAACTGATGGGGGAACTATCTTGGTAGCCATCTGATGATAGAGATTATGCAAGTCTCTCATAGCTCTTGCAAGAGAGAAATCATAGATAGAATCAGTATGCATCATGATAGATACATATAGACAAAAAAATTAAACATAAAGCATGATTATAAGCATAAAGCATGGCAATAAATAAAATATCATCACCTAGCTCTCCAGTTGGCTATGCAAAGTTAATGTAGACACATAATAATGACCTAGGCCTGCAAGCTCTATTTTTACCACTTTCGTCCTAGCATAATTATGACATGTCATTGGTCCACTTTCCACTATTAATTAAATAATTCATTATTATTTAATTAATTCATGTCTCTTACATTCTTCATGATTATTAAATAAATAAATTACATTTATTTATTCAATACGTCACTAAGTATCTATTATCTTCTTAAAATTAAATAAATTTCTTAATTTATTTAAATTTCTTTATTCATTTATTTCTTTCTAATTATTAAATAAATTTATTTATTTATTTATTTAATATGTCACTAGTTTTCATAATTCAATGAATTTGTTAATTTATTTAATTATCAGTCATAATCCTCTAAATTAAATAATTATGTATAATTATTTAATTGCTTAAATTAACATTTCCCTCATTTTAAATAAATGAATTATTTAAATAATCTCACATTATTAACTGTCACTTCTTTTAAGTAAATAATCTAAAAATCGATTATTTACTATCACATAAAATCCATATTTTGAATTAATTTAATTCGAAAAGGTAATCTTCTTCCAAAAAACAAGTAATTGAGTAAATTCTTGATTTTCCAAATCTGCTTTTCAATTCAACCTCTATCCTCTTGATTTTTTGAATCTCACAAATCAAGTAGTTTTTATCTTCTTGATTTTCGAAAATGTTTATCTTTTTGGCTAATTATCATATTTATTCTCAATCATCGATTTGATTTTCTCAAATGACATCTTGACCACTCATTTAATAATTTTTCCCTAACCCTAATTCGGGATTGTCACATGAAATATTGACCATTGATTTTAGGCTTTTGGTAGCTTTCAATCTCATTTGTCTGTCCAAAATTGCATTTTCTATAAAATGTCAAATTTTCTCACATTTTTGGACTAACATGTTTATGCTTATATTGTGCACACACATAATTTTCACTTGGCATATTTAATTTGATTACTTACTCATAGGTATTTACATCATTTTTCATTCAAATCCTTCAAAACTTGCATGGGACATAGTCTTAGTCATTTGCTCAGACACATGAATCTAAGGGCAACAATCATACATTCGTTGCAATCTAGAAGGTGCTATGGAGATAAATCATGAATACTTCAATGAGTAATTGGTATAATCCTTCTTGTTTTTAGTTTTCATTGTACTCGATAGTGCTTTGGGTTTTATTTTATTGATTAATCTACTAACCTAGAAATTTACCCTTAATTACATTGGTGAAACTAACTCCTTTATTTTTTGTTTCTGTACGATTTTCTATTTTTTGTCCTTTTTGTAGGTACACATATAGAGCAACGAATTTGAATTTTATCAAGCTGCATTTGTTGTGTTGCGATGTATTCAAAAACTAAAATGCCGCAATCACTCTGTTGCACTGCAATTACAGTCTGGAATGCCGCATTTGACAGATCGAGCCACATTCAATCCTTATAACCACACATTTGTTTTCTGGACTGCATCTATCTGTTAGAAACCAAAATGTAGGATCGAGCTACATTTATTGCACAAAGCGACACATTCACTCTATTGTGACGCATTTTCCTAGTGTTTTTTTTCTTTTTTGCATTCGGGTTTTCTATTTTTCCTTTTGCATTCTTGTTTTCTTTTCTTTTTCTTTTTCATTTTAGTTTTCTTTCTGCATTCTTCCTAGCATAGGAATTTTTGTGTTACTAATCTTTGTTCATAGCATGTGGTGGTTACATTTCGAGGGCCCAAGACTATTTGATAAAACTCCTAACTTGTGATTTTGTAGGTTCAAGTGTCCAAAATTCATTTCCAAAACATTGTGTTTGTTATTTTTTAGAATAGAAAACATTTCTTTTGGTGCACATAAAATAAATATTTTTTCAATTCTATCTGTCTATGCTTGAAAGTGGTAGGTGACTATGCTCTCACCCTGTGCAAACTAGGTGATCAGAAAGCTAGACCCACTTTGTTCCTGTGTAACCTTGATGCAATAACTGAATTATCATCTCCCCTTGTGTAGTCATGCAATCCTGGGTGGAAGAGAAATAATTATTTCCTCTAGAGATTGGGCCTGCCTTGGTGGGAAAAATTACTCACCCCAAGGTGACTCAAATCGTAAATGGAGCTAAATCCAAGCTACCCCTGACTGGTATATAAATGTGAATCTTAAGGGAAAACCTAAGATTATGAGTGCAAATTTGTCATCTAGACGAAGTATTACACCCCAAAACCCTGTTGAGCTTAACCTCTTCAGGATGGATTTCCTCCTAATCATAGATTAATCTTGCACCCCATGTATGGCCACTTGAATGGGGGTCCTGAATTAAACAACATTGTGTAGTAGCCAAAAACCTTCTATTTGCTAACGTAGCACTAGTCAGTGTGAAGGAATCGACATCTTCACAGTGTGTAGTAGAGGTGATCAATCTGTCATGGGAGTTTCATGGGGGTTGGAAGCTTGGTTGGCTTGAGAAAAGAGTGCATTGTAATGGGGAGCCTCTGCAACCAAGATTCTAAATTCACACGCTACTGATATGCGGTTGGGGAAACCCACATGGAATCTACTAGATATTGTCCTGGCTTAACCATAGGATTGTACTTGTTCTATTATGTGTTTGATTACATTCAAAATATCATGTTTTCCAAGTGTTTGTTGTTGGTGTAATTAATTATTTAATTACACTTTAGCATAAGTTTACTTAGGCATATTTCATTTCCTTGGTTAATTATAGTCCTTATCTAGTTGAGTTATCTTTTTTCTCAAGATAAGATTAGGGTTGTGCATGTCTTTCTTTTTTGCATCATTTCCTTTGTGAAGGCCTTTGTATTATTTGTAAAAAAATTACTTTCAATAATAATTATTTATGGTTTTTGATTGCACATATTTTCTCTGAGTATTTATACAACATCTCTCCTTTTTTGTTCTAAATATCTATTACATGTGATAGGTGATTGCTTGCAGTTGATTCTTGGGGACTGTGAAGTTGGTTTTTCAACTTCTACATGGTATCAGAGCCTTGATTTTGTAGCCCCTTCTCAATATTTTGGAGAAATACATTGCAAATTTCATTTGGGGTTCCTCAAGGGTTTCATTCCTTGACCATATTTATGCAACATCTTGGATCAGATCAGTGCTTTCCATTAGATTCAGAGCGCGGGAAAAGGTTAGAAATGGCTTTTATTTCACCAATTTTGGTCATCATTGAAGAAATCTGTGAGAGTTTCAAGCTTGGTGATTTTTCTGAGAGATCTAGGGGTCGCCTAATTTTCTGGGCATTTTGGGAAAAAATAGACCTTGCCGTTGGATTCACAGGGCCCAAAAACCCCTATTTTAATATAAATTTTGTCCATTTTGGACAAAGTCATCTGGAGAGGCAAAAAAATTTTGTAGGGATATCATATGGCCTCCCCACCATGCATTTGGAGGCACATTTTTTGAAAAAATTCAAAAAAATAATAAAAAACTCAAAAAATCTTATAATTTTTGGTGCCGCCTATTCAAAACAGGCTAGCCACAAATGCACCACTAGTTTAGGTGGCAGCCATTGCGTATCTCCAGCAATAGTGGTGGCTCCAACCTCCCTCCTCCCGTGCTCCACTCCAAGTCATTCAGGCCTTGAGGGCTTGTAAGTGCTACCGACCATCGTTTAGAGAACTGGAAGATTCAAGATAAGCCCCAACCACTTTTTCAGCCCCCTGTGTAGTCACATTGGTGACCATAGGCTTTGACCTACCACCCTGTTGCTAGCCCCCTGGTCGCTCATAAGACCAGTGGCCAAAAAATTGTAGCCCCTAAGGGCTGTATAGGACCCTATTGGGAAGAATCAGAGCACTTTCACAAAATTGGGTATAAATTTTTCATACAATGTCATTTTTTTGAAAAGTTGGTTCTGAGCTCTACGCAATGGTATGGGTGTGATTTTCTGGTTTTTCATTTTTGATGTCTTTTCAGCCTTGGAAGTTGCATGTTATTGTTTTCACTCCAGGAGACATATCTTTTGACTCACTTATCCTTTTTTCACCATTCTTGAGGCATTGGAAAGTTGGTTCAGTCCTCTACATAGATCTAATGTCTATTTTTATTTTATATTTATGCATATTTTCATTCTCTCCTTGTACAATCATTTTGTTATTGTAATAAATGAATTGAGATAAAGTTCCATCAAGGGGGTTTCTTGCATAATAATTTGATTAGAGTGTGCATGCACTTTGATCTTCATCTTGTTATTAATGATAGCTCACATGGGTTATATCTAGTTTTGTTAGTCTCTTTTGGCCATAGCTTGATCTTGCTTGACACATATTATATTCACATCGGTTCACACTTTAGATTGGGAGTTTATGGCTATTGATCCACATTGGTTTAGATCCATCTCAGTTTGAGGGCCATGTTTTTATGGTTAATGTTCCATAGTATTTATGGTACTTGTTCCCATGGAAGAATTTTAGTCTTAGTTTGGCATTGACATTGAGATACATAGTTTCTAGATTCTATCATCATATCATCTACTGTTGCTTTATGGATTCCAGGGTTGTTCTAATTTGTGATTTTTTTAGTGTTCCATGGCATCGGGTCTACTGTCACATTAATATGATTCTATTTTTGGTTTCTTATAGACAAAAGTATCTTTCCTTGCTTGCTAGATTTCAGTTCTAGTGCTACTCCATAGTGTTCTTCTAGTGCTTCTTTGCAATAATCATCTCACCGTAGGGGGGTTATGTCCCATGTAGGAGTTGAAAAACCAACTTCATAGTCCCCAAGAATCACCTACAAGCAATCACCTATCAAATGCAACAGATATTTAGAAGAAAAAGGGAGAGATGTTTAGTAAACCCTCAGAGAAAATATGTGCAAGAAAAAACTAGAAATAATGATTATTGAAAGTAGTTGTTTTAAAAATAATAAAAATTCCTTCAAAAAGGAAATCATGCAAGAAAGAAAGACATGCACAACCCTAATATTATCTTGAGAAAAAAGATAGCTCAACTAGATAAGGATTATAATTAACCTAGGAAATAAAATATTCCTAAGTAAACTTATGCTAAAGTGTAATTAAATAATTAATTACAACCACACCCCCCATAAGTGCAACTTAGGGAGAAGAAAATTATTGTGCAATGATGAGTCCCGAAAATAAGGCCTGATTAGGTACTCATTTATAGATGCAATGCAAACTAAATCAAATGGGGTAAAGGAGAAAACCACATGGTAACAAGAATCCTCCCCAAAATAGAATGAAAACTAACTAAGTGATGAAAGATGGAGGACTCCATAATATTTGCTGGATATTGAAGCAAAACAAACAGTCAAAATTTAAACAATTTGGGTTTTTGACCAAAACATCAAAAAAATTTACCTTTTACATTTTGCACTACATTTGTTAAACTACATTCACCTTGTCACATCGCATTTTATAGTCTTTAAACCATATCTACTCTGCTAAAATGCATTTTCTGCTGCAAACACTGCATTCATCTATCCTAAACCACATTTGAAATCTATAAAACTACATCTGCTATACTAAGCGACAATTGACATCTAAAATCCACATTTGTGAAACTGCACTACATTTTCAACCTGGAAGGTTGCATTTGATCATTGCAACACATTTTCTACCTTAAATGATGCATTTTATTAGCAGAAAAATAAACCCTATTTTAGACTAGAATTGAAGTCTAGACATCTTAGCCTACTGTCAAATATCTTCTTCAAGAAGTGTCTATTAGAAACTGGAATTGAAATTGCTCAAAACATCCATCATTTACATTCACTAACTTGTATTTTAACCATAGGTTCAAATTTCCACATTTTAGTTGCATTCCCTAGGCATCATAATCATCACTTCGAGCATAAATTTTTCCTTAGGTTTCATCTTGGCAAGACTTTGGATTAGGCTAACTCATCGTACTTTGCAAAACCATTGTTTCAAAACTAGGTTATCTTGGGACCTGGTCATTACTCCTCTTTTCGGTCATTGTCCTTTTGTGAGAACCTCCAACTCAACAGTCTAGTTAGGAAGGCTCACTCATCATTTCAACCTTGTCATTTAGTCCCCTTAGCAAGTCTTTTGACAACCCAAATTGAGACATAGGTAAGATTAGAGTGGTTAGGTAAACCTTTTTCCAAGTATTGTCCATCTTAGCCCTCATTTTCAATGTAGACTTTACATTGATATCATTCATCCTAGTTGTCATTTTGCACCTAGATGTTTCATTAAATATTTTCCATTCTAGTCCTCATTTTGAACTTAAACTTTACATTAATCATAATCCTTAGTCAACATTCTCATCTTAGTCCTTAGTCAACATTATCATCTTGGTCCTCATTTGGCAATTTTGGCCTTGATAATCTGGTCATCTTGCCTTAATCATTTCCTCAGGTAAAAATTATCATCACTTTGCATTGTCATCTTTTATCCAAAATACAAAAAAAAAAAAAATAGTTTCATAAATTGGCTTCATTTTACATTAGTCATTTTCTTTAGACAACATTGTCTCATTGTCATCCCTTATTATCCAAAATCCAAAAACATAGTCATGCATTGTCATCCTTTATTGAAAATAAAAAAAACATAGGCTTGTGTCATCCTTGCATTTAGTTGTCAATATCATCCCTCTCATTTGAGCAATTCCCTTTTATGGTGGAAACTAGACTCTGAAGAAGGAAAAGACAAATGGAAAACCTTGGACAAGCTTACAATTCCAATATTACCAATCACACTTATGAACCAAATTGTACTTTTGATGAACCATTTAACAACATGAATACCCAAACTCTCATGACCATGCCATCCTCATCAAAAAACCCTTTGAACCATTGTTACATAAGTATGAATATGGAAAAATACTTGAGGAAAACCTAGAGGTAGCAGCACAAGATCCATAGGAATCCTCTTTCATAGAACAAATGGTCTTATATGATAGAGACAAATATTTGGCCATACTTTTAAGTCAAGGAGCTAGATTACCTCATGGGTTTGACATTAATACTTTGAGACCAACATCTCCTGACCATAATGTTAATAATACAAACAATGGTCAACCTCAACATAACAAAAGCAATACCTTTTTCGATGCCACCTTGTAAAACGTCACAACTACCATAGTACTACCTCCAATATTCAGAACAATTCCAATTCAATTAATGCAACATCCATTGGAGGAACACAACCCATCACACTACCCACAATGTCCATAACATCATCACAATCTATTGGAAACACCTTTGGTTCCTTGGCAATGTGGGCAAGTTATTCCAATCCTCTATTTCCCACTTCGGTTACCGCTATGGGGGCATCATCAAGACATTCAAATTCTCCATTTACAATGATATCTAGTACAATGAGTACATCCTCATCAAATCTTGTCATTGGTACCTCACTTAATCCTTTGGGAGGAAATAAACGACGTGTCTTTATTCAAGGACCACAACCAAATGTTAACAAATCAACACAATTTAATACCAACCCCTCCCAAGGAAAAAACATGAACATTCCTCTTAGACAATTGCAACAACCAAGACAAGGCAATCAAAGCACACAACCCATGGCATCCATTGGACACCAAAATATTCATGATCACCATATTCCTCAAATATCAACCTAAATGGCTGGGAGACACATTCAGACATATTCATCTCATATCCATACCCATCAAGATGTCCCCAATCTAAAATTTTAGTACCAACAACACACAAATGAAAAAACATCATACATGTCACATCAACACATCCCTCAACAAAACACCACCATCTACTCACAAGAAATGGGAACCCATGGTATACCAATCAACCCAATGTATGGTGCCACAAATGAACCTATAACGATGCCTTGCAATCAAAGCTGATGGGTCTAGAAAAGACCATAGAAAACATGCAAATATATGACAAAAAATCACAAGTGTCATATGACTTATCCATATATCCCTTTGACATGAACTTATACATGCCACCATTTCCTCCGGGATATGTGTCACCAAATTTTACCAAATACAGAGGAAAGACAAATCCTATTGAACATGTCCAAGAATTTGCGACCAACTATATGGATGTCTCCTATGAACAAACATACTTGATGAGACTCTTTTCTAAAAGTCTTGTAGGTCCCACCCTTGAATGGTTCTCTACTCAAAAGGATATCTAAACATGGGATGAACTTAAACAAAAATTGATAAAAATTACTTGTACAACATTGATATGGAAACCTCTATTACTAGCTTATGCACTCCGATGCAAGAGGAGGCTGGTGAAAATTTCATCCCATTCTTCCAAAAATGGGGAAGTCTAGCTAGTTGCTACCACAACAACATACCCAAAAGAAAAAAGGTTGACATGTTTGTTCAAACACTTCTAGGGCCCTTAAAATATGGATTGCAAGTGCATTGTTGCACAAATTTCATAGACCTAGTCAAAAAAGGTGTCCAGATCGAGAAAGCTCTTATTGCTAAAGGAGAGCTAAAATATGGTCCTAAAAACATAAATGCAAATCCTCCCACTGACAAAAACAAGTACTGGGTCAAAAATAAACACGTGTCCAATGATGGTGTTGTCGAGCCAAGGTTATAAACACTATGGGTCCTGTATTGGCTCTCAAAGGGGTTCAACAACAAAACAAACCACAAATGGTACTAGCACCTCCCACCAATACCACCTCAAACAACCAAAATGGTCAAAACAATCAAAGTCAAGGACAATACTGTCAAACCAGACAATTCCAAAAAAGACAAACATACTCAAAGTTAGGAGAAACAATTGAGGATGTCCTTAAGAAGTTCCTCTAAAATGGTCTCATTAGACTTGAAGAACCAAAGCCATATGACCCAAGGAAATTTAAACCATCATGGTGAGATGATAATGTTTTTTGTGAGTACCATTGGGCTAAAGGACATAAGACATCATCTTGTCGACAACTCAGAAATATTTTGCAAGACCTTATTGAAAGTCAAATAATAAAATTGGGTGGCACACAATTTCCATCAAATGCTGACCATACCATCCATAAGAACCCACTGCAAGACCATTGTTCTAAAAATGTTTCCACATCAGGTCCTAAGACAAACAATAATCAAGCCAATTATGCTCGTGCCAAGTATTACTATTTAGGTGAACCTATTATTAGCAATGTTCCTACTGATAATGAGTGTGTCAATACTATCATAGTCAAAAGAGAACCTCAATGCAACACCACCACTCGAAGTAGCAAGCTCAGCATAGCTGGCCCGCCTCCTGCTAGGCAACCTAAGATCACCATAGTTGGTCCATCACCTAAGCCATCACAACCTGGCTCATCCATAGAACAATTGCAACCCAAGATTTATTTTAACCTTATCGATCAGTTAGGAAAAACCCCCGCATAGATTTCCATACTTGACCTGCTTTGCATTTCTCCCACACATAAGGCTATATTGGATAAAACCCTACAATAGTCATCCATCCCTAAGGATATTGATGTCAACCAATTTGAGGCCATGGTAGGATACCTCATTACACCTCACCACATCACCTTTTCTGATCAGGATTATTCATCACCCAAGACCAACCATAACGATGCATTAAACATCAAGAATTTCATCCATAAACACAAGGTTGGAAGAGTTTTAGTAGATGGAAGAGTAGGATTGAACATATGCTCTTTAAAAATAGTTAAGGATGTAGGATTTTATTAGGCATGCATAGACCCTACAAAGAGTATAGTTATAAAAGCATATGATGATGAAGAACATTCCTCTTGAGGTGTTATTTCTCTTCCTATTAGAGTAGGCCCAGTCATTGTGGACACAACTTTCCAGGTCTTGGATCTAGAATTACCTTACATCAAATTGCTCGGTCGTCCATGGATTCATGCCCTAAAGGCCGTTCCCTCCACATATCACCAATACTTGAAATTCCCATTTAACAGCACATAAATCACCATATATGGAGACCCTGATCATTTTCAATACTGTACCAACCTAAGGGGTATTTTAGAAAACCAAGTGCCCATCAACCAAGAAGCTCCTAGTTCTTCTTCTTCCAAATACATTGACCTATCCACACTTGCATCATCATCCACTTCCCCTCCATCCACATCTTCTGCCATGCCACCATCTCGCTCACTTCCTAAATCTAATTCTAATGTCAAGATCCAGGGTCTCGGCTGTGGAGAATTCAAACTAAGGATGGCATGTAGCATCACAACAATACCCAAGTCTCCATAGGTCTATGGTTGGTGGTGTTTCAGAATGGAACCTAAAGTAACTTTCAAAGTTCCACCAAAAATAATTTTTATAAGATGGGGAGACATGAACAATGAAGACCTCACTGACATATTAGGATGGATCTACAAAGAAATGGAAGCCTTACCCCCTTTACCAGTCCATATATACGACAAAGGCTATTACATGATGAAGGAAAAATGCTATGATGGTTTTAGTGGCCTTGGGAAGAACAAAATAGGACTATGAGAACCTTTCATGCCATTTGAAAGACCAAAATTTCTTGGATTAGGGTATGGATTTCCTAATAATGACGCTCAATGTACCAATGGAATTTTGAGTGAGAGAGTGCATGCTTCAGAAAGTGTCGAGACTGCTAAGGAAACCTTCACTGAAAATGGCTCCCATGAGTGGGAATTTGGTTCCTAATGATCCCTAAGTGACTCTTGTCTCGATGACTTGTTCCTAAAAACTGGGGAACTTACCTCTGAACAAATATTTTGGAAAACATTTAAAATCAATCAAGCATCAAATAATCACAATCCCAAAGGCCCAAGGAACAATAAAATGCCATAGTCTACCCCTAATAGTCCTCACCATGACATATGGGTTCAACCATCTGAACCCAAAAGCCATCAATCGGATCCATCTAAATTACCACATGAGACTGACAACCATGACTCTGACTCCTTCATTCTCTACTTTACCAATGAATATGACTCAAGTGAAGGGGAATATTGGATAGATTTTGATGTGGAATTATATGATGACAAATTCATTTTCAATATCTCTGAATCCATCTGCATGATTTTTACATCCTCCCCACAATTCACCAACATTGATGATGTCGTTTCCTTAATCTACCCACAACTAATCAATTGGGACCAACAAGGCCCACTAGTCTTAGACACCTTTCAAAATGATGAGGCCTTGCGAAATTTATTGAACTACATGAGGGAATACCCAGTGGTGATCACAAGGTAGGATTCACCATTGACTTAGATTGTGTAGTTTACTTTGGGGAGACTACTTTGTCCTCCAGTTGCAAAATTAAAAGTAAAAATAAAGAAAAAAAGGAAACGTCTTTAGGTGAAAACCGAAAGGCACCTTTTGATGAAAAAAAAGTAAAAATAAAAGACGTATCTGTAGGTGAAAACTTCTCAGAGGTACCCAAAGATGGAGGACTCTATTTTCTTCTCGTAACTTAAGAGAAATTATATATGCTCATAGAGGACACCATATAAGCCAAGATATCAATAATAGAAGATCCCAAAATGGTCCTCTTTGCTGCAACCTTGACTGAAGAAGAGAAACCAGAATTTCACAAATTCTTTGCAGATCATAAAATCAAATTCACATGGTCCTATGCCGAAATGTCAACCTCACGATAGGATATGAGATGTTGTCCCTCATGGATATTTTCTCATGATACAATCAAATTTGTATTGCCCTGGAAGATCAATATAAAACAACATTCACTTGTCCTTGGGGTACATACTACTGGAATGTCATGCCTTTTGGGCTCAAGAATGTAGGTTCCACATAGTAGAGGGAAATTACCACAATCTTTCATGACATGATGCATAAAATAATGGAATATTATGCCAATGACCTTTTAGCTAAATCAGTAACAAGAAAAGACCATCTAAAGGTGTTAGACACAATTTTCAAGAGACTGGAAGAATATAAAGTCTGACTGAATCCTAATAAATGCATCTTTGGCATAACATATGGAAATTTTTTGTGATATATAGTTTCTGAAAGAGGCATTGAGGTTGATCTGACCAAAGTCAAATCCATCATGGACATGCCTCCTCCTAGAGGAATAAGCGAACTTAGGACATTACAGGGAAGGGTACAATCTATCTAGTGCTTTATAGCACAATTGGCTGACAAGTGTCAACCATTCCAATATCTTCTATGCAAAGGCATCCCCTTTGTGTGGACATATAAATGCCAAGAAGCCTTTCAAAAAATAAAAGACTACCTACTATCACCACTAGTCCTTATGCCTCCCATTCAATGAAAACATTTGATATTATATATCTCGGCAACAACTTCGACACTGGGGTATTATAGGAACATAACAACCATGATGAGAAAGAAAGGGCCATATATTATATAATTCAGACACTAGCCGGGTATGAGCTAAAGTATACATCAATTGAACATGCTTGTCTAGAAGTTGTTTTTGCAGCTCAAAAGCTAAGACATTATATGTTGATCCATAAGACACAGTTGGTAGCAAATATGAACCCCCTAAAATTTATGTTGAGTCGTGCAACATTGACAGGATGTTTGGAAAAATGGGTAATGATCTTGATCAAATATGATATTTAGTATGTAGAAAGAAATGCAATAAAGGGGCAAGTCATAGCAGACCAACTAGCGGACACACCTATACAAAGTGATCACCCCTTAGTGGTAGATTTCCTAGATGATTCAATATTCCATACATAATCTAAGTCACCTTCAAGGATATACTTTGATGGATCTTATACTAATCATGGCTTAGGGGAAGGAATACTATTTATCACCCCTCAAGGAGATTCCATTCCTAGGTCTTTTTGCATAGCTTTCCCACATACAAATAATGGGGCAGAATATGAGGCACTAGTCATAGGACTTAGAATGGCAATAAAATGGAAAATTAGAGCACTACATGTCTATGGGGATTCTCAGTTAGTCATCAACCAGGTTAATGATGACTATGACACTAAATATGAGAAGCTAATGCCCTACAAATGAATGGTTAACAACTTTCAGACATACTTTCACATGGTGAATTTTGAGCAAGTTCTAAGAGCATAGAACAAGGCAACAAATGCAATGGCTATGATTGGCTCTCTCCTTGACATTCCAAGAAACATGCCTCAGCTGAAGTTCTTGGTAGAACAACTATTTGTCCCTGCCTATGATATTCCCAAATAAAAAATGGTCTACCAGCTTGTTGGTCCCAATTCTCCCTAGTACCAAGACATTCATGACTACCTTAAGTCCCAAATCCTTCCCCTAGTTTTTCCACTAACCAAAGAAAGTCCTTTGTCTGAAAGGCCACAAGATATGCTATTTTCAATGACACCCTTTATCGTTGTAGCTTTGATGAAACCCTCCTTAGATATCTCAACACCAACGAAGCATGTACAACCTTACACGAAGTACATGAGGGTATATGCAGATCTCATTCAAGTTGTCCTACCCTAGCTAAGAAAAAAATGTGACTAGGGTACTACTGGCTAACAATTGAGAAAGACAAACTAGAATATATCAGGATTTGTAGCCAATGTTAGTTTCATAGTGATTTGATTCATGCTCCAACGTAGGAACTTTGGCTGATCGCTTCTCCTTGGCCCTTCTCACAATGGGGACTCTACCTCATGGGAAAGAACCATCCTAGCTCATCCAATGGACACGAATTCATCATCACCACCACTAAGTACTTGATGAAGTGGATCAAAGCTATCCCCCTAACATACATAACTAGAAAACAAATATCCAAATTAATTCTTAACTACATCATTTGTTGGTATCTCCTTTCACAATCCATCATAAATAACAATGGACATCCATTTAAAAACCAAGACGTTCATGAGTTATATGAGCGATTTCATATCCAACATCATTTTCCTCTTTGTATTACCTGTAAGGGAATAGTCAAGTTGAGGCATCTAATAAAACCATCATTAAAATCCTAAAAAAAGACCATCAATGACACTGGCCGCAATTGGCATATGGGTATATGCAGGATCATGATGGACCAAAAAGTGGCAATATGATGGGTATGTGCCTAACGACTATTTTTTTACCCAAAATTGATGAAATGAAAAGGGTTTTTAAAGGAGATTCTCAACTTTCCACCAATATAAATTATGCTTTACTTTGAATTTAATAAGTAATTATTATTCATTTTATCTTCAAATTATGACTAAAGTCCTGATTGATAGGCCCTAATTGAAAAACATCTATAGCTTTCAAATGGTATCACATTTTTTGAATCCAAAACATGCGTCACATTCTATGCTTCACATACTATAGGATTAAAAAAAGAAAAATTGAATTTCATGATGTTTTGACCACGTTAGGGTGGTCAGAAAAATGAGTTTTTTATATTTTTCAAAAGTTGTAATAAAAAAATCATAATTAATTATTTACTTGGAATAAAAATACAAAAGAGTATGCATCACATCAGGACATGAGTCCTCTACTTATATCTAAAATCTTATTAAAAATATTATCATTTTATTCTGGTTAGGCTGGTTAGATAGACACCTACTTATTTTTTCCTTGAAATTTAAGAACTACTACATTGAAATTCCAAATTTTCACCAAATAGATTTTTCTTTTTCTTTTTAAACAAACCTAGTAGTTTAGAAACTACATTCAATTTTCTATAGATTCTGTTGTTACATATTTTTGAAATAATATAGATAACTTATTCAAATTTTTATGTCAAGTTGCCTAACTCTAATTTTTCTAATTTTTTTGCCACTTAAGGGCCTTTTTTTTCCATGATGATCCTGCACATACCCATATCCAACTTAACCCTACTCTATGGGCCTACCACACCAACATTCGCATTCCCACAAGGGCCACTCCATTCAGCCTAGTCTTTGGAGTTGAGGCCATCTTACCCATCAAAGTTGAAATTTCTTCATTATGAGTGTCCCTAAGGGTTCTAATTGATGATGAGATTTACAGACAATCTCACCTACACGAGCTGGAGATGCTAGAAAAAAGAAGACAAAATTTCTTAAACCATCTATAGGAATATCAGAATCGCCTATGTCATTGTTACAACAAGAAAGTCATTATCATGAAGTTTGACATTGGTGACCTAGTCCTCATGCAAAATCTTAAGAATTAGGTTGATAGAGAAAAGTTAGGCAATTTTGAACCAAACTGGTCAGGTCCTTATGTCATCATATCCTCTTTTCATTCTAGAGCATATCGGCTAGCAAATCCAGACAATGAACAAGTGATAGAGCCTATTAACAGTTTACATCTCTAGGAGTTCTATGCATAGCATCAGAAAATCAAGTTGAAAACCTTAAAAATAAAAAAATATTGAAAAATGATAAAAATCATTGCCTTGATGAAAACCTAGAAAACAGGCATTTCAGCGACACCAAAAAAAGGAAAAAATGACAAAAATAGTAAAAGAAAATAATTCATCTAACAGTGAAAACCTGGCAAGCAGGTGCTTTGTATAAGTACCATGGTAAAAACCTGGCAAATAGGTGCCATGTGTAGTCAATCATTGCTCTACCATCTACTGCCACTTTATTTGTCTTGGCCTATTATGCAACACATTTTCTAGCACCACTATGACATTTTTCATGACATCACACCCTTTCTCTCATGGTTGAAAAATGGTTGACATCAAACCATACATACTGTCCATACGACATCCCATGCATATCTTGGACCTGACCAGGGGAAAAAAATTATCATGTGATTGCAGTGGTTATTGCACATGGTTTTGACAATTGTAAAAATGTCATGAGAAAAAGACAAAAACATCAAAAAATGTCTTGAAACAAAGACAAAAGCTTCATTAAATGTCCTGAAAAAAGAAAAAAACATTGAAGAATGTCCTAAAAAAAAGACAAAAACATCATAAAATGTCCTGAAAAAAACCAAAAACATCAAAAAATGTCCTAAAAAAAAACCAAAAGCACTGCAAAATGTCTTGAAGAAAAACCTAAAAATTCAAAAATTTCATGAAGAAAACCCAACAAATGTCAAAATGTCATGAAAAGTGCAAAAACGAGGTCATTTCCCATCAAAATTCCATCATGTCAATCAATCGGTCTTGGTCATTTTTCGAACTACATTGTCTCTGTGCATTTTCTATGTAGGGAAGACTCATATTTGAGTCCCCGAGGAATTAGGACAGTCCCTTTAGATTTTTCAAAATAAAATCATGAGTCAATCTTTGGTCATCAAGACAAATTCATTGGTCATATTGAACTACAAGGTCTCTAAGTGCATGATGTAGGCAAGGCCATTTGTCAATGAGCCCTTGAGGTTGCACTAGGTCAGTCCATTAGGGTTCATGACACTACACTGGCACACACATCAAAAGTCTTCAAGTAAAGACAAATCATTTCCAATAGGAAAAATTATAAAGAAAATTATGACAATCATTTATTCCACGACAATGACATTAGCATGTCAATATCAACATGTAGTGAATACAAATCAACACAAGTCAACTTTAGTCAATGATAGTTAAACTTGGTCAAAACAAGTCAAATTGTCAAAACTGGTTAAATTGACAACTCTTGGTTATCTTTTAGATCTATCCTTCTAAAGAATAGCCTCTATCATTTATGCCTTAGAATGTGTCCTTCCTAGGCATCATTACTGTCATTTAACATTTTGAGAGATCCTCCTGACATCTAAGGATCGCTTCTCTCGACATTAGTATCCTTCATATACATCCTTCTGAAGAATCACTCTATTATTTGTGCCTTAGGATTTGTCCTTCCTAGGCATTGTCACTATCATCTAGCATTTTTAGGGATCCTCTTGACACATAAGGATCGATCCTCTCGACATCAACATTATTTAGGATGTGTCCTTCCTGAATTTGGAAAATCTTTTGCATTTCATCATCTCGATATTGTCAAAACATGACACCTTGGCATCTCGACATCATCAAACTTGACATCTTGACATTAAAATACTTGGCATCTAGACACACTTGGCACTTATCTTTTGATTTTTCATCATGTTACTAGTTTTTCAGTGAGGTCCTGATAATAGGATGTAGAGAAGCAATGACATATCACGACACTTTGTCTTGTCTTTCGACACATGTTACTAGTTTCTCAAAGATGTCCTCACTACAGGATTTAGGAAAATAGAAATGTATCATGATCATGGTTTTATTTTTTCCTTTTGGAAATCATGTTTCTAGTTCCTTGAGGATGTCTTGGAAATAGGATTTAGAGGAGCAACGACATTTCATGACTTGTCCTTCTTGTCTTTTTTCTGCTTGTGGTTGGTTATGATAAAGAGATTGGGGAAATTTCACTCTTCGTATGAGTCATGATCATCCTTGTCTATGACTACTTGTCTTATGTGATGATATTACCTTTCACACCTTGATCTATGCCATATCATGGTGTTTGTTGGCCATTACAATAATCATCCTAATGATGATTAAGAGAAATAAATATTAAAGTCCTATGGTAGTGTTTTGAAGGATTTGGTTTAGGAACTAACATGCATTTCCTCTTGTCTTCTAATCTTCTCTTGTCCATCTCATGATGATATCCTATGACATACAAAAACATAAGTGCATACATAATCATATAGACATTGCATTAGGTCCATACATACATATCATTAAATCATATCCATTACATCACAAATCACATTATACATAGTCATTCACTAACATAATCATAAACATGGCATCAACTCAATTACATAAATTATGCATATCATCATCATACATGGCATAACATCAACATGACATATAAATAAACATTGCATTATCATGGCATCACATCATAAGTAACCATTATAGGACATACATGAGAGAGCATATAAACAACATCATCATCATTATAGAAATAACAAGTGCATGTCACATAGGAATCACATGGTAATCATATAAATGTCATTATAATCACATCACATCACATATACCATAACACATAAATTAAATAACATCACATAACACACATGTAGGCCGCATCAAAACTACATCATATATATATATATATATCATCATCTCAAAATAAAATAATGACACAAGATAGAGTCATGAGATATCCCAAACATATGAGCATGCAAGCTCAATGTTAAAAATATACATATCATAATATATGTTTTTGAAATGTCCTAAAGATAAACAAATAAGAAAGCTATGATGCACTCTCCTCATCCTGTCGTAGAGAAGACTATGATGGTCACCTATGTCTGTGTTGCAGAAGGGTCTACCAATCTCCTATGTCTGTGAGGAGGAGCCTAAACAAATAAGAAAGCTATGATGGTCACCTATGTCTGTGATGCAGAAGGGTTTACCACTGTGGTCTGTATCTATGACACTAATGGAAGAACAACTAAAGGCTACACTACTATTGTGACTGATGGGTCTACTAAAGGAGGCTAACTTTGAGAAGACCTATGGCTGTGTCGAGACCTGTGAGAGTGGCTAGATTGGTGTCCTGATGAATGCCCTGAGGATGTCAAACCCCCTGCACTACTCTGACTACCACTGCCACTGCCTGACCTACTTCCACTATCTGTCAGTGTCCTAGTCGGTGGGATCTCTCATCTCAGTTGGCACGACCTACTCATATAACTTCTAGTATTGCCTGAGCTGTACACTGACCCTACCAAACTCACGTGAAAAATCTGTAGATGGTCTCTTACATAGTCATGCAAACACTGTACACCAGTGTGTTGCCTCCTACTAGCAGATCACTACCTAATTACGCTCTACCCACATCACCTCTAACTCTACCTATAGTGCTTGGACCTATGTGACACTCTCATCCAATCTCCTCTACAAATTTGATACCCTCTGGTTTGTCATGACATCATGGGGAAAGGTCGAGCTAGATGGTATCTCCTCCTCTCCCTCCACCATGCTCCATCTCAACAATCTCTTGGCCTCATCAATGGCCTCATCCTCATCCTCCTCCACTGTATCCTCCTCTCCTCTGACTCCTTCCTCCCATTCCATATCCACCTCCACCTCTGCCTCATACCGAACCTCCTCCTCCCTGACCTCCTAATCCTGTCTGGCCTCCTCCTCGGCCAAACTCTCCTCCTCATGATCTACACCCTCTTGCTCTTGTTTAGGCTCCTCCTCCTCTCTCTCCTCCTCCTCACCTACCTATGGGATGGAATTTAGTGCCCCTCTCTCGACATGCTATCTCACCCTTCTAGCCTGCCTCCTGCCATCTCTCCTCCATCTCTAGCCATCCCCTCCATCATCTCCATCATCTCCATCTCTCCCTCCACCTCTGCCTCAGTCCTTGTGTCCATCTCTCCCTCTGCCTTTAGCTATGTCTCCACCTCTGCCCCCTCACCTACCTTGTTGCACATGTGGTATAACCAATCTCCTATCAATCAGCATTGTCCCATCAAGATCTATTAGTGACATTGGTCGATGTGCCTACCACCACAAATCATAATCTACTGTCATCCCAGGATTTGCAATCTCACCCCTCCATCCCCACTGTTGTGCCACAAGTTGATCAATCTACTGCATGGAAAAAGGTATAGGAATAGGTAGACCCCAAGCTACCTCCTTGGAAGATCTAGCATACTCAGTTGTGCCTACCGACACACCCTACTACTCTCCAAATTATCAAAGTACATGTTGTCATAGATACATCTCTATAATTAGCTAAGATGGTCATCCTCGTTGTCCCACTACTCATAGTCTCTATAGGGCCTCCAAATGAACAAAATTATGGTGTTGATTCGATGGTACCACCAAATAGTCTCTCCCACCCTTATCTGTTGTAGTGAACTAGCATAATAATAAGCATATGGCATCCCGTCTACTAGCTACGGTCTCTGGATAGGAGGTTGGAAGATGGACACATGCTCCTAGGCCCATATCATCAGCAATATTGTACCGCATCCAATGCTTTGTGCCCTCTTATAGGTCACCTCATGGAGCTAATGGTAAAGCATACCTAATAAAAAAGGTCCCCATGTATAAATGGTTCTATCCCATCTCATTCCCACTAGAACATCCCCCCAACCAATAGGAAACCCGTGTCTGCGACGGTTGGGAATCAGTACTCTGCCAATCAATGTCACCAGCAATGCATCAAAATGACCATATTGCTTCACCATAAACTCCTAGTGGATATCATATCCATCAATGCCAAGTCTTGCACCTTGGTCATGATAATAAGAGGTAAAGGTTTGATAGTCATGTTGAGGGTCATAAATGATCCACTCCCCTTAGGTCATAGGTGTAGAATATGGTAGACATCCTCAAGAGTCATGGTAGCCTCTCTCGTCAACAAATGGAAAGAGCATGTCTTCGAGTGCCATCTCTCACACAATGTAGTCAACAGTCCCATATTCGCTCGAATAACGGGCATATAGGAAACATAATACAAACCCAGCTGCGTCAACCATCATCGCTCTTGCAGACTCAGCTGATCTTAGAACTTGAAGGTTGATGGCATACTCTCCTGTGTATAAATAGGTGCCAACTATCTCTGCACATGGAAAAACAACATGTCAGCACCTTATGGACAATCATCATTATCATTACAATAACTCAAAAGAAATTAAAATTTGAAATTCATCAAAGTTATCCTTAGTCAAAGTCAAATGTGTCGCGTTGACTTCAGATGCATCAGGAAGAAGCATTTGCATTGCTCTATACCTCAATAATGTTTCGGATCATCGATTGCATCATGTTGTCCTGTATTTGCATCACAATAGAGCATTTGCATCATGATTTCTAGCATATGCCTCATTCCAAACAAATGTGTCATTTTAAACCTCAAATTTGTCGTAAAGATTCAAATGCAACATTATGGACCTCGTTTGCGGTGCGATTTTGTGAATGTGTCGCAATTCCTTGTCCTAACCTAGTGACCCTTTGTACTTGCATCATGATGCATCAAATGCATCTAACATGAAGTCAAATGCGGCTTACACACATGCATATTCACCACAGTGCATTTGTTGTTGACCTTAAAACCCTAATTTTTGGATGAAAAATGACAAAATGACAAAGTGGGTTAGGGTTACATACCGCTAGGTCTGAGCCCTTGGGTTGCCTATGAGTCTACATGATCTCTTCGTGATGCTTGATCACTAGAATTGGGTTGCCTATGAGTCTACATGATCTCTTCGTGATGCTCGATCAAAATTGCTAAGGTGAATAGTGAAAATGAATTGATTTTTACCCCATTGTCAACCTATTTATAAATTCAAAATGACATTTTTCAACTCTTTTATTACTGGATGCCCTTTTGACCAACTTTGACCACCCTTTTTGGCTGCTCTAAAAATGTTAGAATCCGAAACCATCTATGCCATTGTCTTTCCCATCACAAAATTGACTTATTGGGACACTTTCCAAAATTTTCTATCAGTTGGCCAAAATTCAAAAAAATCTCCAAGGGGGCATCAATACTCTATACCTTCACTAGGGCATGTTTCTGACTTATTTTCTTTGTCACAAGGTGGCATGCTACATTATGAAAAAGAAGGGAAAAATGTAGACATATAAAAAATGACCTAGGCCTCAAAGCTCTATTTTTACCACTTTCGTCCTAGCATAATTATGACATGTCATTGGTTCGGTTTCCACTATTAATTAAATAATTCATTATTATTTAATTACTTCACGTCTCTTGCATTCTTCATGATTATTAAATAAATAAATTACATTTATTTATTCAATACATCGCTAAGGGTCTATTATCTTCTTACAATTAAATAAATTTCTTAATTTATTTAAATTCCTTTATTCATTTGTCTTCCTGATTATTAAATAAATGAATTTTATTTATTTATTTAATATGTCACTAATTCTCATAATTAAATGAATTTGTTAATTTATTTAATTATCGGTCATAATCCTCTAAATTAAATAATTATGTTTAATTATTTAATTCCTTAAATTAACATTTTCCTCATTTTAAATAAATGAATTATTTAAAATAATCTCACATTATTAACAATCACTTCCTTTTAGTAAATAATCTAAAAATCAATTATTTACTATCACACAAAATCCATATTTTGAATTAGTTTAATTCAAAATGGTAATCTTCTTCCAAAAATCAAGTAACTGAGCAAATTCTTGATTTTCCAAATCTAATTTTCAGTTAAACCTCTATCCTCTTGATTTTTTGAATCTCACAAATCAAACAGTCTTTATCTTCTTGATTTTCGAAAATGTTTATTTTTTTGGATAATTATCACATTTATTCTCAACCGTTGATTTGATTTTCTCAAATGACATCTTGACCTCTCATTTAATAATTTTTCCCTAACCCTATTTAGGGATTGTCACATGAAATCTCGACCATTGATTTTAGGATTTTATTAGCTTTCAATCTCATTCGTCCGTCCAAAATTGCATTTTCTTTAAAATTTCAATTTTTCTCACATTCTTGGACTAACAAAACGTTTATGCTTAGATTGTGCACACACATAATTTGCACTTGGCATATTTCATTTGATTACTTACTCATATGCATTATAGTCATTTTTTCATAGGTATAGGCATTTACATCATTTTTCATTCAAATCCTTCAAAACTTGCATAGGACATAGTCTTAGTCATTTGCTCTCACACACGAATATGAGGGAAACAATCATACATTCGCTACAACCTAGAAAGTGCTATGGAGATAAATCATGGAGATAAATCATGGAGACTTCAACAAGTAATTGGTATAATCCTTCTTGTTTTTAGTTTTCATTGTACTCGTAGTGCTTTGGGTTTTATTTTATTGATTAATCTACTAACCTAGAAATTTTCCCCAAAAATTTAGGGTGGGACTCATATGCCTCCTTGGGCATATGATTCCCCCAAGATACGAACCATACACTAGGGTTGGAGTATGAGTCCCATTTGGGGGTTTTTTAGGGTTTGAGTGGGAAAATCACCTTTTTAATTCAAAGTTTTGGTTGATGTCATATTTTGAGATCTGAATAATGGTAAGTTAGGTGTTAATTCCTATATAAGCAAGATCCTAAGTCATTTTTCATCTAAGAAAACATTTTCAAGAGCAATTTCAAGATCCAAGTATTCAAGAGGCTTCAAGAAATCTTTCACAAGATCATTCAAGTTTCAAAAGAAAGAAAATTTGAGGTCTTAGAGTAGCATTAAAGTGATTTCTCAATTCTTCAATCTCACTTTCATTCAAGATCTAGCATTATCAAGGGTTGATCATGGTTGTCTATGTTGAATAATGATGGATTCTAGGTTGGGGAGATGCAACTAGCCATCAAGCCAAGCCTAATGACTTGTTCCTAAGTGATTCCAACTTCTATTATCACTCTACATTCAACTTAAGGAAGGTACAAGCATTATTAGGGATCATTTACATGATTAGTGATCTATCAAAGTGAGTCATTCATCTTTATATTTCATTCATTAACTTTATTCTTGCACATTAGAATAGGGTTGCATTGCATTTCAAATTTCCTAATCTTAGACACACTTAAGGTTAGGGTTTACTTTCATATTTACATGCATATTTTAGTGTTTCTATCAAGGTTTACTTACCAAACTAGGGGTTTAACTGAGGTAAACCCCCAATAAGAAAATTAATTTTATATTTTATTTTGTAGGTCTCTTTATAGATTTGGATCAAAAAATCAATTTGGGAGAAAAGAGTAGGTATTGAAGTACAGATCTAAACTTTGAATTCCAAAAAAATAAAAATGAGATTAATACCCTAGAAGTGGCATATGAGTCCCACTATAGGTGTTTATCTAGATTTCTATAGATTTAGATAACCTTTTTCTAGAAAACTATTCTTGCATAAGAACCTAGATCTAGGACTGATATGCCCAAACTGGTGTATGTATCCAAGTAGGCCAAAAATTTTGAATTTTCAACAATTCAAAGCCCATTCCATCCTCTCTCAGGTTTCCAGGTGCATATTTCTGAGATATCACTTCTTTGTTTTGATTTTCATGCCTTTATAGGTCATTTAGTTAAAGATTCCATCATATTAGGGTTAAGAATTTCATCTTGTATTGCATTTATCTTTCCACGTCCTAACTTGGTGTTGAACCCCTCATTATTTTACAATCAAATCCTAGGACAACCATATTGCAAGATCTCTTTGTCCTTGTCATTGAGATCTCTAAGGTTATATATCAATGAAATAATTGTAAAGTGGGTCTTACTCTATGTTCTAAAACATACAAAAGAATATCTCCTACACCATTTTCTATTATTTTACTTGTTACAACCTAAAAACCCTAGTCTGGGACTGATACACCTAGCCTAACATATGAGTCCTAGTGTTCCCTAAAGTCTACATGTTTAAAGTTTCAAAGCTTATTCCAAGCACATTGAGCTTTCTAGGTGCACTTTTTGATTTCTTAGTTACTGTTCTATTTTACATACATTTATAGGTCATTTGTTTAAATCTTGCACATCATTAGGTTTTGCATGTTACTAGTCTTTCTAACCCATAGCTTTAAGTTGAGCAAATATTTAGTCTCTAATTAGACCCTAGGACACCCCATTGCAGATCTCTCCCCCTAATTTCATCGTTTGATTGATATTTTTAAGGTTTCCTTGAATGGGAGAGAATAAAACTTGTTGTTCTATGTCCCAAACAATAAAGTGACTATTTTCCACCTTCATTTTGGTGAACATACATTTATAGCATCTTAATTCTTATTTAGAGCACATCATCATCCTAGATCTAACTTGCATTAGGGTTTGCATTAGTTAATTAGCATTATATGGTTTCTAAATATTGCATTAGTGAAAGTGCATATAGGTTGTATTTTTGCATCTTGCATCATTTAATTTCATCTAAAATTTGCATTTTCACTTAGCCTAGACATCATCCAAACAAGAAAGCATAACTTGCACTCATTTTTAAAAAAATCGTTATATAAAATCTAAACTAGGATGCATACACCCCTCTGGGAAATTTAGTCCTAGTATGAGTGATTTTACTAATTTCTAGGTATTTTGTGGTGATTTATATTCAACATTTAAACCCTTAAAAAACCCTAATTGAGAATTGTACTCCCCTTTGGGTGATTTATTCCCATTTCAAGTTTTAAACTATATTTTATAACATTAAATTCTCTATGTTTCGTGTTTCTATTTGTTGTTATTAGTTATATGTTTCAGTTTGTAGAGTTTATGTTACATTCATTTCATTAGATCTATCTTAGTTTAAATTAATTTTAATTGTATATAGAATTAGATTACAATACTTTTCATTTTCAACATTAGAATAGTTCAATTAGATTAGATTAAATTTGTCAATCATTAGAAAACAAAAACGAGAAACACTGATAAATCGATGAACCACTTGGAGAAAGCATAGTTATTTTATTATGTCAAATATCTTTTTCCAAGTTAACCTAACTATCAAGCCTTTTATTAGTGATGAATTTGACATGTTAGATGTAGCCCTTGAGGAATTCATCTCTTAAGGTTCATCTAGTAGGGTTTCTTATAACAAAGAAAAATCAAGAGAAGTTAATGTGATTCAGCCTAAACTTATCATTTACCCACCTTCACACAAACCACAAACTCAAAACACACCCATTTTCACCCTTGAACCACCTATGACCAATTTTTCACAACAATCAAGTTATAATACCATTTATCACACATACAACACTAGAAACAATCCACAACCAAGACAACCAACACCTACAACCATACCTTTTCCTAATCCTATCTTTCCTAGTGTTTCTTGTTTTCCCTCACATAGTGGAAAGGAGTATGATCTTGTTGAAAAACTTTAGAACTCTTGCAAATATATCCCAATGGGACATAATTCAAAATTCACCTAACTATCATACTATGCTTCAAATAGGCCTACAACAAGTTCTAATTCCCTCTAATATAATTGCAAGTGATTTAGCAACTTTAATTCAAGGAATGAATCTAGTTAATGTAGACATTACATTTCACCAACATGAGCTACCTCCCTTAGAGATGAGAAAGAAAAATGATGTCTTCATGATGATATCTATATTCAATAGGATGAGAAAGAAAATGACCCCTATTGATAATGGATATGCTCTTAATGTATGTAGTGTGCATCTTTTGGATAGACTTGGAGTAGATAAATAAAAAATTGAACCAAATTCCTTATCCATTTGAGTATTTGGCAATATATGAAAACAACCACTTGGTGTGATTACTTCACATATTATAGTTAGAAAGGCTACCTTACAAACTCCTATTCATGTCATGCCTCATGACCTTTCATACAATCTTCTTTTAGGAAGACCTTGGATTCATGAGATGTATGTGGTGCCTTCAACTCTTCATCATATCATGAAGTAAGCCTATAAAAATATTGTATATTGGGTTGAAATAGATCTTCAGCTTGAAAGTTTCTTACAAGTTGAAAAAGGAATAACAAGTCCTCTAAACACACTAATTCTAACATTGAACATAGAGCCTATGAAAGAGGAGAAACAAGATATGGAAACAACTTGTCAAATTTCTTGAAAGATGATTGGGGCTCCTTAGAGTTCACACCTTGGTTTATGGGAGAAGACACAATCACAACTAAAGAAGAGGAAAAACAAAAACAACCAATGGTAATGTCAACATATAATTCAAAAGAAAACTCACAAGCATCTACCTCATCTACTCTAGAAGAAGGCCCAAGCTATAAGACAAACTTTGATCAAATAGATTATAAACAACCACCAAGCCTGAAAGAAATGGAAAGACTTTATGGGGGAGGTTATAATATTATGAAACAACTTGGTTATAGTGGAAAATGATGTGCAAAAAAATAAGGCATTCATGTTCTCGTAGGGCCTAACACACAAGATATGAAAATTGGTTTGGAGAATTTCCCTTCTAAGATAACATAAGCAAACAAAAGACCATCATTAAACGTCAACAACATTATGTGTAAACCTAAAATAACTCTCACCTTGAAACATTCTAAATTACTTGATGCAACATGCAAAGACTCATTGGAATACTTTGATGATGATGAAGCCTTGAAAGAAATGTTGAGTTTATGACAAGCCATTTAATCCTCCTAAAAATGAAATGGGTTACATGTGTTGTGATTAGTGCTAAACAAGGAAATTAAGAAAAGGAGAGTAAGGATATTAATATAGACAACGAGGAATACAACACTAAATTTTTGAAATAAGGTGTACTTCCTTTGGGAGATACAATTGACATATTGATGGATATTAACAATGAAGAAAAAGTGATTAAGATAGGAAAGTTCCTTGGAAAAGATGAATAAGAAGGCTGTGAAAATTTACTTCATGAATTTCCTAAACATTTTTTTTGGATTTATTTGGATATACTGGGAATTGATGCTAAGATAGTAACACACAACATAGTCATTGTTGAAAATGCTAATCCAGTTATACAAAAAATATGAAAGGTGAATCCTAAGATAGCCTTTATAGTTAAAGCCGAGAATGAGAAGCTCCTTGAAGCTATTTTTATACATCCTATAGATTATTCTCCTTGGATATTGAACATTGTTGTAGTTGTGAAACCTGGTAATCATATTAGGATGTGTATGGACCTTCATGATTTAAAGAAAATATCTTTAAAAAATGATTTTCCCCTTCCTAATATTGGCATGATAGTGGATTCAATTGTAGGTCATGATTTGTTGTCATTTATGGATGTATTATCTAGATACAATCAATCTTTATCAACCCTTAAGATTAATACAAAAAAACATTTACTATAGTTTAGGGAATATTTTGTTGGGTAGTCATTCCTTTTAGATTGAAGAACGTGGGTGCAATATATCAACAAGCTATGAATTATATTTCATGATTACATACATAACATTTTGGAGGATTATGTTGATGATATTCTTGATAAATATTTAAATAAAAAATATAATGTGAATATCCTTTGAAAAAGATTTGAACAAATGCAAAAATATAGCATGGGATTAAATACAAAAAAGTGCTTCTTTGGTGTAGATAGTGATTTTTTTTTAGGTTTTATCATATCTCATAGAAGCATTGAGGTGGACATCAAGAAAAAATATGTTGTAGTTAACATACCACCTCCTAGAAACATGTCTAAATTGCATACTTTATAAGGAAGAATTCAAGATATTCATCATTTTGTAGCATCCCTAGCAAATGGAATGTTACCATTTATACGTTTTCTTAAGAAATATGTGCAGTTTAATTGGAATAAGGATTGTAAACAAGATTTTGAGAGTTTGAATGATTATCTTGCTACTCCACCTATTTTACAACCTACTATGCAAAAAAAACCATTCATCCTTTATACAACAACATCAACCCATGTTCTAGCATTGTTGGCTCAACAAGATGAAAATGGTAAATAACATCCTATTTACTACATTAGTTGAACTTTGATTGATTATGAGACATGATACTCAATGATAGAGAAATAATGTTTGGCTCTTGTATTTGCTACTAGTAAATGAAGACATTATTTACTGAATGTTGAAATACATGTGATGACAAAATTTGATATGTTAAAACATCTCTTCACTAAAATAGATTTATTAGGATGCTTGATTAAATGGGTTATGTTGTTAACTAAGTTTGACCTTAAATTTGTCTCAAAAAATCCAATTAAAGGACAAGCCTTTATTGACCAATTAGTTGATGCCATTTCTCCCATAGCATTACCTATTATAGAAAAATTTCCTAATAAGAGTGTGTTGACTATTTAGAAAAATGAAGAAACATGGGAATTATACTTTGATGGCTCCACGTGTTGAACTGGCTTTGGTGCAGGAGTTATAATAGTTCCACCTAGACGAAAACCTATTCCCTTGTCCTATTATTTAACCTTCCTATGCATGAACAAGACCACAAAATATGAAGCATTAATTGCTGGCTTATGCATTGTTTTAACTCTGGGAGCTCAAGACATTAAGATATTTAGTGATTTGAAATTAGTCATTAAGAAAATAAATGAAACATATGGAGAAAAGAATGAAAAATGATCAAAATACAAGGATCTTACAATGACTTTGTTAGAAAATTTTATTTCGTTTACCATTGATAACACCCCACACAAAGATAATCATCATGTGGATGCAATGGAAAGTGCAACTTATCTTATATCCCCTCAAGATCCTTCAAAATATTTCACATTTATTGTCCATACAATTATGTAACCACCAATAGAATGTAAATCCAAAGAAGTATTATCAAAAACTATGGAAAGCTCTAGTGAATTGTTGTATAGGAGTGAATTTGCACCCCTTACACAAATTCCCCTTTTTCCTTTCTCCTCTTTAGAAAACCAAACTTGAATGCTAAAATGCATGTAAGCCCGTTGCCTTCATTCCACTTGGCTCTTGTTTTGAGCTTCAGTCAGGAAATTTCTATCAGAGATGCTCACATAGTGCATAGACGTCCGCGTGACATGTAGACATCCACATGACATGCTTACTTCCTTGGAAAATTCTTGTAGCTGGAGCCTATAGAGGCATTACACTTCTCATTGGAAGTCAACTTGTAACACCCTCTTTGGCTGACCAACCTGAATATGGCTATTTTCTTCATCTCTCCATCAAATTCCCTCCTTCCACAAGCACTTAAATTTTTGCAAAACTTCAGCAGATCTTCTTCACAACTTGAAGCATTCAACTTCATCTCTTAGCACTCTCTTCAAGCACTTTTTTTAGCACTTTTGCACTCCATAGCAGCAAAAAATTCACTCCATCATTTTAGTAGAAATTTTTTGGGACAATACCATTGTAGCAAAGGCTTGAGTACTCTCATTTTCTCCCCCATTATCCTTTAGCACTTTTGGTGGAGGTGGTAAGCTTCCCATTCCTCTCCTCTATTACTTGGTTGAGTAAATGGTGCGGGAGCACCTAGGAAAATACTAGGTTTATAGAAGTCTTGAATGAAGTTCAAATTTTTTTTGTGTTGTTCATAAGGTCATGTGACCATTGTGTTGAGTGCTTAGGGATGTTTTTGATTTTTTGGAAATAAGTTGACAAGAGTTACTTAGTTTTAGAACATCATTTTGGCTAAGTTGTCAAAAGTTGCCAAGGTTTGTAAAACATAGTGGGTATTATAGCTTTTGTTATTAGGTCAAAAAGAGGTTCGACCAAGGGTTATCAACTATTTTTGGAGCCTATATAAGCGATGATTCGACCCTGGTGTAGGGTTAGAAGCTTTAATATTTTGGTAGAGATCTTGGGAAATAGAAGAAAACAGTGTTATGTACAAAAATTCTTGATTTTTGCATCTTGATTGAGTTTTAATGGATTAGATCTATTCCTGTTTGGCTGTGGAATGTAGTGTAGTTGTCATTCAATCATTTTTAATTCATTAGATAGCTTTTTGTACAATTTTTAAGCATATTTTTGTAAATAGTTCAGTGTTGCCCCATTTTTGGTATGAACCAGACTATTTTTATGAAATGGTGTGCTAGAGCACTTTTCCACTGTACAAACCATATGGCCTTTTGGAAATAGTGCCTAGACACCATGCTCGTACATATGGTAGTTGCTAGGTTTTTTTTTAGTGCAGGAGATGCTGGAAAGGTCTTGCCCTAGGCGAGCCAGGCAGGGTCCAGCTAGGGAAGACAGTGAGAAAAAGACTCATATCTTGCAGGGGTATGAAGATTTTGGGAAATTCTTTTTGTTGAACTTTTTTGAGGGTCTTGGAAAATCTTGGTGATTAGGAGGAGGTTTCACCAATATTTTTGGTGAGAGGAAACTTTGACATTCCAAAATCAGCCAGGAAAAGTTAGGAAACCCTAGGTTTTTAACCATTTTTTGTGTTTGAGCAGTGTACAGCTTGTACAGGCTCAAATTCTCAAGAATCTTTAAGGTGTGGGTATGGGAATCATAAACCCCAAATGAAAAATCTAGGTCTTTTGGTGGGTTTTGAAGAAAATTGCATTTTTCTTTGTTAAGAGGCCTAAGTGGGGCTTTAGGCTTGTAGCTTTTCTAACCCTAAGAAGGGATTTTGTGAAAGTGATGGTTAGTTGGAGTCTTGTGATGGAACAAGAACTCTAGTTTGATCATATTGAAGCTATTACAACATTTACACACCCCTGCAAGAACCAAATTGGATGTTGAGAGGATTTGGCCTTTAGGGAAGAAAGGGTCAATGGTGAGATTGTGGCAAAGCACCAAGATTTGCTTGGTAGAAGGAAAGCATGTTGATAGTGGGGTTGGTCAATAGGAGCAATGGCACCTAAAATTGAGGCAAGACCACTAGGACAAGGTGGAAGAGACACCTAGGAGTTCTTAGGAGCAAGGACTCAGAGCATGGGGCAGTGAGTGCCTCATCCAACCCCAACCTATTAGTAAACACATTTACTGTTTTGTAGTGTTTTAGTGTTCTTTAATTTACTTTCTTTCTTTATCATACTCACTTTCTTGGCTATCCATGGAGGTGGTAACACCTAAATGGGGATCTAACTGAGGTAGGTCCCTATACATCCACCTAAAAAATTTCCTCTTCTTTGTGTTTAGGTGGATGTGCTTCAGGGAGATAGATGGTGAATGAATTCCTTTATGAGATCATTATCGCTACCCTAACTATTGTGTTTTTACTTTATCATATTAGAGCATATTTCATTTACCTCATAGCATTATTTGGGACCTTAGGAAGTAGCTAGTTGGGCCATTAGCCTATTTTCTAAAGTTCAAACTTGTCTCTTTATTCCTCTAGTCATACAGACACCAACACACTTGAGAGATGCCAACACGCCATGTTGTCATCCTGAGACTACACTTTCATCCTCTGGCAGAGAGCTTCTTCAGCTATACTATTGAGCCCAAAAATTGGCTCACCCAACCCCATTCTATATTTTGGGCCTATAGATTGATTGAAGAACTTTTTAGTCCTCATCATTCTCGTCCCACATTTCCTAACACTTTGTTAAGTTGAGGTAAGTTAGGGAAGCCTTTTTCTCTTGTCCCTCCATGACCTTGGGCATTAAATATGGTCGTTCCCCCTCTCTTACATTTTTGGTGAACCTAACATGAACCATTTTGGTTCCATTTTGTGATACTAAAAGTTCATTTCCTTGTCCTCTATGAGTATTGTAGGTGTGAGTGTTGTGAGGCTGTCGCCTTACAACCCAACCTACATCCCCTAGTTGGTGTAGTTGGAAGGTTTTGAAGGTGTTGTATAAAAAAAACCCTAATTGGGTCACTATCTTATCCTTTGGGCTTTAGGGACTCTGTGAGAGTGTCATCTTGTGTGCATAATGGCCTTCTTCCTACATCAACCTTATCCCCTTTGTGCAGCTTGTGGACATTGGTACTAGTATAACCTTCACTTCATAGGACCTTCTGATGGGTTTTAATAAGGAACTATCTCCTCTCTATATCCTTGCATGGATGAATGGAAACATCATAGAGGGTGTTCTCATTAATCCAACATCACAAGTAAACATCATAACTGAGGATATCATGTTGATTAAATTTTTACATAAGGATGAGTTTGATTCACCTATGAGCACCATGCACATGCATGATGGGTTTTCCCTGCCCCCTTTGGGTAGTATGGTCTTGTTGGTCTTGGTTGGACATAAATCTATGAAGCTCCTGGTTGACATTGTCCCTAGGTATAAGCTCTTTAGAGTAAATTTGGGTATCCCTTGGTTAGTGGCTATGAACATGGTACCCTCGATCATGCATAAAAGTTCAAAATTTATCCACAGGTGTTCTACACATGTAATTCATGAAACCACTTACAAATTGTTGGTTGCTCCTGACAGCTACTCCTTGCACTACTCTTTGCCTATGCCCATTGGTCCTCTCTGACCTAGGATAGACCTCTTGCATTGAATGTATATCAGAATTATATGAAAGGGTGCTTGAGGCTAAAATTGAGATACCCTCTGTCACCTTATGTTTTTTAAAATAGGGCTTGCTTAAAAGTTGACAGTGATGCCACTAAGGCATGTAGGAGGGAAGAAGAGAAGTAGTCTCAAGATCCTCCTTCCTCTTTCACTGTTCATCTTGATGCTTCCTCTCACCCCACTAAGGTGCCATTACATTCTCCTCCATGCTTGTGGGAGAACCCCATGGTGCCTGCTTGGAAAAAGCCTAAGTGGCTTGCATTCAAACTTCTTGTTCTACACTCAGAACCTAGACCCATTGGTATAATAGGAAGGTCTCCTATGGAGATTCCAATTTGTTTTGACCTTCGTGGCCTCATACTGCTCCTACTCCCAAAGAAATAAATGGGAAGAGGCTCATTTTTTAGGCTCTTGAGCTAATTCCTCTTGTTGCTTCTTAGCCTACTCCTCCTACTCCTGCACAAGAATCCATTCCTCTACCAAAGATGGCTATAGTGGACATTCCCATGGCTAAGCAAGAGATTTTTGTTCCTTTTTAGCCTCTGACCTCCATCTCCAAGAGTCATAGAAACCACCTTGTGCATGAGTGCAAGCACCGATTAAAGGCTCTTCTAGCTAAGTGGGTTGCCTCAGAGGAAGGAAGAAGAGATGACCACCCCTACTTTAGGACCTCATGTAGTGTCTCCCTCTCTCTTTCCCTCTGCTTCCCTTCAACCTAGGTCCACATCACTTTTAGCTCTCACTATGAGTATTAATGCATCTAACCCTAAGGGGTATAGGTGTTCATCGCTCATTATTTGGAGCTTCCTTTGTTGATGTTTGTTTTGGATATCACTCCTTTCCCAAAGCCCATGGATATGACTAATACCTCGATCATAGCTACTGTGGTTCTTTCCAACTCTTCCTCTACACCTCTAGCCTCGTCTATGGGGAGTTCATCTCCGCTAACAAAGCAAAAGGGGGAGTTTGGTCCTTCTAGCAATAAAGAATGTAAGAAGAACCCACCTTCTTCACAAGGTGGTCTTGTGCTGACTTGCTCTATCCTAGTGACAAAACATGTCCCAAATTCCCTTGAGTTCATCACCACTCCCAAGTCATTCGATGAGCCTAGTGGTGAATCTTAGGCACAACTTTCCCCAACCATTGAATTTAAACATGACACTCCTATAGGGTGCATGTTTAACTTTGTGGATGAAGTTTCAGATTTGTTAGTGATCTTCATGAAATCGCTGACCCTAGCTCCACAAGAGGTTAGGGAAGAAAACCTTGTGGACCCTCTTCCTTATCTCTTATTGCAGGAGGGTCAGATGCTCCTCCTCTTAATATCCCACCACTACAAGCTCATCCTCATTCCCCCTATGATGATCGAGAGTGGGAAGCGGATGACCTCTTGGTCGTGCAGTGTTAGGAGGAGGCATCTTCATGATTTTTAGATTAGATGTGTGTGTGTGTGTGTGTGTGTTTTGATGTGTTCACCCATGATCATGCTATGTGCATCTGGATGACCCTCGTCACCCCTATTGGTGCTTAGATATAGGCATTTTTTTGTGTCATAAACCTTCTTCTATTTGTATTATCATTCTTCTATATTTGTGCTTGATTTTGATAAATTGGGGATGATGCTAATTGTTGGGGGCATTTAGGCTTCCCTTCCATGTTGATCCAATTTTTTTATTTTTACTTTGTCTTCTCATACATTTCTCATAGGGTAGATAATATAGTAGGGGGTTGATGACAATTCATTTATATATATATATATATTTATGAGTAGTTCTGACCCATAAATGTTATACTACCCCTATACCCTTTGTTTTTGTTCTCTTTTTCCTTCTCTTCATCTTTCTTTCTTCTTTTCTTGAGTTGTCCCTCTCATGTGTGACAGTGCCGCTTCTACAACATTTCAATTTTTAGAAAATGCGTTCATTGCTGAAGAATCTTTTCTTGAAAATATTTGCAAACATTTCTTCAAAATTGCATTCTCAACTTGGAGCCCTAACAGAGCATGTTTCCTTCATCATGGGTTCATAAAGAAAGAACTTGAAAACCTTCCTTGGAAGTGGGAATAAATTTGAGCTTCCCTTTGCATGGTGGCATATTCATCCTTTCAAATTTCTTGATGAAGTGAACATCTTTCAAAAGGATCCCTTGATGATGGATCAACTTGAGAAAGAAAAAATATGCTTTCGAACTGTACATCCCTTGAATGGACCCCTTCTTCACAATGGGTTCCTGAGGGAGCCCTTTAAAATTGTTCCAACTTTTTGATGGTTTGCACAACTATCCACCTACTTTCCTACGTTGGTGCTTCCTGACTCTACATAGTCCACTTTCCTAGGTTTCCTTCATGTGAGAGATCTTGGGGGATACATCCTTGTAGGTCTAAGGGCCTATAAGGCACTTCCTTTGAGCTTCCTCTATGTGAGATATCTTGGGAGTGGCTCCCTTCTAGGTTTGTGAGTCTATAGGGCACTTTCTTTGGTTTCCTCCATGCGGAGATCTTGGGGAATACCTTCCCTATAGGTTTGTGGGTGTATAGGGTGCTTCATTAGGTTTCCTTCATGTGAGAGATCTTGAAGGAAACCTTCTCTATAGGTTTACATGTTGTAGGGTGCTTTTCTAGCTTCCTCCATGTGAGAGATCTTGGGGGATGCTTCCTGAGTATCCTCCATGTGAGAGTTCTTGGGGGATAGCTTCCTTGTAGGTCTATAGGCCTATAAGGTGATTACTTCATAGGGCTTCCTTCATGTGAGAGATCTTGGGGGTTGCCTCCTTGCAGGTTTGTAGGCCTGTAAGATGCTTTATTTCTTCATCTTCATAGTCCTAAGAAGCTATGGAGTCTTTTTCTTTCCCTGCACTTTTAGGTTTGACAAATCGTGGTTTGCTTCCTTGATGGTTTACTTATACATTTCTAACCCTACTATTCTTCAATCTACTTTACCGAACCACACACCAATATTTATGCTCACTAAAGTGGGGGAAAATGTGTAGGAGTTAATTAGCAACCCTTACATAAATTCCCCTTTTTCATTTCTCCACTATAGAAAACCAAACTTGGAGGCTAAAATGAATGTAAGCTCGCTGCCTTCATTCCACTTGGTGCCTATTTTGAGTGTTCATGGAGGAATTTTCATCAAGGATGCCTACATGGCATGCTTACTTCCCTGGTGGATTCCTATGGCTAGAGCCTATAGAGACATTGTACTTCTCATTGGAAATTGACTTGTAACACCCTCTTCGGCTAACCGACTAAAATATGGTTATTTTCTTCATCTATCCTTCAGATTCCCTCCTTCCACAATCATTTCAATTTTTGTAGAACTTCAAAATATCTTCTTCACAGCTTCAAGCATTCAATGTCATCTCTTAGCACACTCTTCAAGAAATTTTTTGCAACACTTTTTCACTCCATAGAAGCAAAAACTTCACTCCATCACTTTAGTAGAGAAAGTGTGGGACAAAACCATTGCAATAGAGGCTTGATTACTCT
This sequence comes from Sequoia sempervirens, assembly GCA_007258455.2. Taxonomy (NCBI): domain Eukaryota; kingdom Viridiplantae; phylum Streptophyta; class Pinopsida; order Cupressales; family Cupressaceae; genus Sequoia; species Sequoia sempervirens. The sequence continues at coordinate 746,866,425 of VDFB02281492.1, forward strand.
CATTTTCTCCCCCATTAGCCTTGAGGGCTTTTGGTGGAAGTGGTAAGCTTCCCATTCATCTCCGCTATTACTTGGTTGAGTAAGTACATTTACTATTTTTTAGTTTTTTAGTGTTCTCTACTTTACTTTCTTTCTTTATCCTACTCACTTTCTTGGTTATTCATAGAGCTAGAAATACCTAAATGTGGGTCTAACTAAGGAAGGCCCCTATACAGCTACCCAACAATTTCCCTCTTCTTTTTGTTTAGGTGGAAATGCTTCCAGTAGCTAGTTGGTCAATGAATTCCTTTGTTAGATCATTCTTTCCACCCTAACTCTTGTGTTTTTACTTTATCATATTAGAGCATATTTCATTTACCTCATAGTGTTATTTGGACATTCGGAAGTAGCTAGCAAGGCTATTAGCCTTTTTTCTAAAGTTCAACCTTGTCTCTTTAGTCCTTTGGTCATATAGAAACTAGCACATTGTGTTGTCATCTTGGTACCACACTTTCATCCTTAGGCAAAGAAATTCTTGAGGCATAGTGTTGAACCTAAAAAACTAGCTTTCCTAGCTCCATTTTGTATTTCAGGTTTGTAGAGTGATTGAATAACTTTATAGTCCTCATTATTCTCATCCATCATTTCTTAACACTCTGTTAAACTGAGGTAAGTTAGGGAAGCCTTATTCTCTTGGCCCTCTATGACTTGGAGCCTTGAACGTGGTTGGTTCCCATCTCTTACAATGGTATACACCAATATTTAATTATTTTTAAAAAGAGACGTTTCCTAAGCTAACAAATAAGAACACTTGAGATTTCCTTCACAAACTCACATCTACATATATAATCCTCTCCTATATGCTACACTAATGATCCTTTGAAGGTATTTTACTTAGATTCCTTAAAGAATCTGAAATCCCTATAGCACCTGAAGAAGCTCATGCAAGTGCTTGTGGATGCCATTTTTGGAGGAGGATCATTAGTTCAAAAACTTGTCTACATAGGATATTCTTAGAGACATATGGAAAAATATTTTTTTGAATACATTAAGAAATGTTAAAAATGTCAGGAACATAGAAATTTGATTCATGCTCCCACTTTTAAGATTTGTGCCCAAGTTCATAGTTGGCCATTCTCAGTATGGGGATTGGATTTGATTGGAAATTTTTTACCTCCTTTTGTTGGGAATACCTTTATAATTACTATAATAGATTATTTCACAAAATTGATGCAAGAAATTCCTCTTTATTATAATATAATATATATGCTTATATACCTTTTTCCTAAAAAAAGTTCCCCTTCATTCAACAATCACTAATGTAATATGTTGTTTCATCTTGGAGAACATTATTGTTCACTTTGAACTTCCTTCTGCATTGGTTTTAGAGAATGGGACACCATATAAGAATAATGATGTGAAGAAATTCTTAGAAATATTTAACATTCAACATCATTTCTCAACACCCTACTACCTGCAATGTAACGGTCAAGCCAAATCAACAAATAGAACCCTTGAGAAATATTATGAAAAAATGGTAAACAAACACAATAAGGACTGGCACACATAGTTAACTTATGCATTATTGGCCTATCATACTAGTATAAGAAAATCCACCAGAAATACTCCTTATAACCTTTTTTATGGTACTAAGGCCATAATGCCCTAGGAGTTAGAGATTCCTTCATTAAGAATCACTCTTCAAGGACTTATTGATGACAATATTTATAAAGAACAATTATTACATCAGCTTAAAATGCTTGAAAAACAAAACCTTAATTCTCTTGAGCATCTCCAAGCTTATTCTAGAAAATTGCAACATAGTTACAATGATCATGTCATTCCTCAAGTATTCAATAAAGGTGATTTGGTGTTATTTGAAAATCAATGTAATGTCAATGATGCCCCAATTGAAAAAGGAAAATTAAACCCTAATTGGTTAGGAGCTTATATAATTAATGAAAGCTATGGGTTTGGAGCATATACGTTAATAGAAAAGGATGGTACACCTCTTAAAGAACCTATTAATATCATGCATTTACATCAGTACTATATCTAATCTTCTTGAATAGTGTGGATGATAAAGTAGTGGTGCTAGAGATAGTAAAGTAATTGTTTGTGTGTCTTGAATACTAAAGTAATTATATAAATTTATTTTAAGCGTTTACTTTAGGTTTCATACTATTAAAGATAATCTAGTATGTTGTGTTAGATTAAGTTGGTTTTTTTCACAACGAACCAATTAGGTCTCAATAGGTACCTATGAGCTTTCCAGAATCAATTGTCAAATATTTTCTAGACAAGTGGCCAACTAACAAGATATAGCACTAATAGCTTTATCTCCTGCACTTCAAGTGCTAAAAAACTTGGGAGGGTGATCCCACAAAATATATTATATTACTATTTCAGACAATTTACATGTACATTGTATATTTAAGCAGATGTACTCTCACCCATGCTAATAAGCTGAAATTCCTCAAGAAGTTGGAAATTCCTTGAACAAAATACACACCTTACATCGAGAATACAAAGATGACACAAACACCATAAACTCAAGATAGATTGATGATTATTTTAAAATATTGTTCTCAAGTCAGATAACTGGGATTATGAAAATATTTAACGGGCTTACGACTAGTGCCATCATCTATGGGCTAGGATTTTGAGAAAATTGAAATATAAGGGACATTTAATTCTAGAAATTTGAGATCTATGCAATACAACTTAGCAATTCACAAATCAGTAACCAAATTCTAAAGAATACTTATCATATCCTTCATGTCTGCATAAGAATTCATGATTTGATTCAAGCGATTTAACTCCTATTGATGAGGGCGCAGCCCGAGACTTAGAAAATAACCCACAAACAAGAGAAAATTTTTATTATTCAGAAAATGGATCTTCTTACATGTAGAGGATCTTAGATCCCCAAGTTCTACAACACATGCAAGTTACAGAAAGCTACAAAATCACCCTTTCGCAATATGCATGCTTGTCCCCAAAAAGTTACCCAAAAATTAGAACCCTGCCCATAAATAGAGCTCCTCTTTAGTTTGGAGCCAAAACAACATTCAAATTTGAGTTTAGGTAGTTTGGCGCCAAAAATTTACAAAATGAAGTTCAAATTTCAAAAGAGCATTTGCAATTGTATCTTCTAGAAAGTGCGCCAACTTCCCGGGGCCATAACTTTTGATCCAGGACTCCAATTCTCAAATCATTTGAACCGTTGGAAAGAACACGAAGTCAATAACATGCTCAAAATATGATATGCCAATTTTAGCAAGTTTCATGGCCAATACAGGAACTCTAAGTGCCTCAAATCTTACTTGGAAGATTTTTAGGTGCAAATCTAGGAAACTAAAACTGCAATATCTTTCCACCCATGAATAGAAAATAAAAACCATAAATTGGGAATTTCATTAGGATGAAAAGGGTATCCAAAAATGTAAAAACATCTAAAAATTGAGAAACTTAAAATTTAACTATTTTTGGGTGATGCAAGATTGCCCTTACACCACTGGATGCTCCTGTATCAGACACCCAAGGTAATTTGAGAAGTGACCCTATCACATCTCAGATGGTGGAGGAAAAACCCAAATGGTCAACCTCTGCCTTAGGCAACTAGGATGAATCTTCAATAGGCCTTCCTTTCCATTTCACCAGATATTCTTCATACTACCTATTCCTGGTACTCCTTCCCACACGACTATCCAGGATTTCTTCAATCTACTCCTTTTCTGAAGTAGGTGCTGGAATCCCACACTATTCCATCATTGGTACTTCCTTTGTGCCACCTTCATGATACTCTATCAAATCTCAAATGTTGAACACAGGAGAAATGTTGAATCCGTCTGGCAACTCTACCTCATATGCATTCCCTAAATCATGCCTCTTCAAAATTTTACAAGAACTGAATTTCTTCATCTTCAATTTGTTATAGGTTCCCATGGGAAATATTTCTTTACTCAAGTGGACCATCACTTTATCACCAATCTAAAACTCCTTATACCTCCTCTTCTGATCTTCCTTAGTCTTATACTGCATATTCATCTTGTTAATATGTTCTCTTACCTTCTCATGTATATCCTTGATGTGTTCTACAAAATCTTCGGCTTCAACACTTATTTTCTTCTCTTGGTCCATCTTCCTTAATTCTGGAGTTGTTCTGGGGCTACCTCCATATACAATCTAGAACGGTGATATACCAGTGCTTCTGTTGACAGAATTGTTGTAAGAAAATTCTACCTAGGGTAAGATCAAGTCCCATCCCTTGGGTTTATCTCCTACCAAACATCTCAGTAGGTTACTAGACTCCATTTAACAACCTCTGTCTGCCCATCTATTTGTGGATGGTGTGCAGAACTGAACTTCAACTCTATCTTCAGCTTCTTCTACAAGGTCCTCCAAAAGTACCCCACAAATTTGGTGTCATGCTCTGAAATAATACTCTTTGGCAGACCATGTAGCCTCACCACCTCTTTGAAGAACAAGTTAGCAATGTGGACTACATCATGGGTCTTCGGACATGGAATAAAATGTGCCATCTTCGAAAACCTATCAACCACCACAAAGATTGAATCATTTCCTCATTGTGTCCTTGGCAAACCAAGAACAAAGTCCATACTTATATCCTCCCATGGCCTCTCTAGTACAAGTAAGGGCTGATATAAGCCTGTATTCTGACTCACTCCTTTAGCTATCTGACATACCCTGCAACTTTGGACAAACTTCTTCACATCTTGTGACAACTGAGGCTAATAATAATGCTCACTGATAATGGCAATGGTCTTATCCTGACCAAAATGTCCTGCCATTCCTCCACTATGCTTCTCCTTTATTAGGTTTTCTCTCATGGAACTCCTTGGGATACACAATTGACTTCCCTTAAATAACATTCCATCATGGATTATGAAATCAAACCACCTTGTCCTATCCACTGTAACAGGTTCCTTGTAAGCTTTCCAAGCCTCTACAAAATTAGGATCTTCTGCATACAGTGTCTTAAGTTCATTGAACCCAACCACTTCAATCTACATCTTTGTCATCAATGTATGTCTCCTACTTAAGGCATCTGCAACCCTATTTGACTTCCCACTCCTATGTTTCAAAACAAAGGTATAACTCTGCAAAAACTCTACCCATTTCATATGCCTTTGATTTAATTTTCCTTAACTATTTAGGTACTGCAAGGCCTAATGATTAGTATATAGAATAAATTTCTTTTGTAACAAATAATGTCTCCATTTCTCTAATTCTTGAAATATTGCATAAAATTCCTGATCATATATAGAATAATTTCTCTTGGCATCATTTAACTTTTCACTAAAATAGGCAATGGGCTTACCTTCGTGGCTCAACACTGCTCCAATGGCACAACCATTGGCATCACAATCCACCTTAAACACCTTGTTGAAATTTGGGAGGGCTAGAATAGGTTGCTTTGTCACCTTCTGCTTCAACAGTTCAAATTTTTTTCTTGCTCCATTGCTCCACTTGAACTCTTTTCTATCCCATCTCACTGTTTCAGTCAGGGGTCCATAAATACTACTGAAGTTTCTAATGAATTTTTTATATAAACTAGCCAAACCATGGAAAGATCTCACTTCGGTAGCAGTTCTTAGGGTAGGCCATTCCAAAATAGCCTTCACCTTTTTTGGGTCCATCTTGAGACCTTCTACTGAGACAACAAACCCTAAGTACACTAACTCCCTCTTCATAAAACTGCACTTCTTCAGATTAATCAACAGTTTCTCTTCTCTTAACTTCTCAAAGGCTCTCCGAATATGCATTAGATGCTCATCCAATGTCTTACTGAAAATAAAAATATCATCTAAATACACAATAACAAAACTTCCCAGAAATTCTTTTAGTACCTCGTTCATGAGCTGCATGAATGTGCTCAGTGCATTGGTTAGCCCAAAAGGAATGACTAACCACTCGTACAGGCCCTCTTTGGTCTTGAAGGAAGTCTTCCATTCATCTCCCTCTTGAATCCAGATCTAGTGATATCCACTCTTCAAATCAATCTTTGTGAAGTACTGAGATCCACTCAAACAGTCCATCAGGCCATTCATCCTTGGCAGGGGAAATCTGTACTTGATTGTTATCTTGTTTATGGCTCAAGAATCTATACACATCCTCCACTTCCCATCTTTCTTTGGTGCTAGTATTGTAGGTACTGCACATGGACTCAAACTCTCTCATATCAAACCCTTTCTCAACAACTCTTGAACTTTTCTGTTCAACTCCTCATTTTCTGTTGGAGTGATTCTATGAGCTACCTTATTTGGCAAACTAGCTCTAGGAATCAAGTCAATCTGATGACTGATCTTCCTTATTGGTGGTAAACCCTCAAGTACATTATTAGAAACAATATCCTGAAACTCATCCAATATCCTAGAAACTTCCTCTGGAACCTTCTCACTATCCTCCTTACTCACTCTAGGAATCAATGCATAACACATAGGCTCATGCTTCATACCTTCTAAAAATTTTCTTCCATCTACATAACAAATTCTAGCACTACTGCATACGTTTTCTTTGGTCTCCTTTAGGGGTTTCAACTTGTGACGAACCCCATCCTTTGTCAAGGAATAAGTGTTTGTATGGCCATCATGTATAGCTTTCCAATCAAACTGCCATGGCCTCCCCAACAACATGTGACATGCATCCATGGGGATGATATCACAGAGTACCTCATCATGGTAGCTCCCGATCTTGAACTTTACTAGGCACTGCTCATTGACCAAAAATTTGTGGTCTTTCTACAACTAGGCAATCTGATATGGATGCAGGTGCCTTTCCCTCTTCAGTTTCAACTTTGTGACCATCTCTTCTGACACTAGATTATCGGTGCTCCCACCGTCAATAATGACATCACAACATTTTCCTTCACACTTGCACCTTGTGCGAAACATATTCTTCCTTTGTTCTGGTTCCTTTTCCTCAGTCACCAGGGCTCTGCTAATCACTAGGGATTCTCCCCTTTCAGCATCATCTAAATGTTTAGATTGGGCCTCCTCATCTGCATGCGCAACCCTTCCATGACCTTCTGGACTTTTGTCTACCCTTCCTTGGTGTTTTGGACATTCATAGGCTCGATGCCCTTCACCACACTGAAAAAACTTTTCTTTGAAACCACCTCTTGCAGATCCTTGTCCATATCTCCCTCGTCCTCTACCTCTTTGATCATAATTTTTTTGATCATGAGGGCGATAGAAGTTGTTATTCCTTTGGCTTTGGCTGGTATCCACATCTTCACTTTTCTTTTCATCATCATTTTGGCTTCTTGAAGGTCTTCCATTGCCCCTTCCACTTTGACCTCCTCATCCTTTTTTCTTGCCATCAAATCTTTTGTTCAACTTCTCTTCCACCTTCAGAGAAAACTGATACACATCCTCAATGGTGGTCTTTCTGACTAGGCTTAACTCCTCCTGAATGCTCAGTTGTAACCCATTAAGATATCGGGATACCTTCTCCTTATTGGCCTCTGTGTGACCCATTCTGATGATTATCTTGTGAAAATCTTTAGTATATTTTTTCACAGATCTACTTCCTTGCTTCAGCCCTTGCAATTTTTTTAACAGATCTAACTCATAGTCTATTGGTATGAACTGCTTTTTAAGTTTCTCTACCATGTGATCCCATCTGGTGATCTTTTCTTTTCCTATTCGATTTCTTTTCAATTGGACCTCTTTCCACCAAATACTGGCACAACCCTTCAACTTCACTTTCGCAAACTTAACCTGATTTGGGTCCTCTATTTCCTCATACTTAAAATATTCTTCTAGCTCGTTGATCCAGTCGATCAACTTTTCTGGGTTTAGACTTCCAGAATAACTGGGGACTTCTACTCTAGGTCTTTTACTGATATTTGAAATAGCCCTTATTAGCTGCATTTTGTCTTGATGAATTATGTCTTCTTCCTCTTCTACATTTGAACCTCCTTCCTCTCCTTCATCTTCACTTTCCTCCCTCAGTTTTAACCCTCTTCTCAACTGCTATTGTAATGCGTCAATCTATCTCTGGAGGGATGCCAGTGCATCTCTTCCACTAGTATTTTTTCCACCTAGACCACCTCTAGCACCACCATACCTACCAGACATCACTCTTGGAAGCATCTTTCTTGACCTCAATCCACAACCATGGTCTTGGTGCGAACTGCCTCATGATCGGCCATTTGTCCACACGCTCAAGAAAACCCGCTCTAATACCACTTGATGAGGGTGCAGCCTGAGACTTAGAAAATGACCCACAAACAAAAGAATAATTTTATTATTTAGAAAATGAAGCTTCTTACATGTAGAGGATCTCAGATCCCCAAGTTCTACAACACATGCAAGTTACAAAAAGCTACTAAATCACCTTTCCGCAATATGCGTGCTTGTCCCCAAAAAGTTACCCAAAAATTAGAAACCCGCCCATAAATAGAGCTCCTCTTTAGTTTGGAGCAAAATCAAAATTCAAATTTGAGTTTAGGTAGATTGGCGCCAAAAATTTACAAAATGAAGTTCAAATTTCAAAAGAACATATGCAATTGTATCTTCTAGAAAGTGTGCCAACTTCTTGGGCCATAACTTTTGATTCGGGACTCCGATTCACGAACCGTTTGAACTGTTGGAAAGGTCACGAAGTCAATAATGCTCTCAAAATCCGCTATGCCAATTTTGGAAAGTTTTGGTACTGATACGGGAACTCAAAGTTCCTCAAATCTAACTCAGAAGATTTTCAGGTGCAAATCTGGGAAACTAAAACTGCAATATCTTTCCACCCATGAATAGAAAATAAAAACCATAAATTGGGAATTTCATTAGGACAAAAATGGTATCCAAAAATGTAAAAATATCTAAAAACTAAGAAACTTGAAATTTAACTATTTTTGGGTGATGCAAGATTGCCCTTACACCACTGGATGCTCCTGCATCACCTATGAACAAGAGCTAAAACCAAAACATATATGAAAGTATGACACAATGAAAATTAATGAAATGATATTTGATCAATATTTTCATTCATAATTCATATACATAATTGAAATGTAGAGACTATAGACTTGGAAAATATCCATTATCATTCACATTTATACAAAAACTATACATTTCACAAAATATGCTACTTAGAATCAAAGAATTCAATAAAGAATAAACATATTCACTTTGTGTTCTCTATTCTCACAATTCAACTCTAGTATTGAACAAAAAACCCACATGAATGGCCCTAAACTCCCTTTTATAGAATAAGGGAGAAAAAACAAGTTTCAACCCAAGTGTACACATGTCACTATCAAATTGGATTGCAAGAAGATAGATTCCCTAATTTAGTTATATTTACATTTATCAAAGTGGAGGTTATTCATATGAGACAAAGTTCATTTACATTTGTTTTGAGGGGTAGCTTTTTATTCCAAAAAGCACATGTCAAAAACGATAAAATTCTTCATAGGAGCACCTTGATTTCATCAAACAAGATGACAAAATGACATGTTGGTGTAAAAAAAAAATTGTGAAATATTTTTCTGTGGGTATTTTGTAAAAAATTGGGGCAAATTTTTCTTTCATTATTGGGCTACATATTGTTTTTTGGGAAAAATTTATAGTATTGGACAAGGGCTTTTGCGAGGTTTTATACTGTGGGTAGTAGTGTTTGCGTCAGATTTCCACAAGGTACAATCCACTGTCTATTTAGATCCAGGTATGCCAACTGTCATATTGGTGGTAATCCTGAGATTCAATGGCATATTCTGGTCTCTTGTGGTCCAATCTGCATGTACGATCAGATCTAGGTTGCTATCCAAGTCTCTGGCAATACACACCTCCATCCGTAGGTACTCCACATATATCGCAGGGGTACGTTTATCATTAGCTACACACAGTCATCGCCCGCCAAGCTTTCATTTCTTAGCCCACCATTACATTTTTCTCAGCATCGGTAGTCGGATATGCTCACATCACAATCCGTCAGGTTTGAGTTCTATTCGGTGGTCTTCTTGGTCAATGGTCATGTTAGAGTGGAAAAAATTATCATATGGTATGAAGATTCCACATCGGGCTATCCATCACATCGTTGCAGCATTGCGTCCTTTGTACTAGTTGATGCAATCTAGTTGGTACCTTCCTCCTTCGGTGTTCTTTCATCGGCCAATCTGCACCCTTGATCGAGTGTACCCATACCTTCTTCGATGGGTCTATATTCATTAATTGGCCATCGACATCATCGAAGGACATGAAATCCAGCAGGGGTCATCGGTTATCTTATCGGCTTATCTCCACTTGCATTGTTCGACATTTATTGGTATGGCTCTGTGGTTGCATTAACATATGTTTTGTCCAATTTTTTGGCATATTCTCTGCATCACATCATATCGCATGTCATCAGCGGATGGTACTTTGCATGGTTTTATATATTAAAAGCTTTGTTTAGAAACTTTTGATTAAGCCGACCTCTTGGGATTTTGCATGGCCATATTTTCCCTACTTTTTGGTTAGTTTTTTCAAAAAGAGGGAAAGTTCTTTTTAAAAGCTTTCTATTGATTTTTTGAAAATTTGACAAGTTTTGGAGATTTTTAAAAGTTTTCTATAAAACTTATTTCTTTCCAAATAAAGAGGGAGAAGCCGACAGTCATTCAGCCCCAAGATATTTTGCAACCTACAGTGCCCAGGTCACATGACTGACCAAATTTCATCCCCCAGGTGTTTATATTTTGCAATAATTTAGTCTTTTGGAGACTGGTTTTCATCCCCATAGTGCCTTTTACAAGCCTTTCTTAGCATTTTAAATTTGTAAATGGGTTGCTCAATTACTTTGGAGAGAGGGAACTATAGGAAATGGAGCAATTTAATCCTCACTCATCCTGGTGAGTGGAATTTATTGTCCTACTTTTTTAATAAAGTTCCTTGTCCTAGCACAAATGTTGAGTATTGCATTTGGAAAGGATTTAGGGCTAGAGTCTTTACAGTTATTTTTTAAAATGTAAATGATGAAATTTTGGAGACACTTATTCACTTTGAATGTCCTCGTGCTCTTTGGACTCACATTAGAGAGGTATATGGAGACCATGATTCTTCTCCATCTCTTGAAGTTCCTCTTTCCAAATCCAAGGTGCTTCTTCATTCTTCAAAGTTGACAACCCATGCTTGTGATCCTTTGGAGGAGATTGCATATGCTTCAGAGGTTCCTGATTCTTCATCTTATGTTGATGATTCATTGAGTGCTACCAGTGATTCATTGCAATAGGTATCTGAGAGTCTTCCTAATTGGGATTCTTATTTGACAGACATTGCTTCTTTGTTTGTGGAGTCTCACATTGCAGATTTGGAGTACCAATTTGAAGGTTTAGCCCTCTTATTTGATGATAGTTTTGAATCAACTATTATCACTTCATGTTCATCTTTGGAGCTTGTTCAAGATCAATTTCCACCTATTCCTGGTTTGTCACAGTTTTTTGTGATTGGACATGTACCAGATTGGATTGTGGCATCATCCTCATTATCCAAGAACTTGGAAACACATGAGCAGATTTCAGAGACACAATCTACATACATATGGATTCCTCTTCTTATCACTTCCTATCCTGAATGGGAAGCATTCCTATAGTTGTACTTGGTGTATCTTCTTCCCAAGGGGAGAAACAATGTTTTTAGGCATTGGGTTATGGTTTTTCTTCAAACATTAACCATACTTGCAGGTGATCACACATCATATGGAGGATATCTCATCTCATTACTTCCCTCTTATGGGGGGGTAATTAATTGTATATACATGATGGATGTAGTCCTTGGGGGGTATCGTTGAGTCCTCCATACATCATGTTTACATTCATCGTGCTTGTTTTTTGTTTTGTTTTCTCTCTTTTGGAGAGGGGTTTTCTTCCCACTAGGTTTTCCCCTTTTCTCCTCTTTATGAGAGATTTTATTTCATTTGCATCTGTAAATGGGTACCTAACATGGCCTAGTGGCTGGAACCCATAGTAGATTGCATTATAATCTTCTCCCTAAGTTGCACTTATGGGGGGTGCTGGTGTAATTAACTATTTAATTACACTTTCATAAGTTTACTTAGGCATTAATTTAAGTCCTAGGTTGCATTTTATTATCCTTATCTAATTGAGCCATCTTGCAGCTCAAGTTAGGTTTAGGGTTGTGCATGCTTTCCTTTATAAGCAAGCCTCATCTTGTACATTTGTATCAATTGGATCATGAATCAATCTTGCACATTGATATAGCAATCATTCTCGCCATTATATCTCTAGTGGAAGTATTTTGGTCTAGCAACTGATTCCTGGTTTCTAACATGACATAGATCAAAAGATGAGCTAGCATCTCAGTCAACACTCCATACCACCAACAATTGATATTTCCTATGAAACATATGTTTTATACTCAATAACTTCTAAGGCTAGACCTATACAATACTTGACCCAGTATATGTTTCAAAAACCAAACCTTTCGACATACAACCATCCCCATTCTCCATATTCTCCCTTAAAAGGCCAATAAAATCTATAATTTTATCCATAGATTTCCTGAAGGGGAGTACTTGGTTACGACTACATTGGATTCCCTATAAAAATATTCTAGAAAGCTAATAAGAAATGTTAACCTCCCTAAAGTGTTATTGAAGACATCAATATTAACTTCTTTGCAAATTTATCTACCCAAGAGTCAAAAACTTCATCCATTTCCCTCTTCCACATTTGCAATGATTTCACTTCATAATTGGCCACCTCAATATCTGGTAATGGTGATAGATTAGTGTGGTTATATTGAGCTATCAACTCTATTATCTTCTACTCTAGTGGGGCTGCATATTCCTGAAAATTTTGCTCACTTAACTCACACAAAAACTCATAAAATGGAAGCACTAGAGGGTACTTATCTTCATGTTGGCTAGATCCCACTAATATCAACTTCATTCTCTCAACTCTTGGGACCCATTTTTTCAAGGTTGGTATGGCCAACACCTTATCTCTTTGGGATAATCTCATTGCGCACACCATCAAAGCATAGTTGTCATGCATGCTATTGAGTGTATCTTAAATCTTCTAATTTAGATGCTTTAAGGTAGTGCATAAAACTTTTGATATGTTTTGATACATTATGTCATGAGCTTTCTCTAGCAATTTCTTAGATGTATCAATTTGCAAAAGCAATTGATCTCTATTAGATGAGCTAGAGCTTGGTCTACTTATTTCTTCCTCTGCAAATGATTCTTGTTCCCAACTATATATTACTATTTCTAAAGCCTAGATATGAAATGAATGCTACAAAGATGCCATTAGAGAAGCTGAAGGTGGATGGCTTGAGCTAGGTTGACCCAGTTCTTTTTGTACTTCCTCTCTTTGTTTATAGAATTCCAATTCAATTTATAGTGTAGCCACTTCTTGTTGGCTACTGTCATAGTCATCTAGGGGTTCTCTATATTTAAATCTGAGGTTATCTCTTTCCAAGGTGATACCTTCCATAGTTTACCAGCTAAACTTGGCAACATTAACAACCATGTTTGTAGCTTAAAAAGCTAGAGTATCAGTAACTCTTTTTACAAGAAGTTGTCCACTAAGTTTTGATGGCTTTGCGAGAGGTTGTTTCCTAGATCTCAGAGATAGTGACCATATTGCCAATGCATCCCAATCCTTGCTAAAGGCTAAACCTTGAAGTGACATTTCCAGTTCTTCTTTTGTCTATATAAGAGGCCTTTCAACCCTTCTTATGGCATCTAGAACAATATCATTGGAAATAGTCCATTCTAGAAACAACACACCACTCTTCTCTACAAGATCTTTGTCCTCTTGGGCATTAATCTTTTTAAACTCATTTCTCATAATGCTTCTTACATTTTCCTGAATAAATTTTTCAAACAGTTTAGGATGCAAGCTTCTTTCAATGGAAACCTTCTCTGTATAATCTATAGTTTTGGATTTCCACAAGAAATCATGAAATGTCGAGGTTTCAATGAAGGAATCATCTTCCATAAACTCTTTGTTGGCCTCTACCCTTAAATCATATGAAGTTTTCAATCCAAAAATTTCAAGCTTCCCTATTCTGAGGATGCTTTGTCTTGAACTTGAAGCAATTGCTCCTTCATGAGGATGCATTCCTATCTACATTTCCTGAGGGGTGACATAGATATCATTTTCATCTATGTCAGAATAATCAACTACTCCTTTTGCTTCAATCCTTCACTTCTTTTGAGGTGGTTTCTTAGGAGGGGTAGAACTTTCAGGAGGTGAATCAAGATCAATTACAAGCAAAGAGGCCTGTGTAGGAGGAATTGGCGCTACACTCTTGGGAGAATCTACTTTTGGCCCTTCTGAGATGATAGGGGCTATTGAGCTTCTTTCCTCACTTTCTACTATCTTCCTCCTAGAATAAATTCTCAATTGCTTAGGTGGTTGATATGGAGGTCTTTCCTCTAATGTCATTTCAACACTTTCTTCAACCACCATTTCCTTTCCTTTATCTAGAATTTCCCACTGTTCTCTCAAAACACCAACAACATTCTCAAAATTTTCCATACCATGCATAAATTTATTAAATTCACCATGTATATTTGGTAGGGGATCATATTGGGAATTATTCTTCCTCTTAGCTTCTACCATCTTTCTATAAGCCATGTATTTGGATTTTCTTTCATATTATTCCCCAAAGTTAAAATATTCCTAATAACATCTTCAGGGTAATCAAAAGCATGTACAAAGGTACCCATTTTCTTATCTTCTTTGAGTTTACCAATGAATCCTTCAAGATCATGATTCCTGGGGCTCATATTCACCAGTTTATAAGGAGCTAGCAGATGTTCTAATTCATTCAATGTCCCTTTTGTCACAATGTAATCTACAAATACTTTCCATTCTACGAAGAATGACCCCTTCCTTGCTGATTTAGGTAAATGTGCTTCTTGTGAAGCTCCTAACTGCCTCATGATCTCAAGGAATCCTATTCTCAAAGGAGCATCTGCAGGCAAGACATATGATCCCAAACCACTACCATATATATCCTAAAAAATTGTCTTATCAAGACACAAAATCAAATCTCCCCAATTATGACTTAAATTCAAATCTGGGCTCATCTCCCTAGGTCTCAAGAATTAATGGATTTCCCTGGGGATTCTATGTGATTCATATACGAAGGCCCTCTTTATCTTGGATGCAAAAAAAATTCTAAACATTACAAAGTTGTACCTCTTGTCATCTTTATCCAAGATTCGGGTCCAACACTAGACAGGCAGGTCAACATCATCCTTCTTCCTTTCCAAGGTAATCTCCTTCTCAAAGGATCTATGTCCTTTATACAAGAACATATGCATTAACAATGAGTACCACCAGAACTTCACCCATTGTTTTCCTTCTTGCAATTCAACTAAGCCTTTATGGATATGTTCAGCTAGATAAGTTCCATAGTCATAAACAATACTATTCGGTGGGTGTTGTAGATGTGTGGCCAAGTAGCTATACTCCTTCAACAATGTGTCATGTGGATTGGCACCAAAAATTTGATACAGAGAATACACAATATTTTTAAAATAACTGGAAAAATAGCTCATTGGGAAAGGTTCGAGCTCTCTTTCATCAATCCTAATCTTCGCCATTTGTTTCCCAATTCCAGTCACTATAGTATGTAAAGGAAACATCTTTGTTCTGATGAACACCTTGGTATTATTGTACTCTATTTTGATAGTATCCATATGCAAAGGGATCATGTCTAGACTCCTTTCATGCAAGTAAAAAAAAATTCAATTTCTTCCTTAGTTATTTTTACCATAACCACCCCATCAAATACTCTGACTGCCCTAGAAACTAGGTCATATTTTAATGTGATATCTTTCAAGAGATTCACATCCATCTACGCATTGGGAACAATTAGTTTCCCCATATCCAACTTCTATGGATTGCTAAAAGGATCCCCAAGGTTCCTATTTCCAAACCAATGTTGAAACATCCGCCATCCAATGTAAGGTACCTGGGCATCCTTGATTAAGAAAGCTTTATCTATCAACCCTTCCTTCATAGTAGGGACATGAAACAAGACCCTTTCCTCTATTTTCTTATTTGTAGACCGGGGTAACAAATCAATCACATCCTGAGAAAGGGTTCTAGACTAGATGGAGGAAGAAGCACCTTTATTTTTGGGAGCCATGGGCTTGAGTATACAATAGTTCTTATAGAGGAATTTTAACTACTCAACTTCCTAATTGCAATTTATGACTTAGGATGAGAGCTAATTCTGGACAATTTACAAGGCTACAATTTTTAAAAGAAAAGATTAACCCTAATTTAAAAAAAAATGAAAGAAAAACAATGAAACACACTCATTTAAAATAAAAATAAAATTAAACCCTAACTCAAAAAGGAAAAAAGGCATAAAATTGTGTTTATAGTACTTACTGCTTTCAGCTGTGACAAACACTAATTCCAACCAAGATAACTTATACAATTCACTTCTCAACTCTTTGTATTTCCTTAGACACATCTTCAAAAGTCAAATAAGCAAGAGTCGACTGCATACATAATTTTTGAACGGATTTGAATAGGTTGATAGGTCACCTCGCCATTAATGCCCATTCATGTGAAGCAAAATAATTGCAACAAGCATACTTTGCAATTTTGAATGCATGCTACTGATTTACAAATGAGTTGGACATATTGAATGATTACGATCAAGTCAATATCATTTGAATTCACCTCCTCACTCCAAATCAGATGAATATCCAATAGAAATGCACTAACATGACTCTCACTATGTACTTGTGGGCTCCACACACAAGTGGCCGCAAAGTGCACATGTCAACATCTCACAGGTCTCATTGTTTTAAAGAAATTGCATCTTATTCTTGTGAGCTGTTAGGGAATGATGATGGTCACCTTTCCTTGATCAATCAGTAACATCAATCTCAAATTTTTGGGTGTTGAGATGGGACGTAGCAGCTAGGTCCACTTACACGTGGCAACATTTTTCCAACCTCGCAATAGCTAAACTACATTCACTTCAAATAGATGTGCCAATGGGGAATGGTTTAGATGAAATCCTATGATCTAATGGTTTCTAAACCTACATATGAAACAAATTTATTCATAAAAGAGGGCCTTCACTAGGATGACGATAAAAAACCCTTAGGTACCAATTACTTAAACTTAAGTCGCTCATAAATAAAAAATTAAAGACCTGACATGGGGACAGATTGAAATGACCAAAAATCTCAAATCTTCGGGGATGGTAATGGATGTATGTTGATGGATTAGAAGATGACTAACAAGACTAGTAACCGATAAAACTAGTCAATGTAAAAATAGAATGTTCAAGGATCAAACATAGACCAATTGAAAGGAAGACTAGCTAAGCAAAACCCCTGAACCCTATTGATGGGGAACATTTGACATGTGAATAACAAGCACAAAAGTCTCAAAATGTCAAGAATTTTGAGGGCTCTATCAAATTAGATCCTTATATGCATATAATTTTCTACAATTAGATCATAGGTGCATTTAATTTAGCATAACATAATCACATTGTTGTATCTAAAATAAACTAGAATAATTTTAATTAGATCACATAAAGCATGTTAAATCATGGAGACATTCATTAAATAGTCTTACAAAGATTAATTGATAAATCAAATTGCCATTTAACTTAAATCACATAAGCATAAATAATCATACATCAAATTATTATATATATATATATATATATATATATATATATATATATATCCAAGTTTTGAGCACATGTTATCAAATATACAATGCTAGGGTGGCATGTGGCTGCTAGATCCCTCAAGATCTAGTGAGCACAACTACCTAAATATAGTACATTGAGAGAAGGTTGTATGTGATCCTAATCATGAACTAAAAATAGTATAAAAAGCATACTATAGACCTCGTGCTTGTCCAACAACCACAGTCTCCTATCCAATGGCCTCTAGGTGCTCTTGCTCTATATGGTCTCTATCTACCTATATCTTGGCTACCTCTCCATGAAGTCTCTTAACCTTTGTTGGACCTCAAGATGATCAAATCTCCTCATAAGTAGCCTCAACTTGATCAACATGCCTCATAGCACCTTCATATGCTTCTCTCATTCTGACATAAGGCATGAATAACTTAGGGTCCTACTCCATGATGGGTGGTGTTGGTGTAATTAAATGTCTTGTACCTTGTCCTAGGTCATAATTACACCTTACTTAAGTTTACTTAGGGACCACATAGGAGGTTGTTGGAGATTTTCCACCTTTTGTGGACTTGACATCTCATACCTCATCACTTCCACCTTTTGTGGACACATCATGTGATTATCTCTCCACCTTTTGTGGGAGATCCACCTTTTGTGGAGATTATCACATTATCCTTTTCCACTTTAGATGGAGTGATAACTCTTCATTGTTGTCACATGTCATACGATTACGACACTTGTCATAATCTTATGCCCTCCTATGTTCTCACCTTGGCTACATAACCAAGGGGTCTCTCTCATTTGTAATCAATTAGAATCCTCTCATATTATTGACATTGAATACAATTTATTCTTGTCACATTATTTTCTCTCTCTTTTGTGCTTTCTATTAGGCCTCTAGATCTTGGGTGGCTACCTTCATAGCCAATTCTTACAGGTGGGAGCACATAGTCTAAACCAATAGCCTAATTGAAGAATGATGGAGGCACTATCTCTATAGATATTTGTTGGTATAGATTATGTAAATATCTCACAACCCTTCTAAGATAGAAATCATAAATATAATCAATGCACATTGTTATATATATAAATTAAAGGGATAAGCATGAACATAAGCATGAGAATACCAATAAATAAAGTATTATCACCTAGATCTCCATATGGCTATGTAAAGACAGTCTCATCTTGTGTAGGAGGCATGGAGGATGTGATGGCCTCTCCATGCTTGTAACTTTTGGCATGCACCATGGATGTTGAATGTGATTTGGTAACATGAGTAGGAGATGGATCTCCCCATTCATGGGAAACTAGACCCTCATCTGTCATATAACTTCCCTCACTCATGGGTTCCTCGTACTCATCCTCATCCTGCTCCTCTCTCTCATAATCTAATTCTATCTCCTTGTTGTAGCTCTCATCCATCTCATATGAGAATAGGTCAGAAAACCTGAGCCTTGTTTCCTTAGCCATCTCCTCCTCATCTTATTATCTAGAAGTGGTCCTACAAAGCCTATAGGTTGATCCATCAGGAATATAGGAGCTAGTCATGCTACTTCCCACCACTCCTCATATGCATCTATCACTAACATTAGCAATGCCAGAGACTAGGGTCATATCATGATCATTGTAATCTAAGTCACTATAGATGACATCATTAGAGGTGAATAATCTCATATCTTCAAACCTTCAATAACTCGACACTAATCACCTATAGAAGGGTCGTGCTATTGGTGGTACCTGTATCTACCCAAAATGTTGCATAGCATGATCATAGTAGAAAGGTATAACTACATAATCATTTCAACCTAGTAGGAATACGTCCATCTTCATCCTCAACTATCAAGTATCATCCAACCATTGTGGTATTAGCTGGTACAATCTCAACAAGATCTCCTCCTATTCCATTCAATTAGATTTGACCCTCCAAAAGTGTAAATCCCCATACTACCATGAGAACCTTAGTGGATAACTAAATGTGCATGGATATCCTAAGGTTGGTATAGATGGAAACCCTATCGACCTAGTGCATGTGATATGCTATAGGAATGAAACCTATAGTTGTGTAAAATGTACCATGTTGTCAACCTCATGGTATGCAAATCACCTTATATCATAATACAAATGTGCTAGGATGCTACGGCCCTAGGAATATAAAGTCCTATGGTGCTCCATCTGCCTAATCATGTGAACAAGACCTCCATCTAGATGTGCTCCCTGACCATGAGGGATGAATGATAGTCCCACTATAAACACCATGATCTATCATAATACTAGTGATCATACATAGAGTAGCCATGCCAGCTCAATATGTTTCCCTACAATCTCATCTCGAACAGGTTCTCCTAAGAAATATCCTGTCTTTTTGCATTTGTGTGTATGAGTGGTCCCCTATGAAGCACATGATTTTTCCTTAAATAGGAACTCAAAGGATGCAATGTACATCCACCAAGGTGATCATCATTGTGCTGGTGGGTAGGAAAAATGTGCAGGTATTAGCATCCCATCTCTCTGCAAGGACCATAAACATAGCATCATGGTACCTCATGGGATGCTTTAGATATGCCTAGTATAATCTAGTGATCTATAAAGTCTGAGTGTTTTCCTTTGATATGGTCAAGACTAGGTCCTGTAGACAACAAAATTTTCTATCATTCAGATGATGTCGTGATCGGTGTGGAATCTAACAAAAAGAAAAAATGTCTCCTATAAGCATTCTAAAATCTCAAATCTACACATCAACAGTCAAAATGTGTACTAAAGTTGTTCTAATGTACTTTTCTAAGGTTGCTAGACACTTTATTTCCCTTTTGGGACACTGCGAAGAAATAGGTCACTTTGCGAAAGAGTGGGACACTTCATGAAGAAATGGGAAAATTTGTGAAGAAATGGGACACTTTGCAAAAAAATTGGATGCTTTGCAAAAAAGTGGGACACTTCACAAAAAAAGGGGTCACTTTGCAAAAAAGGGGGACATTTCACAAAAAAAGGGACACTTTTTCAAACCTTTCTTCTAGGGTCCTAAATCAACCTAGAGATACTTAAAAACATAAAATAAGTGTGCAAGAACAATGATAACGCATAGAAAAATCAACTCACCTGATGTTGTAGCTCACCTCAAGATACCTCCTCCCATAGGATCTCAAGTATCAGAGGAACATATTCTTGATGGGTTGACATTCTCACTCAATATTCAATAAAGTCAAACTGCAAGAAGGTAACAGAAAAAATGATTACCACTTACTTCACTTTTTACTCTTATATATGTCTAAATTAGGTCTTTTTCATATTAGTGTTAAAAGTGTTTTTCATTCAAACTAGCATACCTGGGGCTAGCGAAGTCTGTTTTTTATGTTGTTTGTTGCGTTGGAATTTGTGGCTTCACTCCCATCCTCCTCATATGTCTATTATTATGTGGTATGGTACTTGGAAATACCCTATGGTCCAATTTATTGCAATTGATGTGGTTAGATTGCTACCTTGATTCCACCTCCATAAAGTAAGAAAAATCAAGGGGGGGCATACATCCACCTCAAATTTTATTTTGCAAAGAATTTAGATAAGAGTACTTTTTAAAAACTAACAAATTTATGTTGTAGAATGTGGTTCCTAACATTGTGGTTTTGGAGATAGCCATAATTAGGGGATTCATTCCCCTGTATTTTGAATGAATCTAGATGTGTATCCTTTTATGAAATTCACTATTTGGATTCCTTTAGCTTGCATATCCATGTACAGTAATATGGGTGCTAGTGGTGTCTAAATGTAGTGTAGAAAATTGTATGCTCTTGGAGATGGTACAATTTCACACTTAAGTTGAGCCTATTTTAGTACACCCTTGCATTAAATACTCTTTAAAACCATCATTAATAGGCCCATAAGACCCTTTATTTTAGATCTCAAGGCTGATTTCAACTAAATTTCCAACAAAATCAGCAAAAGCATTAAATTTTCTAAAAACCCATCATTGGTCTACCCCAAAAAACTAGGGTGGGACTCATATGCTACCTTGGGTGTATGAATCAATCTAGGTGGGACCCATACAACACAAGTGGCATATGAGTCATATGTGGCCCATATGCCACAAGTGGTGTATGAGTCCTGTGTGGCCCATTTTTAGGGTTGGAGTGGGAAATTCAAAATTTTGGTTGATGTCAACTTTTGAGATCTAATTAACAGTAAATTAGGTGTAATTCCCATATAAACAAAATCTCAAGTCATTATTTTCATATAGAGAAAGCAGTTCACGATCTAAGCATTCACAAGCACTCAAGTGTTCTTTCACAAGAGAATTCAAGAGCAAGTAGCAAGCAAAGTTGAAGTTTCAGAGCAACATTATAGTGTTTTTGCAGGTCTTCAAACTCACTTTCATTCAAGACCTAGCATTTTCAAGAATTGATTATGGTTTCCTATGGCGAATCACGATAGATTCTAGGTTGGGGAGATGCAACTAGCCATCAGTCCAAGCCTAATGACTTGTTTCCTAAGTGATTCCATCCTCCATTATCACTCTACTTTTAGCCTAAGGAAATTATATGCATTATTAGGGATTATTAGTGTGATTAGAGATTTCCATAAGTGAGTCACCATCTTCATATTCCATTCATGCATCTTATTCTAGCACATTAGGATAGGGTTGCATTGCATTTCAAAATTTCTAATCTTAGATATGCTTAAGGTTATAGTTTATGTTCACATTTACATTCAAGATCCATTGTTTCTATCAAGGTTTAATTACCAAACTAGGGGTTTGATCGAGGAAAAACCCCCATAAGAAAATCAACAATATATTATATTTTGCAGGCCTTCTTACAAGGTCAGATCTAGAAATCAGGTCGAGAAGGAAGAGCATAGATTGGAGAGAATATATATACTTTGAATTTATAAAAAATAAGAATGATACTAATATACCACAAGTGGTATATGAGTCCTAGTATAGGAAATTTTATATATTTCTAAAGATTTTGAGTCTACATTGCTAGATTCTTGCTACAACCTAGAAACCCTAGTTTGGGAAAGATATGTCCAGCCTAGCATATGAGTCCCAGTATGACCTAAGGTTTGCATTTTTGGAGTTTCAAAGCTTACTCCAAGCACATTCATGTTTCCAAGTGCACTTTTTTGATTTCTCAATTTCTGGTTTTGTTAAATTGCATACATTTCTAGGTCATTTGGTTAAACTTTGCACATCATTAGTGTAGTGTCAAAAAAATGGTCCTTCAAACTTTTCACACTCGTTTGGGTCCTCCTTTTGGATTTTCACTTAATTTTTCCTTGATTTAGTATTGTAATGTCAATAACACATTTACATTAGGTCTTGGTCCCTTATGAACAAATGGACTTAATGGTGCCCTGGAAAGGTGTTGTGAAGTGTTGTAACACACTTTCACACTTTTCTAGGGTTTTATCAATTAACTAGGCATAATAAACATAATTTTAATCATAATTAATCTTAATATTATCTTATTTTGAGTGTTTTAAAGTGTTGTAACACACTTTCACATTCCTCTAGCCTTGTCATTAATATGTACGCTTTCTGATTCTTTAATTGGCCTTATTTTGCATCAACAAGCCTCATTTATTGCATCTTTTTTGGGATAATCTTGACACTAATAGTAACCAACAAAAATTCAGGTGTTCTTAGCTTGTGTGGCCTAGATTTAGTGTTTGGGACTCATTCACAACCTTGCGTGAATGAGTCCAACCTAGGTCTTTTTGGCCTTGATGCAAGTTTCACACATTTCTAGACACTTTTGATTTTTGGTCCCATACATTATGTGTTATAGGACTCATTTACCATCTTGGGTGAATGAGTCCTGTATAACCAAAATTCAAATTTAAATCAAATTTCTGGTAGGATTTTATTCTCCTAGATCTAATTTCAGCTTGTAGTGTTGTAATCTTGGGAATTCTTGCATAATTAAGTATAAATACAAGGTTCTTTCAATCATATTCAACACCTATCATTCAAGAGATCACATAAAGAGCTCACAAGAGAATTTGATCATTCACAAGAGCATTCATGGAATCTCAAGGGTAGATTATCAAGATTCCAACAACATTCTTCAAGTGTCGTTAATCATTCCAAATATTGCATTCTTCACGTTTATTATTGTGAAAACTTTGTGATTTAGAGTTTATGATCCAAGGAAGTGTTTCATTCAAGATCTATCTCCTTCAAGCTAGAATCAAAAACCAAATCCATTGTAGCTATATGAAGCATAATTGCAACACTTAATTTCAAGAGTTTGGTGAGATACAACATTACTATTTCTACATTCATCATTCTTATTTCATAATTACTTTAATTTCAAGGTTTAATTACCAATAAGGGATTTGACCAAGGAAAACCCCTATTCACTAATCCCCACAACATTTTTCCCTCTTCTTGTGTGTGATTTGTAGGGCTAAGCTATAGATTTTCCAAGAAGCAAAGTAGGAGAAAATTTGTAAAATCCCTAAAAGTTGTCAAAGTTGTCATCAAGCCTTGGAGAAGCTTGGAGAAGACCTATAGGTGGCATTTTGTAGTTTTAGATCTGGAAACTAGTCAAGAAGAGCAGACCATATTGAGAGGCACAACATCCATTCTTGAATTTCTAGAAAAGTATAAGTGGATTGATTTGCCACTATTGGTGAATAAGTCCCAATGTACAAGTCTGACAAAGGTTTTTGCAGATTTGGATACCATTTTGGTTGAAACCTACTTTGGAGCATTTTCCCTAAAATTAAACTAATTCACCTAAATTTTTGAATGAGTCCTAGTCAACATTAACAATATAATTTTCAATTATCTAGACCTCCATTCTTCCTTCTTCAATCTTCTAGGTGCACACTTTTAGTATCATAACTTTTCATTATAGTTTGTTCATATTTTTAGGCCATTTAGCATTTGTTTGTAGATCACACTGTGTTTTAAATTTCATTGTCTTTTCCATGTTTACAGTTGGTGGTGAACCCTTCATTATATCACATTCAACCCCTAGGATAGTCCCTTTGCTATATATCAATATCCTTTGCATTGAAATATCAAGGGTTTGTTCTTGAGTGAAAGGTTGGAGATAGCATCTCCTTTTATGTCCAAAACCCTAGAAGTGAAAGAGAGACCCCCTATTTTCTTCTTTTCATTTTGGTGAACCTACATTTAGAGCATTCATATATCTTATTTGGAGTGCATTTAGATCCTAGATTTAACGTGCATTAACATTGCATTAGGTTTTGAATTGGTTAATTTGAATTAGTCAAAAGCTAATTTATATTGCATTATTGCACTTAAATTAAAAAAAATTAGTAAAATTCTACATTTGCATCTCAAATTTGCATCAGAAAATATAAAAAGCATAAAATTAAATTCTAAAATTCTAAAAAATTTCAAAAAATTTGTACCTAGACTCACTCGCCACTTAGGGAGAATCAGTCCCTTTGCATATTTTTCACTATATTTTATGGCATTAAATCTTTAGTTTATGAGTTTCTATTTGTTGTTTCTACATTTCTATTTTACTTTCTAAAATTTTAGTTATAAGCATTTAATTCTTATTAGCTTACATTGCATTTGCACTCACCCCACATTTAGTATCCTTTGCATGAGTGTTTGGTGTCCTATTGCAAATACCATAGTGAGAAGAAGTTTTAGAATCATGTCATCCCAAGATAGAACAATCATTGTGGATCTTGGGTTATCTAGAGCTTCTACTCCTAGTATTGACACTAGTACACTAGGCATGGGTAACACCCTTAGCAACTCTCTGCCTTCAAATAGCATGCAAGATGAACCAAGGAATGATAAAATCCCACAAGAAAAAAATAATTCAAATTCATAAGGAGCTAGTAAAATTATAACATTAAATAAGTCTCAAAAACATTTCAACCACTACAATTCCTACCATAGAAAACATTTACCATATGCTTGAAAGAGACAATGGACTTGACCTTATGAAAAACATAGTGAAAATATTTGGAAAACATCTTCCCTCAACCAATAGTTGTCCTTCTCCAACAAGCAATGTTACAAGTCAAGGAGGAACTAAAATTCCTCCTCCCACAACAATTGCCTCAATACCTACCTATACCACTCCCCAAGTCACAACAACAATGCAACAAGTTACTAATGTGATCTATTCACTGGGTATTCCTACTAGCATTCTTAGTTCCTATATGGAATTGCAAATTATATCTCCTACTTCCGTCTAATAACACAAGCAATGACCCTCTCATAACACAAATTTTCCAAATTGTTTCATCCCGGCAAAAGCAAATTTCTAGCATAAACCAAGATAAAAATGGTCCACCTACATATTATGTGAAAGGCAGCCCATTTTCCTTGGATATATTGTGAACACTGATGCCACAAGGTGTAGAGGTGCCTAGATTTGAGAAATGTGTAGGGAAGGGAGATCCTTCTAACCATGTTAATGACTACATTGCCTTATTTAGTGACTTTTTCGTTGATGATAAACTATTGGAAAAACTCTTTCCTAGGTCCTTGAAAGATATGACCTTGGAATGGTTCTCATATTTACAAAAAAAATCAATTCACTCATTCACTAAATTTTTTGAGGCATTTGTAAATCACTTCCAAGTGCATATGACTCCCAAGATGACCTTCGTCAATTTGATGAGATACAAGCAAAAAGAGGAAGAAAAGATGACTGATTTTATCTCACACTATCAATCGCTTTATTCCTAAATAGATGTCAAGGTCCCCAACCCACACATTTAGAAGATGTTTATAGAAAATTTGAAAACTAAGATTCAAGACAAGCTCATAATGATGAAAATACCATCCTTCATGCACTTGTGCACTGCCCTCTACGATTATCAAAATTCAATTAGTAGTCAAGATATAAAGTCCACTTCTAGCCAAATTGAGAGATCTGAGCCCACAAACCAAAGTAATTCCTAACCTTTAAAAAAAAAAAAAAAGGGTTCCTTCAGTTCAATTCCCCTAAACAAACAACTAAAAATTTCAACGACCAAGTAGTTGTTGTTAAAGCCATGGTGCCCTTTAGCTCTGGGGAACCCAAAAGAAAATTCACTCCCTTGCTCGATACCTTTCATAACACTATGTGTCAACTTTTAGAACAATAAATGATTACCTTTCCACCTATCAAAGAACCTAACCCTAATAAGGCTTTACCCCTGAGCTTTAAAGAAAATGCTTATTGCCACTATCATTGACAATATGGACATGACACAAATAATTGTAATTGTCTAAAACATCTTGTGCAAGACCTTATTGACTTTGGTTGTCTATCCATTAGAGGTTTTGGTGATCAAGGAAATAAGTCTGTTACCCCTCCTTAGACCAAAACTTGCAGATTTTAACCAACCCAATGCCCAAACATAATATTTCATTTGTCAAATCAAATGAAACTACAAAGAGTAATGTGTTGAATTTTGATACAGATGATGAAAACAATGATTCTGTTCTAAATAATATCAATGGAAATCATATAGATGAAATGGCAGGGACAATAGATGTCATCCCTCATAGGGGTTGACCTAAGAGTCCTCCTGAAATTTCTTTCTCCTCTAAGGATATACTTAAAAATTTACCTGATGATCCTCTCTACATAGTTGGTTGAATCTATGACAAGCTCACTAAGGGGATACTAATAGATCTCGCCTGTGGAGAGTATCAGTGAGGAGTTTTTTTACTTTTTCATGAAATCTATCAAGATGAATATGATAAACCAAAATAATGGATCAAGAAAAATAATGGTTTTTCTTGCCCTAAGACTATATCAATCACCTTACCATTGCACATATGAGAAAAAACATTAGATGTCACATTCTCCATCATCTTAGACTTAGACCAATTTCCTATGAAGCTAGGCCACCCATGGCCTCAATCCATGAAATTTGTCCCTTCGGTTATGCATAAATGCTTAAAGTTTCCCTTTGAAATAGAAATATTCACTGTCCACCATAGCGGTTGTAGCCCTTTGTCTTCTAAAGGAAAATTTTCCCTAGATTCCTTTTGGCCCAAGCAATTGAAACTTATAAACCTAGAGAAGACTTCCTTTTCTTATCCTATGAAAAGTTTAAGGAAAAGGAGATAGAAGAAATATCTATTTAAAACATGTCCTTATCCACCTCTGAACCCCCCATCCTTGATGAAACCATGCTTGAACCTAAACAAGAATGAAAAAACCAAGACCAACCAAAAATAGAAACTTCACCTGCATCCCACAAATGACCAAGAGACAATTCAAACAACCCTATTACACCTACGATTGAACAACCCACTCCTACAGAATTTGAAAAAAAAAAAAAAAGAATAAGTGGTGCTAGAGAGAGTAGGTGTAGACGTTGTGCCCTTTCTTGTAAGTTACACGAGGAGTAAAAAAACAAAAATCAAGATCCAAACTTGACAGAAGCAATGCATGATGACCCACCTCCCTGAACTATAGATTTTTAGGTGTATAATGCTATGACTCTCTTGCTCAATTACGGTTTTTCACTTAAAGGAGAGAGATAGACCCAAAAAATCTAGGTGGTTCACTCAAACTAATGCAAATACAATGAAAATGTGCCTAAACACAATGATATAAATGCAAAAAACTATAGAGATAGATTGATTATTTATGTAAAAATTAAGAAATATGAAATGTTTGAAAACATAGTCTGATATGCAAAAATGAACTAGAAACATAAAAAAATGAAAAAAAAACTTAATCAAACTAAATGGAGTGCACATGGAGGTATAATGCTTATGCTGGAAGGTTTAGGAATGGTTTAGAAATTACTATTGATGACCAGTAGGACTCATTCGCCACAAATTGAAAATTAGTCCTTCTTCTAGAAAATTCTACTAAAATAGGCTTCGGGATGCTAGGAACTAAAAAGCTCGGAAATTTGTTTCTCCAACCTAGCAGTGGGACTTATTCACCACAAATGGAAAATTAGTTCATCTACAAAAATCTACAAATTTTGAAGTCAACTTAGTTGGTCCAGATCTATACTTCCAATCCAAATCTACAAAAAATGGGTTCAATGATGTCTCCAAGCTTAAATTAGGTTTTTTTTTACTTGAATAGATTTGATGACTTGTTGACAACATTTCAACACTTATCTCTTTGACAAATCTGCCTACAAGACCTACAAACACACATGAAAAGAGGGGATAAATGGTTAAGGGTTAGACTATAGGGGTTTTCCTTGGTCAAACCTCACTTTTCTAATCAAACCCTTGATAAAGAAATGAAATAAGAAAGGAATGATGAAAAAATTAGATGCACGTGTCATGAACTCACCAAACCTTTGTTTTTGAAGTCTGAAGATATGTCAATGGCTACTCCAAGATGCTTGATAATTTCTTAATTGAATGATGATATGATGAATGCTTAGATGGACTGAATGCAAGAATGTTGATTGATGATGAATGAGTGAATGGGGGTTAAAATGGATAGAAACACACTTATTTATACACACTTATGCCCTAATTTCCCAAAAATACATCATAGGCCAACCTTAGGTCTTAATGAATAAAAACCCAAACGAAATTTGAAATTATTTTGAATTTTTTTCCAAGAGGGACTCATTTTCCACCCATGGCGAATGGGTCCCACTCAAGGCATGCAAGTGGGTGTCGGGGATTAATTTATTTTTAATGATATTTGTTGGGTTTATATTAAAAAATACACTTAATTAAGGCATGTAAGTGCATAATGGGGCCAAATAAAACATAAGAAAGGTGTATTTAGTGGTGACAAGTCTAGAAAAGCATGAATTATTACAACACTTTACAACACTTTGAAATAATAATTGGTAAGGGATAAAAGGGGAATATTTAGATGAATTAAAATAAGAAGAGTCTAGAAAAGTGTAGAAATGTGTTATAATACTTCACAACACCTTTACAATACATCATAAAGTCTTAATAATTTGAATATTCAAAACCTAATGTGAATGTATAATTCACATTACAAAATTAAATCTAAGAAAAATAAGCCAAGCACCATAGGAAAAAGACCCAAATGACCAAGAAAATGTCCAAAGATCCATTTTTCTATGGTAAACTCCCCAACCTAAAGAAAATGACCCAATACAACAATCACAAAAAGAGATGAAATTCACAATGGAAA
This sequence comes from Sequoia sempervirens, assembly GCA_007258455.2. NCBI lineage: Eukaryota > Viridiplantae > Streptophyta > Pinopsida > Cupressales > Cupressaceae > Sequoia > Sequoia sempervirens. The sequence goes on from VDFB02281492.1 coordinate 746,896,147, forward strand.
TTATAATTTGTACTCTTGTTGTGATTAACTTGGATGATGATGATGAGATTTCTAAAATTGATGAAGAGGTACGCAATGAATTAAACACACTATTTTTCTCTTCCATGAGTGTAAACAACAAATCACATATAAAGAGTGTTGAACCTAGTGCTTCCCTTAGTTCAACATTTTCTCTTGTCCCTTTGGCTAGTTTCCCACCTTTGGTATACACAAAACATGATTGGGAGAAAGATGACCTACTCATAGGTTGACTCGCATTTTCCTTACTATTCTTTTACATTATTTCTTTTTCTTTTTCATTTTTTTGATTACATGTGCATAATTTGATCCCCTATGCCATTATGTTTGATTTTTTCTCTCTATTTGTGACATTCCTCTATTTGTACCTTCATTCTTCTCTATGTCATTTTAACTTTTTATCTCTATATATTTTTCATTTGTCTCATGTTTTCCTTTTAGGGATGACACAAGGTATCGAGACATTGATGTCTCCTTCATGTTGACCCAAAATCCTTTTTCTTTTCTTTTACCTTCTCATTTATCTTTTTCATTTGTCTTATGTTTTCCTTTTGGGGATTACACAAGGCATTGAGACACTCTATGTCTCTTCGATGTTGACCCAAAAGGTTTTTCTTTTTTTTCGCTCTCTTTGTGTCATTCTTCAAGTTCTATGTGTATTTGGAGGATGATTACAATTCCAAGCTCTCTAAAAACGTTGTAGCAAAGGACATAGTGACCCCAAATCCATAGATCCCTTATGTGTTTGGTATTTTCATTTTGGGGGGCAACCCTTCTCTTTTATTTTTTTCTCTTGCATGATGTAGCTTTACTTGGAAACATATGACTTTGCATAGGGCTTTCCAAGTTGTCTCTCATGTCATCTTTCTTGTTTTCATTTTTCATTTGCTACTTTAAAGTAATTGATCATAGTATGGTGTTTATAAATTCCTTTAAAGTGGGGGCATGCATTGGCATTATTCTTTTGAATTTTCCTTTTCCCCATTCTTGGTGTATCCTTCTTACTTCATATGATGTATTTGTCACTTTGTTGATGACATTGGGTGTAGTTTCCTTTAGGAGTGTGATCTATCTTAGCATATTACATTCCTCTTAGTGGATTGATGTGACACACTTCATCCCCTAAGTTGTGAATTTTCTATTCTTTGATTGGTCCTCTCTTGGAGACATTAGGCACAATTTTCCCTAAATTAAAGACCTCACATGAACTAAGAATGACTCCTTTGAAAATTCTTTTCATGTCACATTTATTGTTATATGGCCACCTTGCATAATGGAGCTTGCATGTGTGTAGTTTCATCCTATTATTTCATGAGCTCCAACCATACAAAGTTTTTCTTTCCTCATGAGGGTTGAAAATCATTTTTGTGTGGCACCTTATTAAAGTTATCAAGAGGTATAAATTTGGTATAGCTGAGTAGGAAACCCAGTATGAGGTACAACTTTCCCCATATCCACTTGTGTGTGTGTGAGTGCATACAAACTATGAGTGTATGTTTCTCACCTTTTAGGACTTCTCACTTGGTGGACAGCTAGGAGTTTCATTGCCTAAGAGTGAGTATGCATTTTCTAGATAAGCAACCTTGATTTGATCCACATCATGATGGAAAAATGGTCAAAGATTGATCTGATTCTTTTCTCTTTTCTCCTTATTTTTCTTTCTTTCAAAGTGTATGATTGTCCTTGTTTTCATTCTTTATATCATTTTCATGTGTGTTCCTTTGTGCTTAAGTTGGTTTGCTATGGGATCTTGATCCTGAGGGCTTGATCACCCCTCTTGATCATTGTCATCTCATCTTGCTATCATTGGTTCATTACAACCTCTCTTCACGTGTTTTTTCCTACTTTAGTGTGAGTTTGAAGCAGGTTCATCCTCTCACTAAAGTGGGGGCTAAATTTAGAGTTGAAAAAAGGGTCCTTTGTCTTTTTCACACTCGTTAGGTTCCTCCTTGTGGATTTTGGCTTAATGTTGCCTTGATTTAGTGTTTTAATGTGGATAACACACTCACATTAGGTCTTAGTCCCCTGTGAGCTAATGAAATTTAATGGTTCCTTGCAAAAGTGATGTGAAGTATTGTAACACACTTTCACATTTTTTTATGGTTTTATGAATTAACTAAGCATAATCAACATAATTTTAATAATAAATAATCTTAATCTTGTCTTATTTGGAGTTTTGTAAAGTGTCACATAACAAACTTTCACATTCACAAGCCCTATTTTAATAATAATTTTAATTGGCCCTATTTTGTGTAACACCATAGAAAAGCTTGCACAATAGACAACAAAGAAAATTAGAAGCACACATGCAATACAATACTAAATCTAAAATTCAAATTCATTCGTTAAGCAACAAAGAACATGGGAAAGTAAAACATAAACAAAACTAGAACAATCTCACCAATTTCGAACATATTTGCATGATTCATCTCGATTTCCTTTCTCCATTTTGCTTGTGTAGTATAATTTCCCTCAAATTTTTAGTAAATTCATGCAAGTATAGCCTAAGATAATGATTAGCAAAATATCGAAGATTCAAGACAAAGTGCTCTACAAAGTCATAAGAATTTGTGAGAGAGATTGGAATGAAGAATGACAAATCAATTTATAGAAAATTGATTATTCGAATGACAGGTCAAGATTGAAAGATTAATGGATGGTTGAGATTGACTGATTAGACATGCATTCTGATAACTGACAATGATGACATGAGTGATACAAACTAGAAATAGAATTAAAGATTAAATAAATGATTTAATCTTCAGTTTGGTATTCAAAAACATAAGAAATATCTTTGCATGACAAAGATGAAGATTGATTATAACGACTCTCTATTCGAATGCACACACAACACTTAATTAATTAAATAATAATATTTAATTAATATACATGTGCATGCAAATGAGTTAGAACTAAACAATTTGAATGGTTTGACGAAGAGATTACTCAAAGACAGCCAATCAGACATCAAATGAAGAGTTAACTAAGTGATTAAAATAGATGTCGAGTCAAGTAAAAGTGAATACTTAGATAACTCATGTAATTATCTAAAATATTGAGGAATGCATTAAAATAGAATTAATGAATTAAATAATTCATTTAATTCAAGACTCGATATTCGAAGAATAATTAAATAAATAAGATTTATTTAATTAAATGATGAAGGGATTTAAATGAATAATTAAATAAAGAAATTAAATAAGGATTTATTTAAATATAGTTGAAATATGATAAAGAGGAAATTAAATAAGGATTTATTTAATTTAACAAGAAGAAAGTTAATTAGTAACATACTTAAATAAAAAACGTTTATTTAATTAATCATATAGAATAAAGAGAATGTGAATTAATTAAATAATTAAGATTATTTAATTAATAGAAGAAATAAAAGAAGATGAATTAATTAAATAATTAAGATTATTTAATCAATAGAAGAATTAATGTTAAGATAAATTAATTAAATAATTGTCATCATTTAATCAATGACCATGAAGAATACAAATTACGAAGAATGTGGAAGTCATAGGCCTAAACCAAAATTTGGTGTCTACATTTTCCCCTCTTTGATACAATGTCGTTTTAGCTTTGTGTCAAAGAAAATTGATAAAAAAAATGCCCCAGTAATGCTCCAGATTAGAATAGGTGAAGGTATGCCCCCTCGAGAAAATTAAATTTTTTTCAAAAGGTGCAGAAAAATTTGGAAATGCTCCTGATTAGTCCATAGGATAGGCAAAAATGAAGTGGAGTGGATGGAATGGAGTTCAGAAATGGGAGGGATGGGTACGGGATGATAAAAAATGGAAGTTTACATGGCCAGTAGGACAGTAATGCCACCTAAACCCTAGGTGTATAGTGGAATAGGGTTAAAAACTATTCATTTGCACCCTCCTAGCTTAGAAATTTGAAAATTTTCTTCGAATTTCTAGCGAGGATGTCTCCAGTTCTAGCCACTCACCATCGCGCATACAGGATTTGGACATTCCAGAGACTAGCCAGCGCGGACCCCCTGGTATGGACCTAAAACTTGCCTTCTGAAATTTTTCATTTTCGTGCATTTTAATGCATTTATGGTAAATTCTGCATATGTGTCACTTTAATTAGGAGCCACATATGCATGCGCGAATGACACGTGTATGCGGAAAACTGCATTTGTAATTTAACGCCGGTCAGTTAGAATAGGTTTTTCGCGGTTAACCGCATTTGTTGATTTCTGCAACCCATTTGATTTTTTTTGAATCGGATTTGTATTAGAATAGCTGCATGTGTAAATTTAGAAACGCAAGTGAATTTTTTGTACCGCATATTTTATTTTGTAATGCATATGAGTTTTCTGTGACGCATGTGATTTTATGAGACGCATTTGTAATGTAATGACACATATGAAATTTATGAACCGCATGTGTTGAAAAGCGACGCATATGAAAAAGAATGACGCATTTGCAAAAGAATGATGCATTTTCATTTCATGTAGTATAATCATGTTGCACTAGAATAGATAATTGAGGCTAAAATGAGGCATGTATAATGTTGTTGCAGGTTGTATTAGACACCATATACACATGGGAGTCTAGACCTACCACCTTCTGATTCAGAGATAGCTTGCGGCCGCCCGAGCGATGGACTCTATGGCATTTGGGTTTGTTGCATGTGACCGATATGCCTCAGATTCAGGAAAATTAGGGGCTACTGACAGCATTATGTGAGAGGTGGCACTCGGAGACATCATCCTTCCACCTACCGACTGGAGAGGTGACATTGACATTAGAGGATGTGTATAGGATACTTAGACTACCAATTAGAGGCACATGGGTGGTCTATGATACTCAGAGGGGGATCACTGAGATGTGCAGATATTACCCCCATGCCGATGTTAGACAGCTAGGGGTTGATGACTATGAGATTAGGTGGCAGGTGTTGGCCCAGAGATATAGATAGTTGGATTGTCTAGTAGCGACATTGATAGGCGGTATAGTACTACCTGACCACCGAGGCCATGGGTTTCTTGTGGGATGGGGGGAGATGTTAGTGGGCATGCTTGAGTGGTGAGTTGTATATGTCTGGGCTTTCTGTTTACTTGGGATGTTGTACTTCCACCTACATGGCATTGCCTATAGAGAGGCACAGTCGATGAGCTGTGGTACCACGCTCCTGATGGTATGGGCATGGGAGCATATTGCTATTTTCAGACCACCTGTTATAGTAGACCTACCTCATAGAGTGCCATATGCCTTTCGTTATGTGGGGGTGACCACACAGCATCATATTAGAGACACAGGCTACTTCAGACACACTATAGATACGATGCAGGAGTTCACATGGAGACCATACCTGGGCTGCGAGGTGTGGTCATATGAGGGCAAGCACTTGCCATTTTCTCAACAAGCACAGTACTTGGTGGGATAGATAGTGTCTCATGTACATATTATAGAGTGATAGTTGCTAGACCAGGTTTTGAGATAGTTTGGAGAGGTACAGGATGTACCTCGAGGGAGAGCAAAGTTTTCCAGGTCCTCACGAGAGGTCTCGCTATGGGGGCCAGAGATTCCAGTGGCCACGACAGAGGTAGAGATTGATGGTCTACAGGCACTTCTATGGGGATGGAGCGATGGACCAGCAGACCTAGGGACCACACCAGAGTATGATCGGTGGTGGGCAGCACATAGGCCGATCCCCTTGATAGACCCAGATTAGCTAGCACCAGTAGAGCGGCGTGGGATAGGTCCTAGAGGCAGATGAGACAGAGGGAGAGGCTGAGGAGATAGAGGATGTTGTGGTGATGGAGGGGATGATGGCAGAGGTGGAAGATGTGGAGGCAAGAGAGGGAGGTGTGGTTGAGGAGGAGGATGGGAGAGACAGGGCTTGACAGGATGAGATAGAGGCAAAGGAGCCTGACACAGATATATTGCGAGCCTAGGTTTCCTCCTTGGAGGAGCAGATGAGAGTATTGATGGTTGAGAGGGATGCCTATCAGATAGAGAGGGACATAGCCTTGATGGACAGGGATTAGGCCATAGCCCGACAGCAGGAGACTGAGCAGAGGTTCTCAGAGCTCAGAGCATTATGCACAAGACCATCAGCTACGTTTGCCAAAGATTTGGTTAGAGCCGTAGAGAGGGAGAGATACTACCAGGACCTATATGAGGTAGAGGTTCCCCCAGAGAGATGGGCTCCTAGTTTTTCAGTGGCACATAGTAGCAAGTCCCAGACCAGGACCCACACACAGACAGTGAGCACAAAGGGAGTGGATCAACCATGTAGAGTAGGGCCATATGACAGACCTCCTTCAGCGCAGAGATCCTCGGGTTCACATCATCATTCCCCCACACACTCCTGGCATGATGGCAGTGGTAGCTCAGGATAGGCGTACTATTTTTTTGAGACACTGTATTTTGATCTTATAGCCTACAGGCTTCCATGTATTATTGTTACATTATGACATTGTAATGTGACACATTTGAGCAATATATATATATATATATGATTTTGGCGGTGATTCTCATGATATGCATTTCTATTTATTGATCATGCAGTCTTTATTTATACATGTGATGTTTATATGATATGCCTATGTGATGGACGAGCATATGTATTTTATGATGTTTATGCAACTAATGAGATAATGTTGATTCTATATGATGTATGCAATTTATGATTATGGGATGCAATATGATGTGAATATGTATGATGGATACTACATGTATGTTATACAGATGTAATGTGATGCATGTATTTACAGTTGCTTTGTACATGGAATGCTTATAATATGTATTGTTTGATGATTATCTATTATGCCATGATGAGCTAGATGTGAACTATGCCTATATGTATGAATGTTTCTAACATGTATGTTGATGTAGGATGATGTATAATGTTTTGTGTCATAGGACTCCATCATAATGCAAGGAAGAAGAACTATTAGTGTGGAAAGAAAGATTGACAAAGAATCAAAGATAGAAGATAAATGTTAGTATTTAGAATCTTCGATATTTTGCCATATCACAAAGGGTATTGCACTTTATCATCATTGGGCAGGACTAATAAAAATGGAGAAAAGAACCATGATATGACATAGATCAAGGTGTGCAAGGTCATCCACTTGCTAATAATAGACAGTTGCAGACAAGGATTGTCATTAACTCATACTAAGGGCACAAGTTGCCCCAGTTTTTTTTGTCAGGACAAACCACAGTCAGTAAACAAAAGAAAAGACGAGTCATGAAATGTCATCGCTCCTCTAAATCCTTCATGGGACATCCTTGAGGAAACTAGTAACATGACTCAAAATCAAATTTAAAAAGACAGTCGACAGACAACAGTCAAAGAAAATAGAATTCTGATACATTTTTGCTTCTCTAAATCCTTCATGGGACATCCTTGAGAAAGCTAGTAACATGAATCCCAGTCATCAATTCAAGATAAATGATAAGATAAATAAGCCATAGAGTCAAAAATCCAGTAAAAATATTTGCCAAAACTTGATCTTGTTTGTTTGATTTGTTTGATTGATAAAAGGATTGATTAATAGAGCCTGGTTTTAGGAGATACACATACCAGGTAAGACTGTGAGTCTGGTTTTGATGTTATGACTATCTGTATAAGGCATGACAAAGCTTGTTTTTAGAAAGACATGTATCGTATAAGATGTTGAGTCTGATGCTATTGATGTGATAACCTATGTAAGTCTATGTTTGATTGTTTGACCTTGTCGATTATGCAGGAAGGACTCATCCTGAATAAGACATAGGTTGACTATTTTGATAACGTCTATTTCCAAGAAGGGCATATCCTGTAGCAAACTGTAGTTGATCTCATTAGATTGTTTTGTTTGGAAAGTTGTTTGATTTGACTTAGAGACATTGCTGACTTGTTCACCAGATTGATGCATGACTTGAGACGATGCATGGACAAATAACTGTACGTGACGACAAACCCTAAAGGACTGAGCTAGTGCTTCCTCGGGGGCTCATCGATTGATGGCCTTGCCTATGTTATACACGTAGAGACCTCATAGTTCGACTTGACTTGACCGACTAGATTGATTACAAATAGCAGACGTGTGTGTGAAAGTGAAAGTGATCAACCCTAATGGACTGACCTAGTGCGGCCTTGAGGGCTCATCGATTGATGGCCTTGCCTACATTATACACACAGAGACCTCATAGTTTGACATGACCAAGGACCTTGTGATATAGACATATGGATTAAATCATGAATTTATACAAACAAACCTAAACGGACTGCCCTAATGCCTTGGGGGCACATCGACAGATGGCCTTGCCTACGTCCAATCACAGAGGAAACGTAGTTCGACAAACGACAAAGACTGATAAGTGCAACTAACTTTAACTCTGTTTTTGGATTTTCAAAATGTTTCGATTGTTTTGTTTTGTTTTTTTTTTTTTAAGTTTTCTGATGTTTTTGTGTTTTCTCAGGTCATTTTGCAATGTTAGTGGATTTACCATGGTTTTACGTCTTCAACACAACTAATGGAAGAATCAATATGACACACATCAATTGTTTTCCCCCAGTCGAGTATATAAGACCAATTGATTATGAATAAGGTAAAATGGGGGATACGAACTGCACTCGATGTCAATTGTTCCAAGTTATGGGAAAGACTACCACTTATTACAGAATGATATATACAAGCAATGGACACAAAATATAAGGGATATGTACAGGGTAGCGGAATATGTATAGGGTAGTGGATTATAGACAAGGATAAAGACTATGTACATAATAATAGTAGACAAAGGAGTAGAGTTAAGCTACACATGGTGCCTGTTTGCCAGGTTTTCACCATGGTACTTATCCAAAGCACCACTGAAGTGGTTTTCACTATTGGATGAATGATTTGTCTTTACTATTTTCTAGATTATCTAATTTTTTGGTGTTACCAAGACGCCTATTTCCCAGGTTTTCACCTTGATAACAATTTTTATGATTTTCTTTTTTTTTTTTGTATTTTTGCTAATTAAGACAAAGGCTCCCAGAAGCTATGCGTAGAACTTCTTCAGATGCATACTATTGATTGGTGCGGACAATGGTTCCCCTTCAAGAGTAGAGAGTTGGTATGCTCTTGACCCAAAAGATTCTGTAACAACATAAGGTCCTAACCAGTTAGGTTCAAACTTTCATGGTTTTTCTCTTTCTGCTTGATTCTTTGGGTTCTCCATTAAAACTAGGTCACCAATGTCAAAGTTTCTATTCAACACCTTCCTGTTATAGCTACGGCAGAGGCAATTCTGATATGCTTGGAGATGGTCTAATGCTTTCTATCTTCGCTCATCCAGGAATTCTAGCTCATGGAGTCTCGACACTCGGTACTCTTCATCATCAATGTGGCCTTTTAGGGATACCCTTAGAGAAGGAATCTCGACCTCAATAGGCATAATGGCTTCAGAACCAAAGACAAGTGAATATGGGGTAGCACCTGTGGGAGTGTGGATACTTGTGCGATAAGCCCATAAGGTAGGGTTAAGTTGTAAATGCCAGTCACGACCAGCATCATTGACAGTCTTCTTAAGGATTCTAATGATGGTCCTGTTAGATGCCTCTGCTTGGCCATTACCCTGGGGGTAATATGGAGTGGAAAAGTGATGTTGGATATGAAATTCTTCACACAGATGATGAACTTCTTAGTTCTTAAATGGACAGCCATTATCAGTGATTATGGACTGAGGGACACCATATCAACAAATGATGTAGTTCAGGATAAATCTAGAAATTTGTGTGCCAGTAATGTATGTCATAGGAATGGCTTCAATCCACTTCGTAAAGTACTTAGTGGCAGTGATAATGAACTTGTGTCCATTAGATGATGTAGGGTGGATCTTACCTATGAGTTCAAGTCCCCATTGGGTGAAAGGCCATGGTGATGTGATAGGATGGAGCTCTTGTGCTGGGGCATGTATCAAGTCTCCATGAACTTGGCATTAGCGGCATTTCGTTACAAAGACATATGAGTTTTTTTCCATAGTAGGATAGTAATAATCTAGTCTCATAATCTTTTTGGCTAAGGTAGGACAGCTAGAATGGGAACCACATATACCCTCATGTACCCCACACAAGGTTTTTTGTGCTTTAGTAGAATCAAGGCATCTCAGTAGGGTGTTATCTAAGGTGTGTCTATATAGGGTGTCTCCAACGATGGTGTATTTGGCTAACTTGCAGAGGAATGTCCTACATTGGTTATTTGATAGGCCAGTGGGTATGACTTCGGCATGAAGGTAATCATAGATTTCTTTGTACCATGCGGAATCAGGACCAACAATGTCACACACCATTTCAGAATCTGGGATATCGTAGACTGGGACCAAAAGCTATTCAACCAAGAACTCAAACTTAGGCACATTGTTAGGAATGTCAAGAAGTGATGCAATTGTAGCCATAGCATCTGCTGCCCTATTTAAAATATGAGGTATCTGATGAAATTCAACTTTGTCAAAGTACTCTTTAAATCTATTAGCCATACGCTTGTATGGAGCAAGTTTCTCATCCTTACTCTCATAATCATCATTTACCTATCTGATTACTAGTTGAGAATCCCCATATACTTGTAAACTCTTAATTTTCCACTTGACTGCCATGCATAACCCTATGACTAAAGCTTCATACTCTGCTATGTTATTAGTGCATGGGAATGCAATCCTGAATGACTTAGGGATGGAATCACCCTGAGGTGTAATGAACAGTATACCAGCCCCTGAACCATGATTTGAATGTGAGCCATCAAAGTATAGTTTCCATGTTATGTTTGTGTCAATTATGAATATGAATTCATCAAGAAATTCTGCAACTAATGGGTGATCCGCTTGTGTGGGTGTGTCAGCTAACTGATCAGTAATAACATGTCCTTTAATGGCCTTCCTTTCTCCATACTGTATATCATACTCACTAAGTATCATAACCCATTTGTCTAGTCGCCCTATTAATGCTGCCTTGCTAAGAAGATATTTCAGAGGGTCTATTTTAGTAATTAACATTGTTTGATGGTTTAGCATGTAGTGCCTCAATTTTTGAGTAGAAAATACTACTACAAGACATGCGCGTTCAATGGTACTATAGTTGAGCTCATAACCTACCAAAGTCCAACTGATATAATAGATTGCCCTTTCATGGCCTTCATCGTCATTTTATGCAAGCAATGCTTTGAGTGATGAATGTTTTGCTATAATATAAAGAATCAATGGTCTTCCTTCAATAGGTGGCATTAAGACAGGTGGTGTAAGTAAATATTCTTCAAGCAGTTGAAAATCCTCTTCACATTTAAGAGTCCATGAAAAGGGTACCCCTTTCTTAAGTAGATGTTGAAAAGGGTGTGTCTTATCTGCTAGTTGTACTATAAATCTTCTAATAGATTGTAACCTTCCCTGTAATGTCCTTAGTTGATTGAGATTAATAGGTGGAGGCATGTCCATGATTACTTTCACCTTAGCAGGATCCACTTCAATGCCTCATCTAGAAATAATATAACCTAACAGCTTTCCTGACTTGACTCCAAACACACATTTCTTTGGATTAAGTCTCACTTTATACTTCTCTAGCCTCTAAAATATCTTGTCTAAAACTTGTAAATGTTCTGCCCTTGTCTTAGATTTTGCAATAAGGTCATCAACATAATCCTCCATAAGATTGTGTACTAGATCATGAAAGATAGTAGTCATGGCACGTTGATAAGTTGCTCCAGCATTCTTAAGTCCAAAGGGCATGACATTCCAGCAATAAGTTCCCCAAGGATAGGTAAAAGTCATATTGTGTTGGTCTTCAATTGCAATTCTAATTTGGTTATATCCTGAGAATCCATCCATAAGGGACAACATCTCATATCCTACTGTCATGTCAACTATCATGTCTATGTTAGGCAAAGGAAAGTCATCTTTAGGATAGGCTTTGTTGATATCTCTAAATTCAGTGCAGATGTGGATGCCCCCAGTTGGTTTAGTGACTAGTACAAGATTGGAAATCCAATCTGCATAGTCGATAGATCTGATGAAACCAACGTCTAAGAGTTTCTTGAGTTCTGCCTTAACTAATAAAGCAATATGTGGGTGCATTTTTCTCAATTTTTGTTTCACTAGTTTGGCACCTGGTTGTAAGGGAAAATGATGCAGAACAAGGTTAGGATCTAAACCTGGCATATTAGCATATGACCAAGCAAAATTTATCTATCTCTATGCAAAGAAGTTATGGAACTCTGTTTGCTCTTGTGTTGTCAATGATGTCGCAAAATGAACCAATCGAGGATTCTCTTTGGTACCTATTTTGACTTCTACTAATTCTTCCACGAGCATAGGTGACTTTTCCTGTGCAATAGGGAAAATGTTCAAACCTCCATCCTTAGGTGTCTCAGAGGGGTTTTCACCTTTGGATGCGTCCTTTCTTTTTACTTTTTAATTGTCTAAAGGTGCCTTTTGGTTTTCACCTAGAGACTCATCCTTTTTATCTTGTTTATTCTTTTTCTCATTTTTGTGACTGGAGGGTTGAACAAATTCCCCAAAGTATGCTTTTTTGTCCAATTCAATGGTAAAACTAGCCTTATGATCACCGTTTGGTATGCCTTCTCGTAATCCAAGGAACTCAGCAATTGCTTCATCATTCTCAAACATATCTAAGACGGGTGTGTCTTGTTGGTCCCAATCAATGAGTTGGGGGTAGACTAAGGGCATGCCATCATTGGAGTTCTTAAAGTTTGATGGAGTCAAAGTAAAGATTGAGTTATTCATATGATCACAAAAGCCTTGTACCAAGTCATTTTTTCTCTTAGTCTTGGGTCTAGGTGGATTGATAGGTAGGCCTAATGCCAAGGTTTGACTATTAGAAATAGGTGGCTCAGGTTGCCAAGAGGTAGGATCAAGTGATTCTCCATAGTAGTGTTTAAACCACTCTTCTTTTGTCATTTTCTTTGGTGGACAGGAATTCAAGGGATTGAGTGAAGAACTTAGCATCAAGTCAAGTTCTCCAAATAACTTGTCGAGGTCCATGGAAGAAGTAGAGGATAGGGAATCCCACTCATAATCGTTAGAGTCGGGGGAGTCATTGATATTGTTCCACTGGTTCGTGAGATGTCTTAATATCTTCTGAAGCACGTACTTCCTCAAGTAAGGGTAATGGGGTATTAGGAATGCCAATCTAAATTAGTTGAAACCCTAGCCCTACTCCTTTTGGCCACTAAAAAACAAATATCGGTTCAATTCTACCATCTTGGTTTAAGCCTAAACCACTTTGTCCATCGTACCCTTTTCTTTGCATGATTTTGAAACCCTTTCCATATAGACTTGTAGGAATATGAGCAAGTAAAAGGGGATCCTGATCATCTTCCTTATATAGCCAGGAAGTGACATCTTCTGCCTCTATAGCCTCTTTAGTTAATTCACCCCATTTAGAAAAAGTTGTGGGAGGAATGTGTATAGTAACCATAGATTGTCTCCTATCTGATGTAGGTAAACCATATGACTTAGGAGGAATCAAATTGCTAACACAATAAGAAGTCTTCATGTAATATTCTCCACAACCCTTGTCTTGGATCTCAACCCTAGGAGTGGCAGGAAGTGAGGGTGAAATAGATGTTCGAGTGAGTGTGGATGGGTCAACATAGGAAGATGAATGGGATGATGAAGCCTCTTGGTTGACTGGCACTTGATGTTGGGGGATCTCTTTTAGATTGGTGCAGTACTGGAAAGGATCAGGATCACCATCTATAGTTATTTTTGTGCCATTGTAAGGGAATTTAAGACACTGATGATACATGGAAGGGACTGCCTTCAGAGCATGAATCCATGGTCTACCTAGCAGAATATTATAAGGAAGAGTCAGATCCAAGACCTGGAACTTTGTCTCCATTACCGTAGGACCAATTCTGATAGAAAGTGTTACAACTCCCTTTGATTTTCTTTCTTCATCATCATAAGCTTTAATGATAATACTCTTGGTCATTTCTACGCATGCTTCTAAGATACCTAAAGCCTTAATTAGTTTTAAAGTGCATAGATTTAACCCTGCTCCTCCATCTACCAAAACTCGTCTAACTTTGGTGTTATCAACAAGGACTTCTAGGTGTAAAGGGTCATTGTGGTTTGTCTTTTTAGTTGCATAGTCTTGTTCAGAAAACATGGCATGGTGATTATTGGTCAAGTAGCCCACCATTTCCTAGAAACAATTGACATCTAGATCATTAGGGACTGTGGTATTCTATAAAGCTTTATCAAGGATAGACCGATGCTCAGGGGAAATACGCAACAATTCCAAGATTGAGATTTGGGTTGGGGTCTTCCCCAGCTAATCAAGAAGGTTATATTGTAACTTGGAAGGTTGGGGTATTTGCTACAATGGAGGAACTTGAATAATGAATTTAGTATGGTGAGCATTGACCGCACACTCAGGATTGGTATGGATGGTAATGGTATTGATATTCTCATCAGCGGCGCGAAGGCAATGAATGATTTTGCCACTATCATAATCATGTTTGATACTTGCATAATTGGCTGACATATTGGTCTTAGTACTTGAACTGGGGACAGTTCCTTTCCCATGGTCATGTAGTGGGTCTGAAAAGACTTGGTGATCAGTGTTCGATGTCTTTTGGTTTTGTCCACTAACTTCAATAATTCTCCTTTTGACAAGATCTTGTATGATATTCTTCAGTTGTCGAGAGTTTTGTAAGTTATGCCCCTTAGTCCTATGATAGTCACAAAAGGAATTTTCAACCCACCAAGCTGGTTTAAACTGTCTTGGATCATATTGTTGTGGTTCCTGCAGCTATATGAGGTTATGTTGTAGCAATTGTTTGAACACTGACTCAATGGGTTCCCCTAAGGGAGTGAACTCACATTTTTGAAATCTTCTCGGTTGTGGACGTTGAGTATTTTGGACCACGCTAGGAGGTTGATTGACAACATTAAGCATGTTGGAAAAAGTATGAGGCCCTTGTAATGTGAGGAGGGGTCCCACCTGTAGTGTTTTAGCATCAACCACCCCATCATTGGTGACATTTTTGTTGTGAGACCAAAATCTATTTCTGTCAGTGGGGGTGTTTTGTATGATTGGGTTTCTATTGGACGTTGATGTCTTGAGTTCACCCTTTTCAATGAGGTCCTTCTCTATTATCACCCCTTTTTCCACTAGTTCCGAGAAAGATGTACAACAATGTACCCTTAGGTTACTCCTGAGTTTCGCATGAAGGTTTTCTTGAAACATTGTAACTTTTTTTTTTTGGGTATCTCGACGGAACATCGACTAGCTATAGTCCTCCATCTCTGGAAGAAAGCGATGAATGTTTCCCCTTCATCTTGCATTGTGTGACACAATGTTGCTATGTTTATCTCATGATCTATGTTGAAAGTGAATTGTTCCACAAATTTCTCAACCAGTTCACCCCAAGATCTAATGCCAAAATCTAGACCTGAAAACCATTCCAGTGCAATTCCTACAAGACTTTGTGGAAACAGCCTCATAAGATATGTGGGATCATAAGCGACATCTATGCATATGGTAGAAAATTCCCTGATATGTTTGATTGGGTTTCGTTTGCCATTGTACTTCGTAAGATTGGGTATGACATATCCATGAGGGAAAGGGGTCATGTACAACAATTTATCAAAAGGGAATGGGCATATGTCCTTTGGTGAAAATTATTTCTTAGTTGACACTGACATGTTATCCATTTGGGTTTGTAATGCCTGCATTTGTGTTTGTAAGACATCAACTTGAGTCAAAGATGTGCTAGGAGGATTATGCGGATCCAGGTATGTATTCTGAAATCCAAAGCCTCGTGATGGGTTTCGATTAAATGTTGACATGTGAGGTGGATTTGTACTTGGAATGTTAGTAAATGTGCTCTGGTCAGGAATCGACATAAATTGGTGTTGACCTGAGACCTGTATAAACGGATTCTAAGTTCCACTTTGAGAAAAAGGATTTTGATTCAGAATTTTTGTAAATTGGTTTTGACTTGGAATTTGTGTGGCCAGATTCTAACTACCAATTTGTGACAAAGGATTTTGATTTGGAATCAATGTAAATGGATTATGCGTACCAGTTTGGGAGAGTATATTCTGACTCAAAAACTGTGTGAATGGATTCTGATTTCCATATTGGAAGGAGGGAATCCCCCCTATTTGTGTAATCCATGGTATAGTACGAGTGACTGAAGCACTAGGTATGGCCATCGACTGTGGTATGGTACTCATGATACTAGCATTGGGTATGGTCATTGACTATGAACTTGTGGCACCGACATAAGGTGTAGAGGCTATGGTTTTAGACCTTTTATTCCCAACAAGAGGACCGAAGGGAGTGGATGGTGAAGCCCCTATAGCGAAGTTAAATCCTGATGCCATGCTAGATGTACCAAACGGGGACATATGGACTGTTGTACTCTGTGTAGACGTGCTAGATGGCATAGTCATGCTGACTTGAGGTATAGTAGTACTAGCAGTCATAGCATTTGTCCCTTGTGTAGGTTGAGTTTGTAAGGTACTGATATCAAATCTGGGAGGTAAAGTAGCACCTTCGACTAGCAATTTTCCTAAAAACCATTAACAATCATTTTCTAGGTACTCATCTACAAAAGAGGCAAACTCAGGGTCCTGTGCGGTAGCCTCTATGTCCTCTACTGCAATATGTCCTTGAGTGTTTCTAGTGGTGAATTTGTCTAATATAGTCTTATGAGGTCTTGAAGAAAATGGATTGATGAACTCACTTGGGTTCGACATGTTTTCTCTCTCTCTTCTCTTAGACCTAGTTTCAACCATGTAAGACAAGCTCAATATGTGAGATATGCAAGACTATATCTATGAACAGTATGACTCTAGTCTATGTTTTGGGATTTTTCGTATGCAAAATAAGGAATATCCTAGGATGACACTAGTCTAAACTCCAAAGCTGCAAAGTCTAAGAAAGACCCTAAAGTGATCAATTCTATAAACCTTAAGACGAAGGGACCAACTACCTAAAGTCTAATCAAGGTATCAATTTAGTAAAGTCAAAGAGCCAATGTAGGATGAGGACCAAAGACAATTTTGAGTTTCCTAACTAGACTAATGAGCTAGGATGACTCTCTGTAAGACAAAGTATAAGATATTAAGACTAGGTTCAATGACAAATTTTGTTGACACTATGACTTTTCTAGGGTATAGATGGTGGACTACTCCTAAAGTTTATAAAAGTGACCTTTCTAGAAGTCTAATGAAAGGTAATATGTACCCTAAGATGAAGCTAAACTCTAACTGAAGACAACTATGATAACGAATAAATGACCCTAAGGTATGCAAAATTGAGCAAATTGTTTCAGGTTTTCATTTCAAAGACTGTTTGTGTGAAGACTATTGAAAGTGGTATAACCGTGTTGACTGGACAGTGACTGTGAATTTTGGTTTTCTGATAATTAGACAGATGCGTCGTAGGATTTAACAGATGTGGTTCAAGTTTAACAGTTGTAGTCTAAATTGACAGATATGACTCAAAATTTACCAGATGTGACTCTAACTGACAGATGCGACTCAGAATATAACGCATGCAGTTTTCCCAAAGCAAATTCAAGCCAAACTTACAGATGCAACTGACAATGACAGATGCGACTCGAAAATTAACAGATGCAGCTAAAAATTTAATAGATGCAACTCTAAAAATCATATGTGAGTTTTTGGTGAACAGTTGCGACTCTTTATGAATTTTCAGTGACATGAAATTCAAACTGACTCTGTTTTTCATGATTAAATTCTGATAATCAAAGACAATCATAAGACAAAGTGTTTTCAGTTTCAATTTTGGACTCAAAGAACTTTTAAAGTGATAACAGACAAGCACATCCTAATAGGCCAAAGGCCTAGGGTTTGTATACTTGGTATAGCGCACCTATTATACCCCAGATTGGTGATGAACACCTTTCCTTCTCGAGAGTGGATAGCTTAGGAATTTGGTGGAATTGGCTCCCCTCCATGGCTCATTAACGTCTTTCGAGCACACCAATTCCGAATTCTTTCGGTAATGACCTCCCAAGAACTGCTATCTCTACTCAAGGGGATCAGTAGTGAGTATCTTCAGGCATGATATTGTACCCTACACTATACCAAGCAACGGCCACAAATAGGTTGGTCTCTAAAAACAAAAGGTATTTAATTCGGGCATTCCGTTCATGGGGTGTGATCCATACAACACGAGTCCCCTTTCGGATCCATCTCGTTGGAACCACACTCATGATTCTTGGGGTTTCCCAAAGAACCCACTTTTATATACTGGCTAGAAATCCCTCGGGTTTAGGGTGCTATCGGTCTAATTCGTCCTGGGGTGAGTACTTTTTCCCACTAGAATAGGCCCAAGTTCTAGAGTTGGTAACCATTTCTCTTACACCCAGGATCGCACGGGTGTGTAAGGGGAGAGGATACTTCAATGTACCAAGTCGTAAGGGTGACCAAACTTGTGCTTTCACACCAAACACGGTAGACACTTGTTAATTTTAACCAAATGAAAGATTTTCTAAGCTACCAAACAATCTATTTCAAAATTACATAGGGTCTTCAACAAGCGTCCTGCAGAAAAACTCGTTAGTAATTTTCAATATTGTCTTCGTCAATCGTCCTACAAAAGCTTGTTAACTCCAAATGGCCACATGCTGAAAATTAGATATCAGTAACACAAAAATCAATTGCAAATTCTAGATTGCCGAAAACAAAAATAAAATTTTATCAGTCAATTGCATCACAGTATTACCAGTAAGATGCATCGTTTCTTATTTAGTTGCGGCTCGTAAAATCAGTTATGATTCAGGAACACACAGATGCGGTGTTTCCTTTGTCAGATGCAGTTCAAGAAGTCAATTGCAGTTCAGGAAGCCTCAGATGTGTCATTGCGTATGAAAAATCTATAAAAATCAAAATTAAAAGATCTACAGATTCGCGAAGATGGTGTCTTCACATCGGGTTCACCAAATGTAATGCCATAGAAAAGCTTGCACAATAGACAACAAAGAAGATTAGAAGCACACATGCAATACAATACTAAATCTTAAATGCAAATTCATTCGTTAAGCAACAAAGAACATGGGAAAGTAAAACATAAACAAAACTAGAACAATCTCACCAATTTCGAATGTATTTCCATGATTCATCTCGATTGCCCTTCTCCATTTTGCTTGTGTAGTATAATTGCCCTCAAATTTTTAATAAATTCGTGCAAGTATAGCCTAAGATAATGATTAGCAAAATATCGAAGATTCAAGACAAAGTGCTCTGAAAAGTCATAAGAATTCGCGAGAGAGATTGGAATGAAGAATGACAAATCAATTTATAGAAAATTGATTATTCGAATGATAGGTCAAGATTGAAAGATTAACGGACGGTTGAGATCAACTCATTAGACATGCATTCTGATAACTGACACTGATGACATGAGTGATACAAACTAGAAATAGAATTAAAGATTAAATAAATGATTTAATCTTCAATTCTGTATTCGAAAACAAAAGAAATATCTTTGCATGACAAAGATGAAGATTGATTATAACGACTCTCTGTTCGAACGCACGCACAACACTTAATTAATTAAATAATAATATTTAATTAACATGCATGTGCACGCAAATGAGTTAGAACTAGATGATTTGAATGGTTTGACGAAGAGATTACTCAAAGACAACCACTCAGACATCAAATGAAGAGTTAACTGAGCGATTAAAATAGATCTCGAGTCGAGTAAAAGTGAATACTTAGATAACTCACGTAATTATCTAAAATATTGAGGAATGCGTTAAAATAGAATTAATGAATTAAATAATTCATTTAATTCAAGACTCGATATTCGAAGAATAATTAAATAAATAAGATTTATTTAATTAAATGATGAAGGGATTTAAATGAATAATTAAATAAAGAAATTAAATAAGGATTTATTTAATTATAGTTGAAATATGATAAAGAGTAAATTAAATAAGGATTTATTTAATTTAACAAGAAGAAAGTTAATTAGTAACATACTTAAATAAAAAGCGTTTATTTAATTAATCAGATAGAATAAAGAGAATGTGAATTAATTAAATAATTAAGATTATTTAATTAATAGAAGAAATAAAAGAAGATGAATTAATTAAATAATTAAGATTATTTAATCAATAGAAGAATTAATGTTAAGATAAATTAGTTAAATAATTGTCATCATTTAATCAATGACCATGAAGAATGCAAATTACGAAGAATGTGGAAGTCGCAGGCCTAAACCAAATTTCGGTGTCTACATTTTGCATCCACAAGCCTCATTTATTGCACTTTTTTAAAGGTAATCCTGACACCAATTAGTAACCAATCAAAATTTAGGTGTTCTTGGCTTGTGTGGCCTAGATTTAGTCTATGGTATTTATTCACCACCTTGGGTGAATGAGTCCCACCTAGGTCTTTTTGGCTCTGATGCATGTTTCACACATTTCTAGGAACTTTTGATTATTGGACCCATAAATTATATGTGATGGGACTCATTAACCACCTTGGACAAATGAGTTCCATGTGACCAAAATTATAATTTATAACAAATTCTTGCAAGATTTTTTTCTCCTAGATTTGATGTTGGCTTGTAGTGTTGTAATTCCAAGAATTCTTGCATAATTAAGTTAAATACAAGGTTCTTTCACTCATACTCAACATCTAGCATTCGAGATATCACTTCAAAATTTCACAAGAGCATTCAAGGGATTTCAACGGTATATTATCAATCTTTCAAGATAATTCTTTAGGTGTCATCCATCATGTCAAAGATTGCATTCTTCATGTTTGTTATTGTGTTAACATTTGTGATGTAGAGTTTATGATCCAAGCAAGTGTTTCATTCAAGATCCATCTCCTTCAAGATAGAATCAATAACCACATCCATTACATCCATTTCAAGCATAAATTTAGCACTTAATTACAATAGTTTGGTGAGTTGCAACCTTACTATTTTTTCATTCATCATTGTCCTTTCATATTTGGTTTCATTTTAAGGTTTTATTACAAACAAGGGATTTGACCAATGCAAACCCCTATTCACTAACCCCCACAACATGTTTCCCTCTTCTTGTGTGTGATTTAAAGGGCTAGGTTGTAGATTTTCCAAGAAGCAAAGTTGGAGAAAAGTTGTCAAATCCCTCAAAGTTGTCAAATTTTTTATGATGCCTTGGAGAGGCTTGGAGAAGACCTATAGGTGGTATTTTGTAGTTTCGGATCCACAAACTAGTGAGGAAGAGCAGAGAAAACCAAGAGGAACGTACTCTTGTACTAATTTTAGAGAAAAGTAGAATTGGAAAAATTGACCATTATTGGTGAATGAGTCCCACTGTACAGGCTTGACAGAGGTTTTTGAAGATTTGGATACCCTTTTGGCTAAAACCTACTTTGGAGCATTTTCAATGAAACTAGACTGATTTTCCTAGGTTGGTGAATGAGTCCTAGTCAGTAGTAACATCAAAATTTTCAGTAATCAAGACCTCCATTGTACCTTCTTCAATATTCCAGACGTACACTTTCAGTCTCATAGATTTTCAGGGTATGTGCAGGATCATCATGGAAAAAACAGGCCCTTAAGTGGCAAAAAATTTAGAAAATTCAGAGTTAGGCAGCTTGACATAAAAATTTGAATATGTTATCTATATTATTTCAAAAATATATAAGAATAGAATCTGTAGAAAATTGAATGTAGTTTCTAAACTACTAGGTTTATTTTTTTTTAAATAAATCTATTTGGTGAAAATTTGAAATTTCAATGCAATAGTACTTAAATTTCAGGGAAAAAATAAGTTTGTCTTCCACACTAACCACAATAAAATGATAATTATTTTTATAAGATTTTACATATAAGTAGAGGACTCATGTCGATGTGATGCATATTTTTGTAATTTGTTTCCAAGTAAATAATTAATTATGAATTTTTATTACAAATTTTAGAAAATATAAAAACTTGTATGTCTAACCACCTTAACTTTGTCAAAACTTCATTAATTTTTATTTTTATTTTTAATCCTATAGTATACGAAGCATAGAATGTGAAACATGTTTCGGATTTAAAAAATGTGATACCATTTGAAGCTATAAATGTTTTTCAATCAGCCTATCAATCAGGACCTTAGTCGTAATTCAAATAGAAAATGAATAATAAATACTTATTAAATTCAAAGTAAAGCATAATTTATATTGGTGGAAAGCTAAGAATATCCTTTAAAAACCCTTTTCATTTCATCAATTTTGGGTTAAAAAAAATTCATCAGCCACATGGGCCATCATATCAGTTACATATTGCCACTTTTTGGCCCATCATGATCCTGTACATACCCTTCATTATAGTTTGTTCATCTTTTTAGGTCATTTATCATTTTTTTGTGTATCACATTATGTTTTTTATTTCATTGTCCTTTCCAAGTTTACACTTAGCAGTGAACCCCTCATTATATCTCATTCAACCCCTAGGATAGCCCCTTTGCTAGATTCCAATCTCCTTTGCATTGAAATCTTAAGGGTTTGTTCTTGAGTGAAAGGTTGGAAATTGACTCTCTCCTTCTAGGTCCAAAACCCTAGAAGTGAAAGAGAGACCCCTAATTTTCTTCTTTTCAATTAGGTTTTGTGATTGGGTTTTTCATGTTACTAGTCTCTCCAAGCCCTAGGTTAGCGGTGAACGCCTCTTTAGTCTCTAATCAAACCCTAGGACACTCTATTGTAGATCTATCCCCCTCATTTCATCCTTGGATTCAGATCTCTAGAATTTCCTTGAATGAGAGAGAAGAAAACTTGTCTTTCTATGTTTTAAACCATAAAGTGGCTATTTTCCACCTCTATCTCAATATATATATAGTGTCAAAAAATGTCGTCGGTGACATTTTCACACTTTTTTGGCCCCTCCTAAAATTAGGCTTAATGTTGCTTTGATTTAATGTTGTAGCATGTGTTTGAAACATTCACATTAAGTCTTGGGCCCTTTTGAACTAATGAACTTAAATGGTACCTTTCTAAAGTGTTGTGAATTGTTGTAATACACTTTCCAATTTGCTAGGGTTTTTTTAATTAATTGAACCTAATAAACCTCTTTTTAACTAAAATGTGCATTAATACTACATTATTTAGAGTGATGTAAAGTGTTCTAACACATTTTTACACTTTTCTATGGTTTTCATTAATAATTGGGCTTCTTTATGCTTTAATTGGCCTTATTTTCCATCCACAAGCCTTAATTTAATGCATACTTTTGAGGACAATCCTGACACAAATCCATATTCAATCATAATGCAAGTGTTTTCAAGTAGTTTGGGCTAGATTTAGTGATCTAGGACTCATACGCCTCCATGGGTGTATGAGTCCCACCTAGGGTTTTGTGTCCCAATCCTGATTTCACACCTTTCTAAGAATTTTTGAATTTGATGCCATAGATTATGTCTAATGGAACTCATTCGCCACCTTCGGTGTATGAGTACCGTGTGGCCCAAAATCAAAATTAATTCAAATTCTTGGTAGGATTTTATCCTCCTCAATCTGATGTCGGCTTGTAGTGTTGTAATTTTGAGAATTTTTGCATAATTAAGTATAAATACAATGTTCTTTCACTCATTTTTCACCTAAGCATTCAAGAGATCACCTAGCAAGTTGAATGAACATCCTTATTGAAAATTTGAGTTCACAAGAGCATTCAAGAGTCCTCAATATCATATTATCAAGTATTCTAGAGAATTATTCAAGAATCAAGCATCATGCCAAAGGCTCCATACATCATGTTTATTGTTGAGTTAACAATTGTGATGTAGAGTTTTATGATTCAAGCTAGAATTTTACTCAAGATCTATCACATTCAAGCAAGAGTCAAGGTCTACCTCCATTGGATCCATCTTACACATTTTTGTAGCACACATTACTAGGGTTTGTGTGATATTTGTAGGTTTAGGTTGAAGAAACATTGAAGAGAAATCATGGAAAAAGTTGTCAAAGTGTTCAAAGTTGTTGAAGTTGTTAGCTTGCATTAGAGATACTTGGAGTACTTCTACAGGTTGTAAATCAGGATTTCATATCCAAAAATTAATTGGGAAGCACAAAGCAAACCTTGAAGATTAGATTCATACTTTGAAGTTTTGGAAAACCCTAACTAGATTGGTTTGCCATTTCTAGCATATGAGTCCCAATTCAAGTCAAAATTTAGGTTTTTATAGATTCAAATACCCATTTACCAGATTCTTGTTTCTACACAGAAACCAAAATCTAGGAATGATTCACCCAACTTGGTGTATGAGTCCCAGTCAGCATTAAAGTCACTATTTTCAAAATTTTAAAGCTCCATCTAGTCATCTTCAAATTTCTAGGTGCACATATTCTGTCTTGCAGCTTTTTGTTTTGTTCTACATGGATTATTAGGTCATTTATTAGAAGATTGTATCATATTAGGATTAATAATTACAAATTGAATTGCATTTGTCTTTCCAAGTCATAACTTGGTGGTGAACCCCTCATTATTATACAATCATAACCTAGGACAACCCTATTGCTAGATCTCTTTCCCTTTTCTCCATTGGATTGAGATCTATAGGGTCATCCTTGAATGCGAGTGTAGAAGAATTTTGTTCTATGTCCTAAACCATAAGAAACAAAAATTATTTTCCCTTTATTTTGGTTAACTTGCATTTAGAACATCATAATTATGATTTGGAGTGCATCATCATCCTAGATCTTGCTTTCATTAACATTGCATTAGGGTTTACATTAGTTAATTGGTATTCTAGGGTTTCTAATTTTGCATTAGTGAAAGTGAATATAGGTTTCATTTTTTGCATATCAAGTCATTGAAATTCATATAAAATCTTCATTTTCACCTAGGCTACAGATCATACAACATAAAAATCATCAAAATCAATTGAAAATTTCTAAATTTTTTGAAAAAAATCCTCACTGGGATTCATATGCCCCTTTGGGCAAATCAGTCCCAGTACAAATTTTGCACTTCAATTTTCATAATTCAAAGCTCTATTTTTGTGTTCTTGTTTGTTGTTGATAGCTTTATGTTTCAGTTTATAGGCTTTTTTTAATAATAATTTCATTGTTCTTAGCTTATATTGCATTTACATTCATCTTGCACCTAGTATCCCTTGCATGAGTATTTGGTGTCCTATTGCTAATACTGTAGTGAGACAAAGTTTGAGACTCATGTCATCTTGCGATAGAGTAATCATCATGGATATTTGGTTATCTAGCTCTTTCACTCCTAGTAATAACACTAATACACTAGGTATGGGCCACACACTTAACAACTCCTTTCCTTCAAGTAGTGTGATGCAAGTTGAAACAAGAATTGATAGTGTTCTACAAGAAAAAATAATTCAAATTCATGAAGATTTAGCAAACCTACAACATCAAGTGAAAAATGACAACAATTCAACTACTTCCATCCCTACCATAGATAACATTCATCACATGCTTGAAAGTGAAGATGGACTGGACCTTATGAAAAACATAGTTCAAATCTTTGGAAAACATCTCACCTCAACCACTAGTTGTCCTTAATGTCACAAGCCAGGGAGGAATTCAAATTCCTCCCACAAAAATTTCCTCTATTCCTACCTATACCAACCCCTAAGTAATAAAAACAATGCAACCAACTAACACTTTGCCACTTGTAACATCACACACCATATCTCCTAACACTTTACCACCTATAAGCATTCCATTGACTTTCCCCTCGAATACATACACTCCACCTTTCTCACCTCCATATCATAACACAAGAAATGAACCCCTCATAAATCAACTCTTCCAAATTGTTTCATCCCTTTGAAAACAAATTTCCACCATCAATCAAAATAAAAATGGCCCACCTACATATTATTTGAAAATTAGCCCATTGTCCTTAGAGATATTGCGAAAACCATTGCCACAAGATGTAGAGGTGTCTAGATTCAATAAATATGGGTGAAAAGGAGATCCTTCTAACCATGTTAAGGCTTATATTGCCTTATGTAGTGAGTTTTCCCTTGATGATAAAATCTTGGCTAAAAGTTTTCCTAGATCTTTGAAGGATACTGCCTTCAAATGGTTTTCTTTGTTGCCTAACACTTCAATTCATTCATTCAATGAACATGTTGAGGCATTTTTCAACCATTTCCATGTGTATATGACTCCTAAGATGACCTTGGCCAATTTGATGGTATGTATGAAAAAAGAAGAAAAGATAACTGACTTTATCTCATGCTATCAATCACCTTATTCTTGAATTGATGTCAAGATTAATGATTCTCACCTTCAAAATATGTTCATAGAAAATTTGCAAAGAAAGATAAAAGACAATATTACCATGATGAAATTTCCCTCCATGCAATTGTGTATTCCCCTTCATGATTATCAAAATTTAGTTAGTAGTTGTGATGCAAAGTCCACTTCTATCCAAACTGAGAATTTCAAGTCTACAAACCAAAGAAATTACCAACCTTTCAGAAAATAGAATAAAGAATTCCTTCAACTTTATACCCCTCAAAAAACAAGTTAAAATACCAATACCTAAGTAGATTCTATTAAAGAAATGACACCCTTTAGCTATGGGGACCTAAAAAGATAATTCACTCCCCTACTTGATACCCTTCATAACACAATGACAAATTTTTTAACAACAAATGATTACCTTAGCGCACATTAAAATACCCAATCCTAATTAGCCTCTACCTTTGAACTTTATATCAAATGATTATTGCCATTATCATTGAAAAAATGGACATGATACATAACATTATAAGCATCTTAAACATCTTGTGCAAGACCTCATTGATTCCATTTAACTTTTCATTGGAGGTGTAAATGATTAAGGAAATATTCTATTTCCCCTCCTAACCAAAATTTACAAATTTGTACCAACCCATGCCAAAAAATAACATTTAATTTGTCAAATCTAGTGAAAATACAAAAAATGATGTCAAGAATGTTGACACATATAATGAGAATATAGATAAAATTCAACAAAGTCCTATGGATGTTGATCAAAAAGAACAAAATCCTGTGCATGGTCTATTTTCACTAGTCGAAACTCAACATTGTAAGGGCCAAACTAAAAATCCTCTTGAGATTTTCTTCTCCTCACAAGATATACTTAAAAATGCACTTGATAGTCCTCTTTACATAGCTGGCCAAATCTATGATAAGCCCACTAATGAGATATTAATAGATCCCATCTATGGAGAGAATGTGATCACTGAGGAATTCTTACTTCTACATGAACTCTATCAAGATATATATGATTAACTGATAACATGGATCAAGACACGTAATAGTTTTGCTTGCCCTATGATGGGATCAACCACCTTTCCATTACAAATAGGACTGAAAAACACTAGATATCTCATTCTCCATCATCCCACAATAGAACCAATTTCATGTGAAGCTAGGCCATCCATGGCTTCGCTCCATGAATGCAATCCCCTCATTCAGACATAAATGCTTAAAGTTTCCCTTTCACAATGACATTTTCACCATCCATCATAGTGGTTTTAACCCTTTGTCCTCCCATGGAAACTTTTCCCTAGATTTCTTTTGGCCCAAGCCTATAGAACCTATCAAACCATGAGAAGACTTCTTTTTCAAATCCTATCAAAACTTAAAGGCAAAGAAAGTATCAAAATTATCCCTCCAAACATGCCTCAACATATGACTAAGCCTACCTTCCTTGAAAAAACCATGATTGAGACTAAATAAATTTCAAACAACCAAGATCGACATAAGACAAAACCTTCACCTACTTTGAAAATATCATCGGTGACTTTTTCACATTTGTTTGGGCCCTCCTTAAAATATTGGGCTTAATGTTGCCTTGATTTAGTGTTGTAATGTGTTTGACACATTCACATTAGGTCTTGGGCCCTTGTCAACTAATGAACACAAATGGTACCTTGCTAAACTATTGTGAAATGTTGTAACAGACTTTCACACTTTTCTAAGGCCTTATTAATTAACTAAACCTAATAAACCAATTTTTAACTAAAATGTTCCTTAATCCTACATTATTTGGAGTGTTGTAAAGTGTTGTAACACACTTTCACACTTTTCTAGGGTTGTCATTAATAATTGGGATTCTTTATGCTTTAATTGTCCTTATTTTGCATCCATAAGCCTTAATTTAATCCATCTTTTCAAGGAAAATCCCAACATAAATCAACATCCAATCATAATTTAGGTGTTTTCAAGCTAAGTGGCCTAGATTTAGTGATATGGGATTCATAAACTAGCTTGGGCATATGAGTCCCACCTAGGGTTTTGGGTACCAATCTTGATTTCACACCTTTCTAAGCATTTTTTAATTTGGTCCCATAAATTATGCCTAATGGGACACATTCACCACCTTGGGTGTATGAGTCCCGTGGGGCCCAAAATCAAATTTAATTCAAAATTTTTTGCAAGATTTTATTCTCCTAGATCTGATGTCAGCTTGTAGTGCTGTAATTTCAAGAATTTTTGCATAATTAAGTATAAATACAAGGTTCTTTCACTCATTTTTTGCCTAAACATTCAAAATATCACCTAGAAAGTTGAATGAACATCCTTATTGAAAATTTGAGTTCACAAGGGAATTTAAGCATTCACAAGAGCATTCAAGAGTCTTCAAGATTAGATTATCAAGCATTCTACAACATTATTCAAGCGTCAAGCATCATGTCAAAGGATTCATGCATCATGTTTGTTTTTTAGCTAACTGTGATGTGGGGTTTTATGATTCAAGTTAGCATTTTATTCAAGATTTATCACATTCAAGCAAGAGTCAATTTCTACATCCATTGGATCCATCTCACACATGTTTGCAACATTTCATTGCTAGGGTTTGTGTGTGATTTATAGGTTTAAGTTGAAGACACATTGAAGAACAAGCTTGGAAAAAAATGTCAAAGTGTTAAAAGTTTCCAAAGTTGTCACCTTGTATTGGAGATACTTGGAGAACTTCTATAGGTTGCAAATCGGGGTTTCAGATCTAGAAATCAATTAGGAAGCACAAAGAAAACCTTGAAGACCAAACTCAAACTTTGAATTTTAAAAAACACTAACTGGACTAGTATGCCAATTCTAGTGTATGAGTCCTTGTTTAGGTAAAAATTCAAGTTTTTAAGATTAAGATACCCATTTTCCAGATTCCTATTTTTGCATAGAAACCCAGATCTAGGACTGATTTGTGCAACCTAGTGTATGAGTACCAGTCAAAAATAAAGTCACTATTTTCAACATTTTAGAGCTCCATCCAGTCATCTTCAAATTTCTAGGTGCACATATTTTGTCTTGTAGCTTACTATTTTGTTCTACATGCATTATTAGGTCATTTAGTGGAAGATTGCATCATATTAGGGTTATGCATTACATCTTGCATTGCATTTGTCTTTTCAAGTCATAACTTGGTGGTGAACTTATCATTAGTTTGCAATGATAACCTAGGACAACCCTATTGCCAGATCTCTTTCCCCTTTCTCCATTGGATTAAGATCTCTAGGGTCATCCTTGAATGAGAGTGTAGAAGATTGTTGTTTTATGTACTAAACCATAAGAAACAATAATTTTATTCCCTTCAATATATACATATATATACATATATATTATGTGTATATATATATATCTATATATATACATATGTATATATATATATTGTGTGATCGATTTTATGCATGTTATATATGTAAAAGAAAATGAATTAAACACACCAATAAGACATTATATCAAAAAAAGAATATTAAAATAATAGAGATGCAAACTCAGTATCCTATTATCAATGTTGTCCTATCGTCCTCTATCTCTAGTGTTTTCATTGAGTCCAGTTGGCTCTTAGATTGTGTGCTAGGCTCAACGAACAATCTTCCTAGAGAATGAGATTGAATATGAAATTCATGTAATGCTAAGACATGATTATTCTAATGCTAAACATGATTTTCTGAAATGAAAGATTATGATAATGCTAGAATGTTAGAATGAAATTAATCTCTAATTCATATGTTGTGTGTTGTAACCATTGCTTGGATTGGTAGTGCTATTTATAGAGTTTTTGAACGCTTCTAATTGGCTGATATGATCAACGACTGTGAAAATTCCTAGTAGATTGAATGGTTGAAGATGGATGAGAATGAAGAAAAATAGAAGAAAATTGAAAGCAATATTTGTGTTCTTTTCTGAAAAAGAGGTAAGATAAGATGATAAAGATGAATTGTAAACAAAATCATTTTTTTGTGAGATTATGGAAAGATTTTGAAGAAAATAAATAATGAATTATTAAATTCAATTATTTATTTATGGGTGACATGGAGATTTTTCTTAAAATAGAATATTTACCCCAGATTTGAAGAATAATGGAAGATTTCATAATTAAATAAAATATTTAATTATGATTTTGAAAAGATATGGAAGATATTCAATTAAATAAAGATATTTAATTAAACCTTTAAGAAATGGTATCTAAATGAAATTAATTAAATAAGATATTTAATTAACTAGAAGAAGAATTTGAAAATAAATATTTAAATTTAATTAAATAAAAAAAGACTCAATTAAATTCAAAAAAGTGATAATTAATTAAAATAAATAAAGTGTATTTATTTAATTAATCAAGTGGACATATGAATGTGAAATAATTGAATAAAAATCAATTTATTCAATCATGATAGAAGAATAAATTGGATGAACAATATAATTAAATTAATTAAATTTAATCATATGTAGAAGACTTTAGAGAAATTAATTAAATAATAAATATTTAATTAAATGCCAGGATTAATTAGACATGACCAATTTTATGCATATATATTTTTCCCCTCTTTGCAGTGATGTGTGAAACGTATTGCTTCAAAGAAAATATTCCCGCTTTTGAAAGAAATTTTTAACTTTGCCCCTTCTTTTTTTTTGAAAAAAATGTCCCTGATCTGACTCTATATGTTTCCAATTGGAAGATGTTGTTGGTGTTAATGATGCCCCCTTCGGAGGTAAATCAGTGATGAGGATATTAGTTTTGGATAATATTTGAAAAAGTTGATTTGATGATGAATTTTTTATTTTGATGTAAAGTAAGTGATTTAGCTCTCAAAAAAAAATATATGGATGCCCCTGTTTGAAAATAAGGTCAAAGTTAGATAAAAAAAATAAAAAAAAAATAACATGCCACAAAAGATCACTTTTGGTTGACCTTTAAAAGGTAAAAAGGGAGAAAAGGACAAGTCATTTTCACTTTTTGACTTTTAGAAACCTTTTGCTCTGATAGTGACCTAGCGAGATGGAGATTCCATACCATAGACACAGATTTGAGCAGGCCCGCTGATACCAGAGACCAGCTGCATATGGACCGCCAGTGAGTAGATCAACCCACTTTTGCATTGAAATTTTCTATTGTGAATCATATTTTTCATGTTTTTCCCATAGATTTAGGAGTAAACAGTTCATTTTATTGCTTTTAATGCTTTTTTTAGCACTTTCGATGTTTGTTTTAGCGCTTATAGGATGCTTTTTGCCTGTTCGATATGGAAACTAGTTTAGCACATTCCATAGAAAGAGTAGCGCTTATAGGATGATGTAGGAAAATTAGGGCTTTAGCACATCCAAGAAAACCATTAGTGCATTTAGGGTTGTTGCGCATCCAGGGAAGAAAGTGGTGCTTTTGATAAGAGTTTTAGCATTTTTAGGGAAATAATGCATAGAGGAAATGATTGAGGGCTTCTAGGGAAAATAATGGCACATTTGAGTTTTAGCACATCTAGGAGATAGAATAGTGCATATGAGTTTTAGCACATAGAGGCCGCAATTTAGCACATCCAGGAAAAAAAGATCGAATGTGTGATTTGATGAAAGTGATGAAATAATGATGATGTATATTGCTTCCTTGGTCAATAGATAGAGAAATTGTCTTATCATCATGTTGATATGGATAGAAAATCTGATAAATAATTGATAATTTTGTTTCCAAAATAGAAATCAAAGAGTAGATAGCTGATAACTTTGTCTCCCCTATATAGAAAAATAAAGAGTAGATGATTGATAAGACTTCTGAAAAGTTTTCTTTCAGTGATAGAAAAAATTAGTAGATGAATGATTGAAAACATATTTACATTCGTGACTTAAATACAAAGAGGACTATGTTTTGATTGTTGATAAATTTGTATTCTTGAAAAAGAAAACAAATAGTAATTGATGATAGAACAGATTGATGTGATATTTAGATAGATAGATTATGCATTGATTGTATGATATGAATCACCTAGATAGAACACTTGATATGAGTCACTTGATATGAGTCTGATGAGTATGTGTCACTGATATGGGTCATAGATAGATAGACATGAGTCAGATTGATTTTTCTTGATTAAGATTGAATCATTGATATGATGTTGATTGATTGTCTTTGTAATAACTAAAAATAGGAGGCTTTCAAAAACCTCCAGATTAGGGAAGCGTCACTCTGTGGGGTGGGATGGGATACCAAAGTTGGTACTAGATGATATAGCGCTGATACAGGTATGTGGATTGGGATCTTTGTTGTTTATGCCTCTGATTTGGGTCAACAGGGGACTGTTGACTGTGCTAGTAGAGAGGTGGCATTCAGAGCACAACACATTTCATTTGCCAACTAGTGAGGTGAATGTGACTCTTGAGCATGTGTATAGGATATTGGGTATTCTAGTGGTAGGTGCCCTTGTGTTCTATGATCATAAGGAGCTAGGTGGTACAAATTCTCTAAGGAGAGTATATGGTGATGTGTAGATAGCAGGGTATTGGGTGCCATGGGCTGATTTCAGGGGGTATCCAGCCTTGCCTGTAGTTTTGGGTGCATTCATTGGAGGTCTCCTTTGTTTAGATCACCAAGAAAAGGGACTATCAGTGGGATGGGGGAGGATCCTTGAGTAGATGTTGGTACAACCATAGAGATACACTTGGGGAGCTGCATGTTGGCTCACCTATATCATGACCTTCATTAGGTGGTTTACAGAGGTTCATCTAGTATATCATGTGGTGTGAAACTACTCTAGATTTGGGTGTGGGAGCATATTGCTATGACGAGACCAACCTATCCCAGAGTGAGGCCACTAGGCTGACCATATGTGTATTTGTATGCCATGTTCCTTGTCCAACCTAAGCTGGGCAAGTTGGATTACTGGAGATGGTATCTGGATGATATGGATGTAGTGATATGGTGGCCATACCTAGATTGTGAGCCATGGGATACAAATCATTTAGAGATGTCATTTGTATGTATGCCCTAGTTTTTGATAGGGAGGACCCCATTCATTCTTGAGAGGTTCTTGGCATTGCGGGTACAATGCTAGTTTGGATTTACACAAGGTATACCTTACGGTATTGCTCACTATGCATGGAGAAAGGATGAGGTAGGATGGGGACCTGACATTCCATATTAGATAGCCTATACAAAGTATGTTGCTTTAGTGCCCGAAGCATGGGATGATAGGTGGGATATTGTTGATACTAGGATGTCTGATGAGTACTTGGTGTATTATCATACACATCCATTTCCATAGTTTATAGGTCCTGATGAGCCGACACCAATTTTGGTGGTACCATAGCCATGGGTAGGGAGATAGGAGGATGTGGTAGGTGGTGAGCAGGTAGTGGTTGGGGGAAAGTATGAGGAGAGTGGAGAGGAGGAGGAGATCTCAGATGGGGATGATGGGGATGATGGTGGAGATGAGAGGCAGGTGCCAGTGAGATAGAGGCCAGACATTTTGGGAGGTGTTCAAATCATGCGAAGGCTGAGGATTGGGATTGGGCGGCAGACAATGATCAGGGTTGCATCCACCTCTAAGCAGGGATAGATAGATACTTTACAAGCCTAGGTGTAGACACTGTAGGGACAACAGGTGTAGTTGCAGAGCCAATTAGTTCAAGCGCAAGGTGTGGTTGCACAGCTATAGGCACAAATAGGATACTCATAGGCACAAGCATAGGCACATCCTCCTACAACAGACCCATAGGTAGCCTAGTTGATTACAAAGAGAGATGCATTTAGACGGAGGGCGGTAGAGGCAGAGGGTGTAGCACAAAGACTCATGGGCACTGTGGAGAGTGCATCATTGTGAGAGGCTATTGCAGAGGGCTTTGAGACTGCTAGAGAGGCAGAGTATTATTGAGTTCAATACGAGGAGTTATGTTCTACTGAGCACAAAGAGCCTTTCCCACGATACCATAGTAGGACCAGGAGCAAGACACAAATAGCTACACAGAGCATGAGGGTGACTGGGCCTCGATGAGATCTAGATATAGGGACTAGTGGCAGACCACAATCCTCAAGACCAACTCCATTAGGGGGTTCTACCAACTAGCCTTGATTGATGTATGCATGATATATTTGATGTATCTCATATTCTTGGAGCATGGATATTGATTTTTGATCATATCTCATGTATCTAGACTTTTCAGTGTCATTGGAATTTTGGAAATTTGTATGGATTTTTGATGAGTGATGATATGCAGTGGTGATGAGTTTTGATGATGTGTTGCATTTTGGATACGATGGATGAATTTTTAGGAAAAATGAATGAGGAAATTATATGAAGTGATAGAAAAAAAATGATAAATAAAATGATATTGAAAATGAGAAAATATATGAATAATAAATGATTTGAAAGGATTAATAATGATAAAATGAAATGAAATGTAATGATATGAAATGATGAAATGAAATGAAATGAGATGATAAAATGTAAGGAAATGTAATGGTAAAATAAAATGAATTATGAAATGACATGAGATCATAAAATGATATGATCTGATGAGATGATAAAAGATAATTAGATGAATAATAAGGATATAAAAATGATAATGATGAGAAAATGATATGATGAATATGAAAAAAATGATTAAATAATGATATGATATAAAATGTAATGAGATGGAATGATAAAATGAAATGAAATGATATGAGATGATGAAATGTAAGGAAACAAGATGAAATGTAGTGATATGAAAATGTAATAAAATGAGATGATATGTAAAATGTAATGATAAGATGAAAATGTATTGGAGATGGAAAATGGAAAACAATGATGTAAAATGAAAATGACATGAAAATGATGGATGAGATGATAATGAAAGTGATATGGAAAGGTATAATGAATAAATGAATGATATGAAATGATAAAGGATTAGAATGATATGAGAATGAAACAAAGATAATAAAAATGAGAGTACTTAATGATATGAAATGAAATGATATGAAATATGATAAATGAAATGATAATGCAACAAAATTAGAAAAGATCTAAATTATATGAAAATGAATGATAAATGAAAAACTATATGATATGTACAAGACCTAGATGAAATGATAATGATTAATGAAATGAGGATGAATATGAAAGATGATAAGAAAAAAAATGTCTGAATGTCCTCCTCAAATAGTCTAAAGATACATGACAACTGTTGATGCATCTGTTCAGCTTTGTTTAAAACTCTAATGCGAATTCAGTATGCAAATATATGCATTGGTCTAAATGAAATGCAACTAAATAAAACAAACTATTTGTTGAGCCTTCAGGTAGCTTTCTTGCATCATCATAGAGCCTTATTAAATGTTGGAAGTATGTACAAGCATCATAGGGGAGATTAGCACCAAAGATGACATGAGTATAACTTTCATGATTTTTGATATAGCAAGTGAACACAAGCATCGAGGTATAATTGAACCGAGATGACCTGAGCATTTCTTGCATAAACAGAAAAAAACTAACCACCTTCTGATGCAAATGTGGAACTGTTGTCAATGATATGCTTTGGAAATCATGTCTCACGACATATTTGCACCAAATCAATAGTTAACCTCAAGATAGTAGACAAATAAAAATCATCCTCCTTCCTTGCTACTCTAGTTTAGTACATCATTGAGTGTGATCCAGAGAGATGATATAAAAAAATCAAACAACCATTGTTCAAAATCTAAAACTGATATTCCAATCATTATTCAAATTTTAGATCATCCAGATATGAGTCATGATATGGTATATTGTTGAAAAAATGGTGTGATATGGATCAATGGTTGGATAGCTATTCATGGGATTTGATTGCTTGTTTGCATGCTTGGATTTGATGTTATTGTCTAGTTGTTTTGGTAAAATCTGAAAGTTGATTGCCCTTGATTATGTCAATGTTTGCCCCCATTATTTGACACAGCCTGCTGAAATGGATATGTACAATAATCAAGCCATGGTAAGACATTATTGTTTTAGGAAAATGATGCAAACATGATGCTAGTACGACCTTAAGATGATGGAAAGATGCATGAAATGAAGGATGAGAAGCCAAATGCAGAACACGAACCAATAGATGGAGAGCTACAAATAGCGTCTGTTTGCCAGATTTTCACTATTTATTTTTATTGCATTATTTATTTATTTATTTATTTATTTTTGTCACTACCAAGATGCCTATTTGCCAGGTTTTCACCAGGGAAACCATTTTTTTTAGGACTTTTTCTATTTTTTTTGTGTTTCTTTAGGACTTTTTCTAATGTTTTTGTATTTCTTCAAGACTTTTTCTGATGTTTTTGTATTTCTTCAAGACTTTTTCTGATGTTTTTGTATTTCTTTAGGAATTTTTTTGATGTTTTTGTATTTCTTTAGGACTTATATGGATGATGATGACTGCTTTAGACATAATACTTTTTTAGGTGCATGTTGTTGATGGTTTAGTCAAACAGGTCCCCTTTTGGCATTGACAGCTTGTATGCTCCTGAACCATATACTACTTTGACCACATACAGACCCAACCAATTAGGTTCAAACTTTCCTTTCTTCTCTCTATCTTGTTGATTGCATGGGTTCTCTTTTAGAACAATATCACCAACCTAAAAAGTATGCGGTTTGACTCTATGATTATAGTTGTGAGATATCATTTCTTGATATGCTTTCAAATGATCAGCTGCTCGTTGTCTCTTTTCATCAAGAAGTTTCAATTCTTGGAGTCAGGAAACTCTGTATTCATCATCTGTTATGAGACCTTTCAGTGATACTCTAAGTGATGGGATCTCAACTTCTAGTGGCAAAATGGCTTCTGCTCCATAGACAAGAGTGAATGGTGTTGCTCTTGTTGGCGTTCAGATACTAGTTTGGTAAGCCCATAATGCGGGATTAAGTTGAACGTGCCAATATTTTCCTACATCACTCATAATATTCTTCAATATTTTTAGTATTGTTTTGTTTGAGGCCTCTGCTTGGCCATTCCCTTGTGGATAATAAGGTGTTGAGTATCTGTGTTGAATATGGAATTTCTCACAAAGTTTGTCAACATCTTGATTCTTGAATAACTGTCCATTATCTGTGATGATGGAGTTAGGAATGCCATACCAAAAAATGAGATAGTTGAGAATGAATGATGAGATTTGTTTTCCAGTGACATTAGTGAGAGGGACTACCTCAATCCACTTGGTAAAATACTCTGCCGCTGTGATGATGAACTTGTGTCCATTTGAGGATGAAGGATGAATCTTTCCAACTAAATCCAACCCCCATTAAGAGAATGGCTAGGTTGGTAGGAATGGTTGTAATTCCTATGCTATGCATGAATGAGATTTCCATGTATTTGAAATTTAGAGCACTTCGTTACAAAAGTGAATGATTCCCTCTGCATTCTAGGCCAGTAGTAAACCATTCTAATCAATTTCTTGGATAAGGTTAGTCCACTTGAATGAGTACCACAAATGCCACCATGAAATTCTTGTAAAGCCTTGTTGGATTCATCACATTCAATAAATCAAAGTAAAGTGCCATCAAGATTGTGGCGATAGAGAGTGTCAGCGATAAGGGTATAGCGAGAGGATTGGCAGATAAAGTTGCACTTTTGGTTACAAGATAAGTCAAGTGGCAAGATGTTGTCTTTTAGGTAGGTATAAATTCTTCCATACCAAGGTGAATTGGATCCTACCAAGTGGCAAATGATTTGGCTTTCAGGTGTGTCATAGGCAAGCATAAATTATTGTTCCACCAGAAATTCGTAGTTAGCTTGAGTTTCTGGGAGTTGTAACAATGAAGCAATTATGACCATAGCGTCAGCTGCCTTGTTATCAAGCTTTGGAATTTGTATGAACTTGATGTCTACAAAGTATTTCTTGAAATAGTCAACCATTTTCTTACATGGCAACAATTTTTCCTCTTTGGTCTGATAGTCATCATTGATCTGGTTAATCACTAACTGTGAGTCACCGTAGACTTGTACTTTTGTGATTCTCCATTCCAATGCTATTTTGAGTCTAGTGATAAAAGCTTCATATTCAGTTATGTTATTAGTGCATAGAAACATTAGTCGATATGACCGAGGAATGGTATTTCCTTGAGGGGTGATGAAGAGTATGCCTGACCCTGATCCATGTTAAGTAAATGAGCCATCAAAATACAATGACCAAGGTTGCTTTGATTCTATCATGAAGAAATCAACATCTCGAAATTCAATGTGCATGGGATGCTCTGCTTGTAGGGGTGCTTCAGCTAGTTGGTCAACAATAACTTGTCCTCTGATTGCTTTGCGATCAATATAATGGATATCAAACTCACTTAAGATCATGACCCATTTTGCTAATCTTCATGTTAATGTGGCCTTGCTTAACATATATTTGAGTGGATCAATCTTTGCAACAAGATTTATTGTATGAGTTAACATGTAGTGTCGAAACTTTTGCAAAGCAAAGACCACTGCTAGACAAGCCTTCTTGATGAAAATGTAGTTAGTTCATGGCCTGTTAATGTTTAGCTAATATAATAGATTGTGTGTTTTTTTCTTGTAGAGTCTTTTTGTGCTAACAATGGCCCCAAAGATGTCTGTGTGGCAGCAATGTATAAAATGAGTGGTTTGTCCGGATTTGGTGGGTTCATTAGATACTACTTGATTTGTTGAAAGGCCATTTCACACTTATCATCCCATTTGAAAGGAACATTCTTGTGTAGTAGATGTGTGAAAAGTAGACATTTATCTACTAGTTGTGCAATGAATCTTTGTATAGATTGGAGTCATCCCTGTGTGATCTCAACTAACTGATATTCCTTGGTGGAGGAATTTCCATGATTTCTTGTACCTTGGAAAGATCTAATTCAATTCCTTTTGCTAAAACAATGTATCCCAAGAGCTTTCCAGAGGTGACTCTAAAAACACATTTCTTAGGGTTGAGGTGAACTTTGAATTTTTCCAACCTTGCAAATATTTTGGATAATATCTTGAGATGTCCTTCTCTTGTGTATGATTTTTCTAGTATGTCATCGACATAATCTTCCATGAATGTGTGCATCATGTCATAGAAAATTGTAGCCATAGCTCTTTGATATGTAACCCCAACATTCTTTAAAGTGAAAGGCATGATGTTCCAATAGTAAGTCCCCTAAGGACATGTGAAAGTTGTTATGTCTTGGTATTCAGGTGCAATCTTGATTTGCTTATAATAGAAAAACCATCCATTAGTGAATACATGGAATGGCTAGCTGTTAGATCCACTATGGTATCAATGCTTGGAAGAGGGAAGTCATCCTTAGGACATGCCTTATTAAGATCTCTAAAATTTGTGCATACTCTAACACTTTTGTCAAGCTTTGATATAGGAACTATGTTGGAGATCCATTCTGCATAGTCAATTGATCTTATAAATCCCACATCGAGGAGTTTCTTAAGTTCTTCTTTAACTAGTAATGCCACATGAGGATGAATCTTTCTAATTTTTTGTTTCACAGGTTTTACTCCTAGTTTAATGAACAAGTGATGCATTATAAGATCAAGATCAAGACTTGGCATGTCCGCATAAGACCATGCAAAGTTGACTTGATTTTCTTGAAGAAATTCTATGAACTCAAGTACTTCTTTATCTGTCATTGATGCAGCTAACCGTAGAATCCTCGGTTTCTCTATAGTTTCAAGATTAAATGATTTTGTAGGCTCAATCAAGATAGGTGATCACTCATGATAGTGCTCCAGGAGAGTGTCAAGCATCCCATCATCTGGTGCTTTAAAAGGGTTTTCACCATTTGATATGCTCTTTGTTTTATCTTTTGTTTGATCTAACACTATCATATTCTAGTTTTCACCATTAGATATTTCTTTTTTATTTGTATTTTTACAGCTAGGAAACTTGACACTCTCCTGACCAAGGATCTCATGCTGAAAATTTCCAGTGGAACAATCATTTACATCATCTACGAAAAGGAAGTTTACAATAGATTCGTCGGTTGGAAACATAGGTATATCCAAAGGTTAAAATAGATCCCAATTGATGAGCTCAGGATATATTAGCGGTAGCGGGTCATTAAGCTATGTGAAATTGATTATGGTTATGCTCATAATGGAAGTTTCTGTAGGATACGAGGTATGTGGTAGGTCAATGATGGTATTTTCCTCACAGTAGTCTTGTTCAATTAAATCTGACTTGATATCACTAGAATCATAGTCATGTTGTAGTTCAGATTCATGTGGTTGGGTCCCTGAACCTTCTCCTTTGATTAGAGTAGGAGTATACTTGTGTATCACATCAACCTGTTTGTCCCTCTGAAATTCATCATTATGGATGGTATCCCATCTATATTCTCTAGAGTCTATTAGAGTTATTATCAATGAAATTTTGAATTGTTGTTAAGCATGCTTCCCTTGGATCATAACTTTCTTGCAATGTGAGTATAGTATCATTCAATTTTTTGGATGTTGTTTCTTTTGGCCTAGTATCATAGCCTAGTCCTGTTTTATCTTTTGTAGCAAGTCCTTGAGGATCAATAGGCTCAACTACTCCTTTTCTTTTTCTGATAGGACCATTACCCTCATAGCCCATATTTTGCATGATTGAATATCCCTTACCATATTTATCAGTTAGTAACTTGATATTGAGGATTATTTCATCTTCATCTTTATAGAGCCAACTTAGAATATCTCTATCCTCAGAATCTTCCATTGGGAATTTCTCCTTGATAAATTGTCCATTGAAATTTGTGATTGGTTCTGCCAGTGATTGTGTTGATGTTGATGCTACATATATTTGATGTTGCACGATAGAAGGTTTTCCATGTGACTGAGGTGACGTAGGAAGATTAGCCAGACAAAGAATATTCTCCTACTCCATTATCCTTGAACTGTAGTTGCTTGTCAAAGCTTTTGGTTAACTGTTTGAATTGTGTATCAACTATTGGAGAAGTACTAGCAAGCACTTCTCGATTGTTGGGAACCAAAGTGTTTTTACTTGATTTGATGTTAGCACAAGTTTGATTATGAGAATTATCAGCTAATAACATGATTTCCTATCCATCATAACGAAACTTAAGACATTGATGACATGTGGAAAATATAGCTTGCATTGCGTGGATCCAAGGATGACCCAACAAGATGTTGTATGCGAGATCATGGTCTAATACTTGATAGAAAGTATTTTTGATACAAAGTCCCACTTTGATTGGTAGCATGATTAAACCCTTCGATGCTCTTTCCTCATCATCATAGGCTTTAATAGTAATCTTTCTTCTAGGATCAATAGAATCCTTAGAAAATCCTAAAGCCCAAATTAATTTCATGGTACATATGTTCAAACTAGCACCTCCATCTATTAGAACCCATCTGACACGAAACTTGTGGACCATGAATTCTAAGTATAATGATGAATTATGGGGTTGTGTCATGGAAACATCATCTTTTTCAGAGAATTAAAGGCATGTGGGTGAGGAAAAAATGTCCCACCATGGATTGAAATTGACCTGCATTCAGATCATCAGATACAATTGTTTCAATGAGGGCTTTGTCTAGAATTTCCTTATGCGCTAGGGAAATCTTTAGAAGTTCCAAAATAGAGATCTGAGCAGAAGTTTTTCCAAGTTGATTGATTAAATCATATTGATGTGGAGGCGGTGGCACAATGGATTTTGAAGGAGCACCTTTTAGGACAACTTTAGCTCGTGCCCTTGTTGCTACATTAACTTCTCAATACTTCACTTTCTCTTTGACTTTTATAACATTAACCCGCTCATCATTAGTGTAGATATGATTGATTATATGCTCATTGATATGATTCACATTTTTTTCAGAAGACTCACCCTTTTGATAGTTGGGAAAAGGATTTTGAAATGCTTGGTGGTCTTCGTTCGATTGTTGGTTCCTTTCTATTGTGACAATGTCTTTGTCGATTAAATCTTGAATAGCATTCTTCAAGGTTTGGCAATTAATCGTATGATGGCCTTTACATCTATGATATTCACAATAGTACGTATCATTCCATGATGGTGGCTTTACACTGGATTCAAAGTTACGTTGAGGCGGTAGGGTAATAATGTTCTTTTCCATCAAGTCTTTAAGGGCGGATTCCAGAGATTGTCCCCGCGAAGTAAAATTTATTCTGTTGGAGAAAAATGAAGATCGTTGTGGATTCGTGTTTGATGTATTTCCTAAGGAATTTTTATTTTTGTTTCCATGATACCTTGATTGTTGGTATTATTTTGATTTGGAACAAAAGTTGGATTTTGGTTAATCCTTGGAGAAGGAGGAGGATTGCTTCCCTGATTCGTAACTGAGTTGACATTGTTGTAGTTTTTGTTGCAAGGAACACTAAGAACAACTAGCTTAGCTGAGAAATGATGTGCATCCACAACACCATCATTCACCACATTTTTGTTGTGAGTCCAAAATCTAGATTTTTCATTATGGTTATTTGAGGGGATAGGATTGTATTTATCAAGTTTGATTATCCCTCTCTGGACTAATGCATTTTCAATCATTTTCTAAAAAGAGGGAGGACAATGAAGATTTAGATGATAACTCATCTCTTGATAAAAGCTATTTATGAAGGTAGTGATCTTTTCCTTTTCAGGAACATGACATGGATATCTCATGAACAATCTGCTCCATCTCTAAAGAAATGTGATAAATGGTTCACCAGGCTTTTGTTTAGCCTTGCATAGATCAATCATGGTTATTTGGTGTTGTATGTTATAGGAATATTTTGAGATGAACTCGTTGATCAATTCCTCAAATGTTTTGATAGGTGGTGTGATTTTTGATAGCTATTCCATAGATTGGCCTCCAATCA
Source organism: Sequoia sempervirens (assembly GCA_007258455.2). NCBI lineage: Eukaryota > Viridiplantae > Streptophyta > Pinopsida > Cupressales > Cupressaceae > Sequoia > Sequoia sempervirens. Next base: position 746,939,137 of record VDFB02281492.1, read on the forward strand.
TGGAAACAAACACATTAAATATGTATCCTCATGAGAAAATTCTAAAGTCATGTTTTAGAAGTCTCTAATATGGTCAATGGGATCCGATTTCCCGCTATAACAATCAAACTTTGGAATTTCACAATACTTAGGAAATGGGATCATGTTGGCACGTCGATCAAAAGGATATGGATAGATATCATCAAGAGCGTATGTATTTGTTGTGGCTCCCCCTTGTAAATCTTTAATTTTTCCTTCTAATGTTTTAACATGTTGAGTCAAGGCACTAAGATTAGATAAGGGTGTTTCATTAGGATTACTCTTTATGTTCTCAGTATCAAAATCATGAGGCAATTTAGCTCCTTTGTGGGCCAGATATAGGAAATATTTTTGTTTGTTGTGTGCTAACATATTTTCTACTACTTTAAGAAATTTAGGATCTTGTTTAGCTTCTCTAAGGTGACGTTCTTCTTCTTGTTCATCATCACTATCCTCAAGGGTTTTTCTTAGATATTTGTCCGAAGTAAACGGATCCTTTGCTCCTTCGGCCATGCCTTCAAAAGGGGGATTTTGACTCACACTATAAAGGGGATCACTATTTTCACCTTCTTCTTGAGTTGTTGAGGTATGATCTTCTTGTTGAATATATTCCTTTAGTTTATTGTATTGTGATCGTGTAAAAACAGGCATATTATTTCAAGATGTTCTCCTAAACTTAGATCATAGTCTGATGAATGCACTCAATGATGATGTTTTAATCTAATAAGATGAAAATCTAATGATATGATCAAAACTATGTTTCCTAATTCGTGGTTGTGGCTTCCAATGATAAAGGATGGCATAATCCTATTAGGAGAAGTTGAACCAAGAATTTAGAAGTTTATGATGAAAGATGCACTTGTAAGATTTGATCTTTGTTTTCAAAGAATGATCAGTATATCAAATATCCTATTTTAACTCACTGAAGTATTTGACTAGGAAGTGTCAAATATTAGATAGAAGGTTGTGGTATGTATTTGAAATTGAGAGGTTGATTGTGACTATGTCGTTGAGAGAGGGCTCTTCTTTGAAAATAGGCTTGTGAATCTAGAGGCTCTACAATGTATTCATCAGTAAATCCTCTGACAAAATTTTGGTACCTATGGAGAAATATGTGATAATGGAGCAAGATGTTTTGACTCTTGTAAAAAAACTTCCTTCGTTGTAAGGTTTTCTTGTAACCTAGAGGTTTCTTGAGTTTCCTGATCCTATTGGCAATTGACTTCTTGAAAAACTTCATAGATTTCCACTCCTTAAGCATGAGAGAAAATGTTGATATGTTACTGGACTAAGAATGCTATAAACTAAAATCTGTAAAAAGAAAACAATGATTCAAGAAAAATGTTAGATGCACTTTTCTGCGGCCTATATGCGCTTCAGAAATATGGATATGTGCTAGAGAAATGGTCAAATGTGCTTCAATATGTCCCAGATGTGCTACTCTGTATCCTATATGCGTTGTAGGAAAAATGTTGTGATAGTGACTGAAAAGTTTGTTTTTAGAATAGCCAGCATATGCGCCAAAAGACTCAATGCGCCAAAACAGACCCTAAAAGTGTTGAATTAACCAGTGAATGCACTAGAATATACCCTATATATGTGCTAAAACCATTTTTCCAAGGTAACTTTTTGAAATGTTTGTGAGCAGTTTCAACTAAAATTTGACATGTTCATTTTAGATGATCCTTTATCTAAATTAGTGTGACTGAAAACATAACAAATACTCTAAAAATAGTTGTTTTTAAGTCCTATACTAAACATCAAGTGTATATTTCAAAAATGTTTTTCAAAAAGTGGTTTTATAGGTTTTACACATGATAGACAGTTCAAGTAGACTCACTCTTAGTACTCAGGTAGGTCATCATAATAATAAACAACCCACATCTTAGAACTGCGTTGACTCACACAATCGTGTCACCCCCGAAGGGGCACCCATGTTTTTTTCTTTTCTAGGCATGTACTTAGAGTGACAGAAGTTGATACTAGAGCCCTTGAGAAAATGGTCCTTGGCAGTTATATGGTGAGTATCTTGGGGGAAGATTCTTCCCTCCCCTTGCATTGTGATTATTATGATGTTTGGAAACTGACTTCGGCTGGATACTACACTAGGTTCCTAGTAAGGGTTTCTATTTAGTGGAAAAATAATAAACTCCCTCAGGAGAGCTCCCAACCTTTAAAATAAAGGATTTGGGGATAGTTATCTTGCACACTACCAGAAAAAGAGGATTTCCCTTGATTTGCTTTAAATTTTATAGTGGGGTGGAATAGCCTGGCTTTGGCTTGAACCCACTTGAGTCATTCCTTTTGGGTGAGTAATTTTTCCCACAAGAGAAGACCCTCTACAGGATGTTATAATAAAGCAGTAAAATTGCATGAATGTAAAAGGAAATTTTGGTATTCTAGTCACCCAGTTAAGGGGAGAGCATAGACCTATTGCCACAAACACAGTAGGCACTATTCTTTTTAAAACCCAAATCACAATGATCTAAACTATGTGAAGATGTTGCTTCACAAAAAGAATGGGATTCATTTTAACCACAAAATCAATGTGTGGTGACTATCCTAGATTGCTTCATTTTAAATCCATGTCTATCCTAGGGTTGTTCCTTTTTAAAACTAGCTGTGACTATCCTAGATTGGTTCTTTTTAAGCCATAAAAAGGTTCTATTTGCGGAAGGTGTCAGACTCAGAAACCTGTTTAGTTACAACCTGTATGTGCTAAAAGATCACCTGTATGTGCAACAATAATGAGTTAATGCGCCAAAACAGATCCTAAATGCACTACAGAAAGTCTCAAGTGCACTACAAAAACTCCTAAATGCACTAAAACAGAATGCAACTAATTTTTTTTGTTTTTCATGAATATTTAATAAATTGAGCTGGGTATATGCACCATTCTATCCCACATATGCACCGAAATAGTTCCTGGATATGCCAAAATATCTGCAAAAGCGCTAAAATAAATTATGGATGCTCTGTAGAAACACACGTATGCACTTCCAAAATCCTCGTATGCACTAAAACAATTTTTTTTTCCAAAAATCCAAACTGCAGAATGTGAAATCCTGTCAGAAAACCTATAGATAAATACTAAAAATGGGGCAATGCCCCACGCTGGGCGCCAGAAATGTGTAATCGATTTTATGTGTGTTATATATGTAAAAACAAATGAATCAAACACACCAATAAGAAATTATATCAAAAATAGAATATTAAAACAATAGAGATTCAAATACAGTATCCTGTTATCGATTCTAGCTGGCTCTCAGATTGTGTGCTAGGCTCAATGAACAGTCTTCCTAGAGAACGAGATTGAATATGAAATGCGTGTAATGCTAATACATGATTATTCTATTGTTAAACATGATTTTATGAAATGAAAGATTATGATAATGCTAGAATGCTATAATGCTAGAATGCAATTAATCTCTAATTCATCTGTTATATGTTGTAACCATTGCTTGGATTGGTAGTGCTATTTATAGAGTTTTTGAAAGCTTCTGATTGGCTGATATGATCAACAACTATGAAAATTCTTGGAAGATTGAATGGTTGAAGATGGATGAGAATGAAGAAAAATAGAAGAAAATAGAAAGCAAGATTTGTTTTCTTTTCTGAAAAAGAGGTAAGATAAGATGATAAAGATAATTGTAAAAAAAATCATCTTTTTGTGAGATTATGGAAAGATTTTGAAGAAGATAAATAATGAATTATTAAATTCAATTATTTATTTATGGGTGACATGGAGATTTTTCTTAAAATAGAATATTTACCCCAGATTTGAAGAATAATGGAAGATTTCATAATTAAATAAAATATTTAATTATGATTTTGAAAAGATATGGAAGATATTCAATTAAATAAAGATATTTAATTAAACCTTTAAGACATGGTATGTAAATAAAATTAATTAAATAAGATATTTAATTAACTAGAAGAAGAATTTGAAAATAAATATTTAAATTTAATTAAATAAAAAAGATTTAATTAAATTCAAAAAAGTGATAATTAATTAAAATAAATAAAGTGTATTTATTTAATTAATCAAGTGGACATATGAATGTGAAATAATTAAATAAAAATCAATTTATTTAATCATGATAGAAGAATAAATTGGATGAACAATATAATTAAATTAATTAAATTTAATCATATGTAGAAGACTTTAGAGAAATTAATTAAATAATAAATATTTAATTAAATGCCAGGATTAATCAAACATGACCAATTTTATCCATATATATATACATATATATGTACATATATATATGTATATATATATTTTTATATATATATGTACATGTATGTATAAATATATATAGATATACAAAATATACAATAAGTTTAAGAAAAAGCTATGTGAGTATTGTTTCATGCATAACTCCCATAATGAATGTGGTGGGAGCTAACCCCTAAATACTCATAAATGGAAGGAAGTGGGCAGCTAAGTGACAATGTTGTGGGTAGCTGATTAATGATCACTAAGACCAAAGATAGAAAGGAATATTATCTCACTAAGAGGGGGCGAGTTGACAAAGGAAATCTAGTAAAAAGTTGGATGCAATGAAGGGAAAATCAACAAAGAAATGGAAAAGGATGACTAAATAGGGTGTTGTTTCCAATTACAATAGAGGAAAAAGCACAAGGATTGCATCAAAGAGAGGTAATCCCAAACTCTACTTTTGATGTTTTCCTTCTATTGAATCAAATTATTCATCATGCTCTATTTTGAATTAATCATGCATTTTAATGTTTTTAGAATACTTGAAATTGTTCTCTTGGCATATAGATAGTTTTTGTGGCTCTAAAAATTGTATTTCAGCCATGGTAGTGTTGACCATGTATTTTACACTGTTATACATGCTTTGGGGATGGACCACTTATTTTGAGCCCCATCCTTTAGACACCTTGCATGCACGGGTTTGGGATGAACACCCAATATGGTTTACCACCCACATGCTACATCAACCCTTTGTAGTCGCGGTCATTCAACTTGATATTTTTTTCATTTCAATTATTGATTAACCCCATTTTGTATATTTCATAGTTTATGTGTCAAATGGACACTATCATGGGGTTTAACTTACTATCTTTATAACACTATATGGTCGAACAGTTGGGTATCATTCAATGGTTATTATTTTTTCTTTATGTACTATGTAATCTTCTAGCTAACACTAGTTGAGTGATTCATATCACCCTATTACCCCATCGAAAAATGACCAAAATGCATTGCATCGACTATGTTTATTATCACACCCACCATTTCAATGAGTTGACTATGTAATTTGGGCCTTGCTAAAAGCAAAGGACAAATGATATACTTATCATTCGCTATTGTGTCTTAAGCCATCCACAATCTTTCCTTGTATAGATAAAGAGGGGGTTGGTTAGGAACAATCCAACATTCCATGGATAACCCTTAGCTGAATGTGTATGATGTTCAACTAGTGCTTAAGGTGGTGGTAGTGTCACCTATATTTTGCCATCTTAGGCCATGGGTTAAATCGAGTTCACCAAATTGTTTCTCTCTTATTGTGTAAATTTGGGATGATTCATATTCATATTGTATTCATTTGATGCTTATCAATGAACGGTGCCCTCACTATGATCACTAGAACCATAGCATGATGTTCATCGATATCATAATATTGAACTCATGATGTCAATCTTATCAGCTCCTCTATGCTGAATATTGATGTTTTTAGAACAGAGCAACCTGCATTATTAGTGTTCTTATTTTATTAAAATAAATAATAAGATGGTGAACAAAATTGAATGTTATGCGGATTTGTTTTGGCTAGAAAAATGAATTAATATAAAATGAAATATTTTTACAAATTGAAGGATTTATTTTCATAATCAATCAAAATCTGATTTGTTCTCTAGAACTATTTATCTTTACCATGAGGGACAAGTGAACTATTATTTTAGTGTTTTTGTTTCACTATACTTAAATTGAGATTGGTTATTAATGAAAGATCAAATGGAACACCTAAATGAAGTTTATACTTTATTTGAATATGGAAAATTGTATGCAAGGTAGATGTTTTCTTCTAACATTCAAAATATATACACATATTCCATTCTATGTTATTTCCAAGGATATATGTATACATGCATAAATGCATCATTTATGCATGTGCATATACATGCAATATACCTTTTGATTTCATCTTGAATTCTTTCTATATTAGGATTTTTTAACTTCGTTTGAAAAGTAAAGAGCTGTAAATATGGAATAGTGTTGAATTACAATACAAAAATTAATGGAAAGGAATGTTGAATGATGAATAGATGAATTTTTATATATTAGATTTTAGATGGAATATTGTTGATGATGATGAAATGGAATGATACAAAGTACTATGGTAGACTATAGGAATGGGTGTCAAAGAGTGTAGATTTGCTTTTCCAAATCTAACATGAGCTTGGCCAAGCTTTGCAATCATTATAATTACTATCACGAAACAAGACACTATAATATTTAACCTTTCTCTATTATTTTATTGGTTACCTAACATGGAACTTTCATATTGTAACTATAGGTAGAAATGCATGTAGGTAGGTATGCTCAAATTCCACCTTGCAAACTATATCTCTTGCTAAGTGTTCTGTCTAGGGTTGGGTATTCTTTGATAGACTAGAGAATTTCAGAGAAGCATTGCTTCATGGTTGGGTGGAAAATATCCTTAACCAAGTTCTCATCCACTAGTGGAGGTGAGCTATCATTAAGGAACTATATTGGAATCCTAATTTATGTACATGTATCAGTGATGTAACTAATGAAATTGATGAAACAGATGTAATTGATGTATTGACTTTGAGGCATTGAAAGCCAAGTCAAGTTTTATAAATTGACTATTGACATTTAGAAATGAATATATATTCAATTTTTTTTCTTTAATTTATGGACTTGAAATTTGTAATAGAAATAGCTATGGTATTTATGTCATAAATTTAATATATTCATAATGTCAATTTTTAATTTATTGAGGCAAATCTAGTTGGGAATGTTACAATATTCTTCAAACTACTATTTAATCTTCCAAAGTTACTACGTATGTGAAATATTACCTTAAAATGAAAAAATTACTGACATACACACCAAATAACAATAATAAAAAAATTATTGGACTGATATTGCACACTTGAATCCGATCACTAAAACTGTTTCATACTAAATTCACCTTCTTTTCAACCGTTTAATTGAATAATCCTAGTTATTTAATTAAATGCATAATTCTCATCTATTAATTTGATAACTAATTTCATTGGGTTAATTCACCCCCTTTCACACTAACTTCTCATCTTGTTTAATTGGATAATGCAAATTGTTTAAATTAAAGGTCCCTTATGTCCTCTCATTTAATTAAATAATCTAAATTATTAAATTAAATGTCACTTAACCCTTTTTCATTAAATAAATAAATTATTTAATGGTAATCCTAAGTTCCTCTAACTTACATAGTTTAAACTTTGTTTAATTATCTAATTCGTAACTTTCCTCACCCTCCCACTTGCAAGGAAATATTCCTATGGAATATTCCTCCCTATGCACTCATTCAAAATGGAAATATCTTCGATAACCACTTCCTAATTTTTAGGAAGTTTGTTTCTTTTAATCAATGAGAGCCATTGATTAACTCTTTGATCCATTTCAACTTAGATTCCCATCCCTTGATGAGAATCCTTGATCCATGCTTTCATCTCTCATTGCCACCCAACCATTGATTGTGTAATTTGATCTTGAACCTTGATTCACCATTTTCTCCTATAAATACTTCTAATTTTGGAGATAAATTGATCCACTTAAATTTTAGCAAAGCTATGTTGCACATTTGCAAACTCGTCTTCATTCATCTTGTATTCATTTTATCTTTTCATTCATCTATAGATTACTTTTCATCAATATTAGCCCATTTTCATTAATGGATTTTGTTTAGATGCTTGTTTTATCAAAGGTATTGGGAAAGGGTCATCATTCCATATCAATACGATACCAATCCACTAATGGGATGAGGTTTGAAGCATTTAAATAGGTTTTTGTTATTCATTTATTTTTTCTTGTGTTTAATGGCTTCCTCCTTTAATGATTTTCAATTATATTACATATTTAGTTAGTTAAATATTGCCTAAAATCTATTGGATCTAGTGTATTTAGCTCATACTATGATTACAACCACACTTATTATATCACCTATCCTACTATTGTTCACAAGGTAAAGGGATAGAAACTAGGTTTGAAATTAAACATAAAAACATGAAAGATGGGATACATTAGAAATTCAATGACTTGTACTTGTTGAAACATGCATAATATAATTAGAGAGGCCAATAGACAATGTATATCTCAATTTTAAATTTTTTTTTCATAAGAATTTCATAGAGATATTTCTCATCTATGATAATTTTAAAAGGAGTAACATTCACAATTTATCTTTAACATAAAACCTTAAAGAGAAGCATAAGATATGACCTGAAAATTAATTTACTACTACATAAAGGGTAATATAAATGAGACATAAATCAAGGATTAACATATTATCATAAGATAAAATCAAATATTTCATAACATGCACAAGAATACAACTTTTAGAGGTAAGATATGGCTTCCTTTATTGATCAAGAGGCATTATATAACAAAAAAATATTTTTATAGTAAAAATCTCAAAAAAGTTCATTCAAAAAATGAATAATTGATCTTGCTATATCTATTACAATGAATATTCCTATTATGATTCTTAAAGATACACTTTCAAAGGACAAATGTGGAGTTCTCTAACATTGAAAGAAAAAAAAAACTTTGATATAAAGAAAAGTTTATTGCATGTGGAATGTGTGAGAACTTGGAGTCTCATTGGAATGTCGTGATTCATCATTGTAGTTAAACTACAAAGACCCATGATTCACCTTTCCATAAGGTGATATTTCCTTTGATAACTAAATATTTTTGTTGATACTAAAAAAAAAAACATTAGATGATTTAGAATTGAAGATCCCCCTTGATGGTGTGAAAACATGTTAAATGTGTGTTGCAGGCTTAGAATGGTATTCTAACTCCTTTTTGGTGCTTTATTATTGATTTATGGTCATCTAGGAGAAAAACCTGGGGTTGGAGCTCAATTGAAAACAAAATGAGGGTTACGTGTGTTTCTAAAACACATAGAACCTTTGATTCATTCTTTTTTACCTCTCTAGTTTATTTTCACTTTTTTCTCCCATTGTCAAGACTTAATGATATGAACTTGGGAACCTAATTGGCAGTTTCAAAAAAACTTGTCTTTGTGTATTGTGGAAATTCAAAGTGATGCCAAAAATTATGCCTTAAATGGTATGTAGGGATGGGAAACTCCAAACAGATCATAAGATGACCATTTAGGCACAAAATCAAGTAGCAAGTTTCAAGATCAAGGAAGTGTAGCAACTCATGCTAAAAGATGGATGTGGGCAAGGAAAATAGTGATAACCTAAAGCTTGATATAAAGACACTAAAGAAAGGGTATAAGGTTGTTCTTCAGGGGTCCAAGCCAATAAGGAAGTCATGACAATACAACAAACCTCAAAATTCCAACAAAAAATTGACTTAGCAAAAATTGGACCCTTCAACTTGGGCTCTTTGGTTAGGCATGAACACAATTTATAGAAAATATTAATATTTCCATAATCTTAACTATGAATTAATATAAGAATAATTTTCAAACCCTTGAATTTATCCATTGAATTATATTTCTTTCTTAAATATTTATCTTCTTAATGATATCTTCAACTAAAGTATTTCTGATCAAAGCATGTAATCAGGTGTCATATTCCTCACCATACCACTTTCAAGGTAATGGTCAAGTAGAGTCCAACAACAAAATTTTGATGAAGATTATCAAAAGGATTCTTGAGAAAAATAAGAGAGCTTGGGATTCTAAGTTGAAGTTGGCTCTGTGGGTAGATAGAGTGACTATCAAGAAGGCTACTAGTTATGTACCTTTTGATTTAGTATTTGGTATTGTAGCTAGGTTACCAAAAAACAACCTCATGAAGATGTATAAATTTTTCCAAGAGTATGATGATGACACATGTGATAAGATGCAACAACATAGGATTGATACATTAATGGAAGTGGATGAAATGAGGATGGATGCTTAGAAAAGAAATTTCAAGTTGCTATTTCAATTCAAAAACTTGCATGAAAATAAAAGCATCCTCAAGAAAATTTCAAGTAGGAGACATGGTGTTGATGTGGAATGCAATATATGAGGATAAGGAAAAACATGGAAAGTTTGAAGCATTGTGGCTTGGTCCTTATCTAATCAGCAAGACTCATGGTGAAGACTCATATTTCCTACAAGATTTGATAGGTATAGTTCTTAAGCTACTAGTACATGGACAATTCTTGAATCCATATTTCTATTGAAATGTGTTTTTGATTATGGAACAAAAAGGTTTTCAAGGAATCATGAAACCATTAATAGTCAAATAGCATAAGATAGAACATTAACAAAGCATAAAAAAAAAATGCTGCCCACTAAGAAGAAAACAGTGGAAACCAAGGCAACACAACAAAAAATTGAGAAAAAATCATAAATCAACTATCCCCTAGGCCAGGCTCCTAAGGATCTCCACCGCCTCCTACTCCAACCTATGCATATTAAGTGCAAACTTCTTGATCTCCTAGATATTCACTAAAGCTTGGTCTACCTTCCTTTTCAGATTTTCTCTGGTCCTATTACTCAGTCCCCCACTATCTGGCTGCCCTTCCTCTTTGTCCAAATCAAGAAACACAATAGTTTTGACATGATGGGAATTTTCGAGGTTCTCCACCATGGTATTCATGGTCTGAGCAGTGGATTTTAAAATCTTATGGATCATAACCAACACTTTGTGGAGAGAATTTTTGATGTGCCTCAGCTGCTCCTCCATATCCACCTGCTTGCTTTCATGGTTACTTTTCAAATTTTTTAACTCATCCATCATTTTCTTGAGGCACTCAACCATATAGTTCTTCTCTTCCTTTGTCCATAAATTAGTGGCCCAACCAATACCACTGCATCTGTTATTATCATCATCAACTTTCTCCATTTTAATGCTCATGGTTCTCTAGTTCAACTTAATCTCCTTAATTTCAAAGAAAACCCATATCATTAACCTAAAATTATCCATAGCCCCATTATGGGCTATAACAAGAATATCAGTGGGAAATTCCCATTCCTCATTGAAATAGTGATCTCCTACCTTGAGATCCATAGGGAAATGAGGCCTCTCTTCTCTATCAGTAATAGGGTGGCTAGAGTACTCAGACAATGAAACTGACTACAAGTCATCTTCATTCTCATCATAGGAGGGGTCCTAGAAAACCTTTCTCTTACCCTTCTTCTGAGGAGAATCCCTATATTTCCCTTTCCTTAGACAAAGGTGTTTGGTGTGGAAAAGCCAACATGGCTTTAAAATGATCATAAATAAGGACAAGAAATACTTCATGTAGAATAGAATACCTGGTAGGGTTCTGTTTATGGCTTTTCAAACTAGAATTCTAAGAAGTGAGAAAAAAAGGAAAGAAATCTTGACCTAATGCCTGAAGTGATTAAGGAGGATGAAATGATACCAAAAGACTTTGGTATAATGGTCATCTAGAGTGACATACTCCATCAGCACATTCAAGTCCCTCCTCCAGTGTGAGACAATTCTATCTGAATCATAATAACTTATGGAAGTCCTTCGTAACTCCTCCCTCTTAGCGTCCGACTTAGGAAATTTGTTGACCGCTTCATCAGATTGCTTCCTGTCCCTGTAGAACTTGATACCCTCCATCGAGAGGCCTATAACCTCTGCTACTAATTGTTCATTGATGACCACTTGTCTACTAAACAAGTTTATCTCACCATCCTTCCAATCTTTAGAAAAAACCCTAGTAACCTTTGAGTCCTAGCCATGGAGTTTCTCAATGAAGATAGTAATGCCACCATTTTCCAACTTCTTCCAAAGCTTCAGATTACTCCTTAACTATTCACTTCTTATGGGCTCCACCTTGCGACTTTTGCCACCCATCGTATTGCAGGAAGGAATAGAATAGTACAGAAGCTCACAAAAACAAATGCATAAAATACCTAGAAAGTGTGTGAGACTAACATCATGCAAATGGGAGATAAAGTAATTACTCCTCGGCCAACTAAGAATAATAATTAACTCACAATCCAAAGACTGTAGGGAAGGAAACTCAACCACCATTCAGGAGAATTGGAAATTACATCTTCCCATGAAAATGGTCATACATTATCAGGGCCTTAATGTCACCTTCCAACTCATCATACCCCTGCCACTTCATTTTCTTTTGAGCTTTAACTCTTTTGTTGGAAAAAAAATCTGCCACTGTATTTATTCCTTGAAAAGCATGCAAATTATAACTTTTCTCAAAGTTATTAATAATCTCCTTAGAAAGGTCTATCCAATTCTCTATAGATCATAAGGGTTTCTGAAGGCCCTTTAGACATTGTATTATATTGTTTGAATCCCCTTCAATCAAACATTTTTTCTCTTGAAATATGTTATCTTCCATGTACATTGTAGGTTTTGTAATTTTTATACATAGGTGTGTGCTTTGGTTGCGTCTGATTTGGTCTTGCTACCTTGTTTGGGTAGTTCCTGGATTTGATTCTCTGTGATTGATCTAACTCAACTTGAGAATCTAGGATCTCGCTTTGCTCTAGAAGAACTGACATTCCCAACAAGAGCCACTAATGGAACCCCTAAAAATTCTTTGTGTTCCATTCAAATTTTTTGTGAAATATGATTATTTCATGTCTCAAGGCTAAGGGTTTCACTTAGTGTCATGCCTTAGAAGCCTTTTCGAGTGTTCTATTTTAACGTTGAACTCTTACCACTAGTTCCTGATCACTCAAGTCATGACTTATGCCATTGATTTCATCTTGTTACCAACCCCTAAGTCTTAGTGATCATGGTTGTCACCCATTGTTCTATTAAAATATTTACTTATGTTATGCAGGTTCATAATGTTTTAATATTCTCTCAGGTCCTAAGTCATGGTTTAATATTTCATCATTCACTTTATGTCCCCATCTCTTGTTTACCTAGCAGTGGTCCCCTTTTTAGGAACTAACAATTTGCACATGTAGAATCCTTGCTTTATAAGAACCAGAAGATCTGTGCGATCAAATCTAGACTACCCCCATGCCCCCGCTTGAATTTTTTCCCATTAAGAAATTCTTATGGATTGGTGGGAAAGCGTCATGTGTCCTATAGTAGCAGATCCAATATCTTCCAAAGTCAACAAGTGGTAGTTTGAAGTAATTAATGATGGGGTATTAAGTGAATCGACTACATCTACGTCATTCCCTACTTCCCCCTTTGATTTTATTTTGTATTAAAATCATATCATGGGGTAGCAGGTGGATGACATGTGTCTCTTGTCAATGGGACCCATTGGACTTTGAAGGAGGCAAGAATTCCATTTAAATGGGACTGAAAGTCAAGGTTGGATGACATGGGTCAATCTTGACCGCTCCCCGCCATCCTATGGGTGACCCACCTCTACCTCCTGTCTCTCAATAGGGAATCAAGAGAGCTCCAAGTGGGGTAATCTGAGTGGTAGAATGAACATTAGAAAAGGGGATATATTAATAAAATATTTCAGCCATGGGTTGAAGATATTAAAACTTGGGCTACTAAGGGGATTTTGTAAGGCACGTGCCTTGATACAGATGATATCTTTTAATTATAACCATCCATTTTTTCTGAGGGTTAATTCTCATGGGAAGATCTAATGGTAAAGCATGCACACAACAAGGCTTGATATTTAATCTTAGCCCTTCTTTCCTCCCCATTCCTAAAAGTTGCACATGGGCTAAAACTCACTAGGAAGTAGTTCCAAGCTGATGTGTGGACGTTGCTTCATTGCTAAAGAGATTGTGGAGCCTGCGAGTGATTGGGAAGTTTTTCCACATGGATTGTTTTGATTAGATTAAAATAATGACTACTTACAATTAGCTTTTCCAAAACTTAGTTGACCCAATCTGGATCATTTTTTGATTCATTCCACTACATGATCAATGGTCAACATTAAAAGTTGGGTTTTTGGGCAAGTGAACCATTCTAGTTCACATGAGCAAGCCATAATGGAAAAAGAGACACAAAGCTACCAAATTAGAGATTTTTAATGCATTAATTTTTGTTTTAAAGCATAATTAACAATTGTTGAATTCATTCTATGCATTTGAGGAGCTCATCCCATGATTTTAAAGCTTGTTTGATGCTAAAGTTAGGGTTATTTAGCCTATGTTAAACTAACTAGTAAGTTAAATTGTTTTCCTACCTTTAAATTTTTTTAGAAATTTCTCAATTGTGCTCTCTCCATATTTTTGTCATTAGGGTTTTCTAGTTTAGACATTTCTTTTAAGGTTTGACATTCATTTAAAGAAATTAGATGATCTTGTCTTGCCATTGTTTATGTCAAACCCTTGCTCGAGCTATAAGTTTTATCTTTGTAAAGCATAAACCCTAACTTGCAAAAAACCCTTGAGTACTAGCCCTGGAAGCAAAAGAATCATCATCAAAAGGGAAAACCTCTAGCTCCGAAGGTCTTGTAAGACCTTTAGTTCAAGACCTAACTAAGTAATTAAAACCATTTACCTCTAAAAAATATAAGGTTCAACTAATGTTCTATGGTGCACAAGTTGTAGAAGGCTTGGTTGACAAGAAAAGTGCAATTAGGGATGCTACATTGCCTTTCACTATGTGGGAATTGTTCAGTGGCTAGTTTGGGAATATGAATTGTGGTATTCTTGTCAGAAACCCTTGGAACCTTGACTTGGGAAAAGTAATTGTCCCAAACGTCTACCTAGATGTGGACTTGTTGAAAGAATTGGCTAGGAATGATGATCTATTCATGAGGATTGTAAGAACCTTTGATGGTAAGGACATGGTAAAGGTGACAAGAGAGGAGATTGCATAAGTTTTTAAACTCACTGAATGGAGTGAGGACATGGTTCCAATTGATGAGAAAGCTTTTAGGGAATAATATAAGAAGGTTAGGTACTCATTTAGAGCCCACATATTTCCAAAATATATTGCATCTATTCAGGGCCAAAAGATTACATTGGGTCCATCAGACAAGGAGCCTTACACAGTTAGTTATTTTTTGTCATATTTTTAAAAGACTTTCTATTCCATTTTCCAAATCATTGGTTATGACCTAGTCACTAGTATACCCATCACCTGGATGCACATGGTGGCACATATCCAACACCCCAATTATTTAACAATATATGATTATTGGGGGTACCTTGCAGAAAAGAATCATGAAGGTTTGGTGAGGTTGAAAAAAGGAGAAGCTAGAGTTAAATTCAGTTGGTATTCATTATTTATGCATATGATTTTGTTCAAGGGTGCAAGTTATTTTGGTATAGATATGACACTAGAAAGGGTAGAAGGTGACTTGGAATTTCTTGTCAAATGTTGGACTATTGTCTTGGACAAGGATGATAGAAAGTTTGATTTTTTGATCTTTAAGAATCTATTTTCCTCAAATTTGAGGAGGGTTTTTATTATGAACATGCCAAGCATTCTGAAAGCCTTGCATGATTTCTTGAGGCCCAAGGACAAGAGACCTCAACTTGGTGTGGATCAAAACTGGGGGGATAGTATTCCTTGTACCCCACTTATACAATTTTGAGACTATATGGTACAAATATCTCACCTCATTTGTCACTTAAGGATATGCTAGAAAGGATTGTTTTTCTTGAAGTGATATGGCAACTGGGAAATGTGGAAAATAAACATTTGAAAGATCAGGGAAAAGGAACTTTCTTTCCCTCATATACATGCTTTTTAGATTTTGTGATGGTCAAAGGAGGATGGGATAATATAAATAACATACTCAGCCTTTGGGAATGAGGAGATTAGGAGTAAGGACCCATGATCCTAAAAGATTTATGGCTTGGTTAAGATAAGGAATAGGATTTCCAAGTTTACCCATCACTTTCATTTCCCTAAGGATGTGATCAACAACATTTTTTATCTTTTAAAATAAGAAGATAGAAAAGAAAAGTGGATTTATTTTGATAAAATACAAAGGAAAATAAGAGAAAAGGATCCATAATTCACTACATTTGTTGAGATTCCCAATGAGATACAAAGAATGGAATATATGCTCTAGAATTTTGAGAAAGTGGTTGGTCACCTAGAAGGTGAAAGAATAATTCATGACAAAG
Organism: Sequoia sempervirens; assembly: GCA_007258455.2. Lineage (NCBI taxonomy): Eukaryota > Viridiplantae > Streptophyta > Pinopsida > Cupressales > Cupressaceae > Sequoia > Sequoia sempervirens. The sequence goes on from VDFB02281492.1 coordinate 746,955,372, forward strand.
GGAAGACACCTGTTGAAGAAGATCAAAGTGGAGGAGAGATCCCTATCATGGAGGAAAGGCCAACATACCAACCTCCCAAAGAATTTATCTTTATTTTTTTCTCAAGAAGAATAAAGCAAAGAAAAAGGATACAACTATTGGTAGGAGACACTGCACAAGTTATCTAGTGTTGTCATTGATGGCAACCCAATATCTGCACTTCAATGTTTGCTCATACTGAAAGTTAGATTGAAGTTTTGTGATTAATTGTTAAAGCTAGAATAGAGCATCCAAGAAAATTCTATTCATTGATTCATATGCAATTTTTTGTTATCATTTTGTGTTGTGGATTATAATCTATGTTATTCTTGAATCGGAGAGCCTCATATTGACTGGTGTGCAAATTAGAAGATCTGGTTGGATGATTTTCTATTTAACAGTGCAAGAAGGCCAACTATGTGAATGTAGTGTGTTGTGGATGTTTGAGACAAAATTGTTTAAGGTGGTTTTCATGTTTGAGGATGTTATTTTGGGTCCTCACTATGTTGTGGTTGACTTTGGTTGGTGCGCATTGAAAAATATTTATGGATTGAGCCAAAAATTTGTAAATATTTTATATTTTGTTGAATCCAACATATGGTTGATTAAATCTCTTGTTGTAGATATATATAAGTGATTATTCATATCATTTTGGTGTGTGTTGATGGGTTTTATGATGTGGTACAAATGTTAGAAGGATTATAAAGTGATTGTGTGCAATTTCAATTGAGCAAAAAAAGATTTGTGATCCAAATTAAAGTAGACAAAGAAAAAAAGAAGAATGAGATAGAGTCTGAAGACTGTTGCAAATGTGCTTAACCTGAATTGTAATCAGGCATTATCAGATGGTATTATCTTAGTTTAAATCTTCTGGATGTAATCCAAATGTTTTTTAAGACAATGATTCTTCATTTTGTATCTGAGCAGTGAGTTCTAGGTAGTGTGCCTGAATGCATGTGCATTCCCTTTTGTAAACACTTATATTTGAGTATACTCATATTGTGGATTGAACTCTACCGTGGTTTTTCCCCTAATAGGGTTTCCACATAAAAAATCCTTGTGTTATGGTGTTGTGGTTAATTTCTTTGTGTTCTTGCATCTTTATTTTGGTTCAATGCTATAAGTGGTTTAAAGATCAGGTTAATAAAGTTAAATTTTGCAAAACATTGATTCACCCCCCCTCTTAGTGTTCCTTGAATTACTTATGGATTCAATCATTTGGAGCTTGAATTGGAATAGTATAGAAACAATAAAGAAGAACTTGAAAAGAATGTTGTTATTCTCAGGGATGAACTTGCTACTACAAATGAATTCAAGGAGAAGTTCAAGATTAGCTCAACCAATCTTGATGAACTAATTCAAAGTTAGAGGACTGGAAGTGACAACGAGGTCTTAGATATGATGAAGGAGAAAGCTTTGGATCTACACAAAGGAGATTTAGGCAAGGAAATCATAAAAGCAAAGCTAGAAGATATCCGATAAGACAACCTAATGCTCAAAAGTTCAATGGTTACTATTTTGTTTGCAATAAATTTGGCCATATGGCTACTCAATGTAGAAGCATAATGGATTCAAGAAATCCATAATTATCCTGTCAATGTTTCAATTGTAGTAAGTATGGTCATAAATCAAATGAATGCAAAAATATGATTAACAACTCTTTCAATAGAAATGTCAGATGTTATGTTTGCAATAGATCTGGCCATATTTCTAACCAGTGCAAATCAAGAGAAAATCAATAGGAAAACTAGTTTGGAAAAATAAATGTTGTGTGCTATAATTGCAACAAATCTGGTCACATTGCAAGATTCTATAGAAGTAGGAAGGGTCTAGTAAATCAAGGGAAAAACATGCAGAAGGATGAAAAGGGAAAAATAAAAGCTACTAAGAATGAGATCAAGAAGCAAATGAAGAAGAAGACATGGGTGAATAAAAATAGTGTTTTTGATGTAGGAAATGAGTCAACACTAGATTTTGGCATTGGAAATTCCTTGGGGAATTAGTTATAGGGCTTGGCCTAGGGGGAGTTCTCAATAAAATCTTTTAACCCTTTGTTGGTAGTTGGAACTAGAATATGGAAAATTGCAATGATTGCATTAGTGATATAAAAATGTTTTGGGATCAGTTGTGGAGAAAAATTATGCTAATTTGAAAGACCACAAAAGAATCTTCTTTCTCAGTCTATGAAAATAGGGTATCTAGAAGACCTAGGGAAAAAGCATTTATTGTGATAAAAAGTTAGGTGTGTGAATGATAAAAGGTTATTTCTATCCCTCATTTGTCACATTGCATTTTGAGAAGAAGAAGTTTCAAGAGATTTGAAGCAAACTTTGGCTAAGATTCAAGTCTGAAGGTGATTCAGCAATAAAACCCTGATTCGGCGAAAGGTATTTATATGCAAACTTGTGAACTTGAAAATTTTGGAAATGTCTACTCTATTAGTTGTTGACATTAAGGATAGACCCCATCTAAAATTCAAATGGCACACATTCAAATCCATCGAGAAAGAACCATTAGGTGCATTTTCTTCTATTTCAGATGTTTTTTGCATATTGAAGATATTAGGGTATACATTCATGTGAATGTTAAAGAATTAGGAAGCTCCCAGTTGTTGAATTTGCACACAAATCACATTGTGGGAGAATATCTTTGTGTGAAACATGAATTAAAAAATTTGGAGGAGAAGTTCATGCAAATTGTGAAGTTTCCCATATTCAAAGAAAATGAATTGGTTCGATACATATTGAGTTGAGTGCATGCCAAGTTCATGTGGTTAAGTCAGGCTTTCAAGATTACAAAGGAAGCTATAAGGACTGTTACTAGTTTGAATTCATCCAGTGGGTTGCCGACATTGAAATCTATGAAGAACCAAATAGTTACTGAGATAACCAACTCAATTTTTGACAAGAGAGACATGACTATCAATGAAATCATTGAAGTGGATGTTATATTTTCCTCTATGATTATTGGTTACAAAATCTATCACTCCAAGCAGGATAACTCTATATCTAGTACTGCAATCTATGCAATTTATCAAATGGTCAAAGAAAATGCAAATTATGACATATGTGAGTTACTCTAGAGCCAGCTAATTGAAAATCTTAGAAAAATCAAGAAGGATAAGAAGAATTATTTCAAGTATGGTAATGTGTTGCTATGTTTGTTCTTCTACTTCATGATAAATCACCAGCTATTCAAATCAGACATGTTATACAAAATTGGTGACAACAAATCAAGGAAAACTGCTATTTGGGGTTATTTCAAATGTTTTAAGAGTGAAATACAAGCTAGGGAAAGGATTCCTATCGATATTGTGGGAAAATACAAGGACACTATTTGCTTCATGGTTGATATCAATCAATTATTGATGGAAGCTACAAAACCTAGAACAGTGTGGATAATGCCTATGGTTTATGAGGTTGAAGAACACATTTTGGAGCTGTATGCTCAACACCTGTTAAGTAAAACTCAAGATCCGACAGAAGAGAGGTTTGGTACCTTTGAAGAGAAGGATATACAAGTGTATGAGCAATTGAAGAAGCCTATGATAGTCTAGAAGGTGAGAAGGGAAGTTCAAGATTTTTTAGAGAGCATGGGCATATTAGCTGAAGTAGTGAGGGAAGCCAGGAGGAAAAGATAACAAGTTGAAGAAGGAGAGCCATCTATATATGAGTCTGCTAGTCCAAAAGAATGCTCTTCCATATCTAGATCTACAAGGAGCTTTGCACTTTCATCCAGTCCTACAAAGAAATCAAGCCCTGTGAAGGCTCATGTTAAGTCATCTAAGAGAGAAGGAAAGAGGAAGAATGATAAGAGCACAAGAGTCTATGTTGTAGTGGAAGAGGATGAAGAAACATAATTTGATGAAGAGGTAAGAGAAATTAAGAAAAAGGGCACAAAAGCATCAAAAGTTTCTAAGGGCAAGCCCTTCGGTGAAGAGAAAGAAAACAAAAAAGATGAAAAATGATAAATTAGGTATGTCTGTAGAGGAAGTGGAAAAAGCTTTGATTAAGGATGGTAATCATAGACCACTTTCTGAATGTTATGACACCTTTGATAGTGCCAGTCAAAAAATTCTTGAAGAAGATACAATAAAGTATTTGAATACTTTTAATATGACTCTCATAGAAATAATGCCTAAGTTTCATAAAGGGCTAGATGAAGTTTTAGAAGTGAGGAGAGTGAATGAAAGAACTAAATAAGAGAAAATGAGAGAACACATACTTTCTAATCTATGTCTAGGAATGTTTATAGAAGAAATGAAGAATATTTGCAATGAAGCTAAAAGGGATTTTAAGAGAAAGACAAGGGAAATAAGCTTATGATCGAACAAAATGAAAAAGTGGAAAAAGGTATTGAGAAAATTCTCAAGGAATTTCTAATGAAGAACAAATATAATGTTGTTTCTGAAGAAGCTCATAGTGAAGATGTTCCATCTAGTCCAGTAAATGAAGAAGTGAAAGAAGAAAATATTGAGGATACTCAAAATCTTCTTGATATGGAAGATACCAAAATTCCTATGGTGACTGAAGCTCCTAAAGATGTATTAGTTGGTGAAATTGAGATTCCTAAAGCCAAGCAAGAATTTTTGGTTGAAGAGAAGAAGGTTGAGACAAAAGAGGTTGTTGTGGAAGCAAGATACATTACAAAGGTAGTAAAGGAGTTTTGGAAGAGCAACAAGAAGAGTTTGATCTTGAATTGGTTAATGGTCTGATCAACTTGGCCACTCTATCTCTCATTGAGAAGTTGAAGGTAGCATCATTTGCTCAAGCCAAGGCAAGGGAGGAGATACTGAAATATCACATTGAGGATAGCGAGATTCTAAGCCTTACATTAGGTATCTTGGGGAATATCATTCCTACATATGTGAATGACTCATCCGATTCTCCATCTATTCAACTGAAGAAACTTTTCAATTCTGTAAGTACTCACTTTGAGTCACTTGAAAAGTTAGTTGAGGATAAGGTTGAAAAAGAATTTGATGCAAACACATTCAGTAGATTGAAAGGTATGATTGAAAATGATAAATCTTTGTTGGATACCTATGTAAAGAACATTAAAAGTGCTTTATCTAAAGGTGGAAATATTTATAAGTCATGCTTATCATTTTCTAAATTCACCGAGGATAGTAAAAAGAAAATGATGGAATGTGAGAAATGGTTAGCAAATATTTCTCAAGCCTTCAATCCTTTAACCATTTATTTTGGTAAGAAAGAAGGTCATGTCATATCACTTCTTGACAAGATTAAAAGTTTGAAGCATGAAGAAGGAATTTTTTTTGAAAGGGTATGTGAGCTTAGAGGTCTACTTGGTCCTAAGATGGAGACAATGCTTAGTGCATTGAAGGAAGTACAAGATTCTATGGTTGTCAGTGATCTAGAAAACCTTAAGTCAACAGAGATTCAATCCTATATGTTCTATGGTCACATGACTATTTTGGACAGTCTCAAAAAGAGTTGGGACACTAGTTTTAGCCTATTGAAGAATAATTTTGTAGAAATATTCAAATTTATGTAAGTTGTAGAAGCATGTTTGTACATATGCAATTCATTTATAGCAATTTTGTATGATTTTTGGTATGTGGATTCTCATATTTTCCATTGATGTCAAAGGGATAGAGTGAAACAATGAAAAAAGTCATAATCATCTCAGGGGGAGTTGTGATTTTGAAGTTGGTAGTCTATTCATGTTGGTACTAATTTTGACACTTAGTCATTTTTTCACTAAGTGTTTCCATCACTACCAAAAGGGGAGATTGTTGGCAAGAGACATTGCACAAGTCATTTGGTGTTGTCATTGATGGAAACCTAGTATCTACACTTCAATATTTGCTCATACCAGAAGTCAGATTGAAGGTTTTTGATTAACTATTAAAGCTAGAATAGAGCATCCAAAAAAATTGTGTTCATTGATTCATATGCAATTTTCTATTATCATTTTGTGTTGTGGATCTTAGGGAAGGTTTTTTGATGGATAATCTATGTTATTCTTGAATCAGAGAGCCTTGCATTGATTGTTGTACAAATTAGAAGATCTGGTTTGATGATTTTTTCTTTAACATTGCAAGAAGGAAAAATAAGTGAATGTAGCATTTTGCGGATGTTCGAGGCTAAATTGTTTAAGGTGTTTTCATGTTTGAGGATGTTATTTTGTGTCCTCACTATGTTGTGGATGACTTTGGTTGGTGCACATTGAAAATTATTTATGGATTGAGCCGACATTTTGTAAATATTTTATATTTTGTTGAAGTTGACATATGGTTGATTAAATCTCTTGTTGTGGATATATATAAGAAATTTTTGATATCATTTTGGTGTGTGTTGATGGGTGTTGTAATTTTGTGTGAATTTCAAAAGGATTATAGAGTGATTATGCATAGTTTCAATTAAGGAGAAAAATATTTGTGATCCAAATTAAAGAAGAGAAAGCAAAAGAGAAAAATCAGACAGAGTGTGAAGAATTCTGCAAATGTGCTTAATTAGAACTGTAATTAGGCATTAACAGATGCTATTCTCTTAGTTCAAATCTTTTGGATGTAATCCAAATGTTTTGTAAGATAGCGAGTCTTCCTTTTGTATCTGAGCAGTGAGCTCTAGGCAATGTGCTTGAATCATGTGCATTCCCTTTTGTAAACACTTATATTTGAGTATACTCATATTGTGGATTGACCTCCACCATGGTTTTTCCCCTAATAGGGTTTCCATGTAAAAAATTCTTGTGATATGGTGTTGTGGTTGATTTCTTTGTGTTCTTGCATCTTTCTTTTGGTTCAATGCTATAAGTGGTTTAAACATCAGGTCAATAAAGTTAAATTTTGCAGAACACTTATTCACCCCCCCTCTTAATTTTCCTTGATTCCAATAAAAAATGCTACCTCTCCTCAAACAAAGGAGAAAATATCCCCTTATCAAGTGCCCCAAATCTCACCATCATCTCCCCCTAGGTTGATGGAACTTGAAATTGTTGAAATTGACTCCCCACCTAGGCATTCATCACCACCAAGGCCACCACTGTAGAAGAAGAAAAAAGTTTAACTTGTTGGTTTAGTAGATTATGATGATGACTCTAATGATGAAATTTGGGTATCAGAGGAAGAGATGCAATAAGGAATTCCCTTTCCATCAGTAGAAATAATGCCACAATAGTTGGGTTTGAGGTTGAGCAAGGCTAACCTTATTGGAATAAATAATACTGATGATATCAAGATTGGGACATGTATAAAAATCCTTGATGATGATTCTTTTGTGAAATATAAAGCTTTCATGAAGTTTTCCTATAGAGCTAAGAAGGATGAATATGTCAATAATGTTTCATTGAAAAGAAGTATCCACATAGAATTACCTGATGCAATAATTCAAGCATGGGTTATAAAAGAAATGAAAGAAAATGATCAAGGAATGGTTGCATCTAAAGGTAGAGAGCTAGTAAGGAAAAGTGGTGTCTTGCTATTTCTAGAATGGGAGTTAGTCTCTGCAAATGCATTTGACATAGTGAAAAAATGTGACATGCCTCTTTATAATTTTAAGGGGGAAGCCACCATAGCATTACAAGGATCTGTATTTAGTGAGTAGTTACATAAAGAAGCCTAAAACTTTGGAACCTGCTTCAAATTATTGGAGAGGCCTCATAATAAAGAGGGTATTTGATACATTGGCTATTGAAGTTGCAACAATGGTAGTGAATGCTACACAATTTACAAAGGCAACCATGGATTTAGTGATTGTAGAGAAATAGAAATTCAGAAAGAGATGCAATGATTTGTTGATTGATTATGGAAAGAATCAACAAAAAACTATGCAATTACAAAAAAAAGTGTCATTGTTAAAAGAAAATTTGCAAAACTTGCAATCAGGTCCAACCAATGCAATGTAGGAGTAAATGGTGATTCCCCAACACCCCTAGGAACAATTGCTAGACCAAAACCACTTCCACAAGAGAGAGAATGGCAAGAAAGCTTGCTTCACAATGCAAGATTGATTGATGGTTGAATATAAAATGCCAATATACATGAGATTCGTTGCTTATAAAGGCAAGGTTGATAGATAGGATTAGACAAGATCAAGACAAGTGTCATAATCCTATGACATGAGACAACTAACTACCTAGGAATCATGCAATATAGCTAGATAAGTTCTAGAAATGCCAACTAAGAATTCTAGAAAGAATCTTATATCCTAAGTAAACATAACATGTGAATATGTCCCCTAATTACCTAGTGAGTGAATTAGCTAGGTACAAAACAATTATTCACACCAACATGCAAATCAATGCTACTTCTCCCAATTCTTCATATGACCCAACAATTTCTACAACTCCACCTCGAACAAGTTCCTCATGGGAAATTGTGCCCTATTGTTGACCCCATTGGCACTTTGTGTTTGGCATTACTGTCAAATGTATTTCTTGGTTTGGATATAAGGTGTAATAATTTGATTCATCACATTGTCTACAAGGTATAAAGATTGATGCAAAGTCCTCAAGCTATTAGAGGTGATGATTATGGTTGAAAAGTCTAAATTAATTTAGACTTTGTGCATAGACAAAGGTTTATATGTTCAACAAGGCCAACAATATAGTGTATTTTTTTGTTTCACATTGTAGTCACTACTGAATACATTGAGCATTATGAGATTTATATTATTTGGGAAAATCATGACTAACATATGTAGTGATTATTGGGGACATAATGATATTTTTTTATTTGTAACACTGAGACAATAATTATTCCCTAATTTACTTTCATTATGAGAAAAAATAAAAATCATTCTACCGTGGCCAAGCTAGGGTTTGTATAAGGCTGAAGGTTTCAATTGAGAAGGTGGTTTAGCAGTTGCATCTTTAGGATAGTGGTTTTGGCATTCTACACACAGTTAAGGTTTACCATGGCAAGCAAATCGATAGCTTAGTTCCATTTGTTCTATTTCTCATGGTCTTATTGGAAGTGGTTTTATTTTGAGTTTAGTGGTATTCTAGCTTGTCATGTCAGTTGAGTTTATAATTTCTTGTATATGGAGTATAGAATGCACAATAATCTACCCTTGTTCATTAGTGCTTCTTATTCTTTAATTACACGGGTTTGAAGATTATTTGGCATACATTGTATTGATCATGAATGTGTTAAAAGAAAATTAGAAGGTGATGTCACATTGGTGACTCAAAATGAGGTAGTTTGATATAGTTTGAGTATGGTTTTCTTGATGGTTATAAGCTTAAACAAGTGGCAGCATGTGATGACATCTACATTGGATATTTAAATAGTGTCTTTACACTATTGTGTGTTTGGAGTTTTATAGAAAGGTTATGATATTGAAAGTTTAATCTATTTTTCTACAATTGAAGTTTTGCAAACATGATGCAAAATAGATTGAGTCACTAATATATTTTGTATTTTAAATATTTTAGAAAAATGAATCTTTAAGATATTAATTGTATTAGATTGGAGGTAAAATATGATTTATAGAGAAACAAAGTGATCCTCTATAATTGAATTATTCTCTATTTAGAAATGTATAGTGAAGTTAAAATGATCAAGTCAGTGAAACAAAATGATCATTTCTAGTGAGGTATTGTTTTATTGTCAGTGAGGCATTCTTGTAACCAATGAGGTTCTTTGGTCAATGAGGCAATTTTTTTACAGTGAGGTATTCTATAACAAATGAGGTGATTTACGAGTGGTTTTTCTACCCCAAGAGGGTTTTCCACTTAGAAAATTCACTGTGTTATGGTTCTTCATTTGGTTTTATTTGTGATATTACTATTTCATAGTTATACATTTATGCACTTACATTTACATAATTAAGAATTGACAATTCATATTGGTACACATGTTAGATCTTGAAACATAATTCATATTGTTTTCAAAGGGTTTTAAATGTCAAAAAATTGAATTAATTTATCTAGACACGGATTCACCCCCCCACAATTGGTGTCTCACATACTCCAACAATTGGTATTAGAGCCAAGCTCTTCCAAAAAAATTTAATCAAATTAGGGGATTCCTAGTGAAGTATTGGTTTTCATGGGTAAGAGGAATAGGAATAAGAAGGAAAAATCATAGACTACAAAAGTAGAAATGCCTAAGGAGAATCCACAACACGTAGAAAAAAAAATGTCTAATATAGAACTTGATGAATTTGTGATGGACATGAATGAATCAAATATAGAAGGAGATCTCTTTTTGGATGAAGTTAATTATGAATTTGATGTAGAAGGTGAAATTTTGTGTGCTTTTGATACAATCAAGCAACTCAAAAAAGAGAATAAGAGACTAGAAGACCAACTTCAACAAGAAAAAGATTCAAGAGACAAGGTATGCTCATATTTTACAAAATTTTCTTTAGGGTTTGAAGAGGTGAGTAATCAAGTTGTTGACTTAAAGATACGAGCTGAAGAGTCTAAAAAATTGATTATTAGTCTATAGAAAAAAAAATAGAAGAAGCCAAAAGGATAGTTGATTTTACAAAATATGATCTTGAAGTCAAAACTAGTGAATGCCAAACAAAAGCTTGAAAGTAAAATAGTTATCTTGAGGAAAGATCTTGAAAAATTCAAATTTTAGAAATTTTAGAAAGGTATTGATGCTTTAAATAACATATTGAGAAGTCAAAAGAGTCACAAGGACTACTTTGGTTTAGGAAAATATTTCAAGGTTAGACAAATGCCAAGGAAAAAGATAGACTTGAATTATCATGATATTTCTCCTGAAATAGAAAAAGGTTACTAATGAAAAAAATCACAATCCCTTCAATAGAGTTGGAAGATGAAGCAATTGTTCTTTATAATCTCCATCTACTAGGCAATATTAGTCAATGAGGTATAGCAATTTTCATGGTTATTTCTATGTCTATTATAAGTATGGTCATAGAGCTAGAGATTGTAGTTATTATGGGTTGTCAAATCAAAAATACAATGTTGTTTGTTATAACTACAATAAGGTTGGGCACATGAAAAGAGACCATTGGATGCATGGAATATATGATTATAGAAATTCAAGAAACAAAAATCATTATTCTTCTAGCAATATAATATGTTATAGGTGCAATAGTGTTGGACATAAATCACAGTATTACAAGAGTAATCCTATAAGATCAGTTAGATATAATGAAATGGTAAGGACTTTGGACAGGAAAAAGAAAGAACCTAGGAAGGTTTGGAGAAGAAAACAAGATCCAAGAGATGAAAAACCAAAACCAATGCATGTTACTCAAAAGATATTACCCACTGCATGAGAACTAGCCTAAAGTTAGGAGGAGTTGTCAAGTGTCTTATCTTTTGTTCAAGAAATTAGAAGAATCATTTCATAAGAAGCCTAGTACAATATTTATGATTTTGATAATCTTTGTAAAATTGGTATTAATCCTCCTAAAATGAAGACCAATGTGATGACAGTGAAAAGTCAATTATGTGTTGCAGATGATAAATACAGTGATTTGGACAATCTACTTGTCATGATTCTTCCTTGTCATGGTTATGACATTATTTATTATAGAAGAGGAGGAGAGTTTTTTTTTATCCTATTCTATATTAATGTGGTATCATGATGTTCATTCAGTACAATACCTTTATGACAAGACAATGTTCTTACCATAGTTTTCTTGATTGATGCATTGTTAGGACACTTTCAATAGCATAACAATAGTAGAGACCTTTGACAAGCAATATTGTATTCAAATGAGACAAAATAGTGAATAGGATCTTTGATCAAGCTTCATGCTTATGGAGTTGATGTTGTGGATGGAATTGTGGTCTTCTCTTGCCTCATGTATTTGATTTTTTTAAAAGAAAGTAATTCTATTTTTGTGGTGCATTCAATTATTTTGGCCAGTAGTTTGTCTTGCCTAACATTTGAAAATAATGTTAAACAATTTCATGTGTATTCTTGAGGACAATATATTTTGTTGACAAATTTTTTTTCTTATATAAGGCATTTTAGTGAAATAATGGTGTGATAGTGGGTTATGATTGCTATTATCAGGCCACACTTGGAAATATGTAAGGGTATAGCATTTTTTTGTATGATAGTGGATGGTGGCTTGAAATGGATACTTTGAATACATAGTGATGTTCTAGCTTATCTCATGACTCAAGGAATTCTTTTGTTTCATAGATTTCTGACATAGCCTATTGTCTTTGGTTGAACATTATTTGACTCACTGATTTTTTTCCCTTGGTGGTACTAGTGTGCAATTTTGTTGATATAATGTTTTTGGTGTGCAATAAGGACTAAGTGTGTGGTGGTATCTTTCTTATGACAAGTGGTTGAGTGTTTAATGATAGTAGAGTTGATCACAAATTCTTGACAATGGAATATTCTTTAATCTGCTCTATCTCAATAATAGTTCAAATCACAGTGGTTCTCATTGGGATGGATGCTCTATTTAACAATGGAATACCTTCACTTTTCTTACCAATTTTTAAAGTTCTTGATTGATAACGATGAAAGTGATCAACTTTATAATGATTCCTTAGTTTTATATTGGAAAATAATGGTTTTTAGGTGCAATACAATGTTTTTGCAAGGTTTTGTTATGCCAATGAAAAAGCATGCATGTTGTAGTTGTGGTATGGTTTTTGTGTACAATCCTCTCTTATTTGGCATACAAGGTGATTAGGTATGGAACAATATTTTCATAAAAATGTGTTATTGTATGATTTATTACGACGAGAGTCATATTCAATTGTAGAGGGAAGAATGTTTCTCCGTAAACATTAACCCTTTTTCATTTTTTTTGACAGCCTCGTTGGCTGTCATGGTGGTAGTAACATAGGCTGTCATGGTGGCAGTTACAATTAAAATGTTAGTAAAAAAAAGCTTAAATATTTGATTGGTAGTGGTAGTGGAATGTGTAACCACCGTAGTTGTAAGCAAGAAATTGACTGTTGAACGAATAGAAGTTTCACACGACAATGAAACAAGGTTTTATGTAACGCATGAAGGTGAAATGGTGAGCCACTACAACAATTAGCAATTACTAATGCCAACTACAATCATATTCCTTTGCAGTTATTGAAGTACCTCACATATTCGTTTGCATATTTTTTTCAATTAGCAGTGAAGCCTTTTTCTAATTGTTGTGGAAATTAGTAGTGCAGACTTGTTGGTTTCAGTGGAGGTAATTTGAATGAGGTATGCAATTGATTTTGTTAAGCAAGTGGATGCAATATCTGCAAATATTTCTAATAGAACTTCTAATATTTTGTTTGCATGTTTATCAGGTTCATTGCATGTGCATGAGTTTGGTTCAGTTTAGATCAATTTGAGGCTTTTTGTGAAATCAATCTCATATCAGATACATTATGAATAATCAATGCATACTTTACTGCATTTGTTTATTGTTGGAAAATACAAAATGACTATATTAGAGGAACTTGGTGCATTTACTCGTAAACTGATTTCTACATAGGTTTCATCTTTTCCCCACTATTTAGGATTACTGTTGAAAACAAATTTCTCATCCAAAGAAAGAACAACTCAATACCCATTACTGTTGAATCATAATTTGAGATTACAACATCCAAATATTTATGCCAAGTTCACACAGGTACGTTTACTGTTGAATCATAATTTGAGATTACAACATCCAAAGATTTATGCCAAGTTCACACAGGTACGTTTGATGAAGAACAAATTTTTCTTGTCCAAATCCTATTGAGATACTATCTTCATATATTGTTCTGAATCAATTGTAGCCAACCTCTTTTTTGTACTTAAAATCTATTTCATTAACAGTTTTATAAAAATAGTCCTCCTTAATATAAATGCATGAAATAAAAATTATAGTTTTTTTGCATGCTATTATCCTACCATAAAAATTTGGTTCATTAACATGACTCCAAGTCGACATAGCTTATGTGTTGCTGACATAGGGTGCCCAACTACTAATCTTCTTCCCCAACTCTTTGTGTTGATGTTGGCCGAGAACTGTCAAAGCTAGGGGATACATTGTTTACTCACAAACACTAGAAGAACGTTTAGCATTGTCTATTTTATCAATGTTTGAAGCATGAGTCAATCATCCTCTAGGAATTCAAAGAAGCGAGGTTAAGAAATAGGAGGTGCATACCTCATAGGAAAGAAATCCCAATTTATTTTTTCTTTTAGATCGAATATTTTTATAGGAAGATTTATAAAATAAAACTAGATTTATCATTCAACAATCTTTCATTTTCTATTAGATTTATCATTCTACTTCATCCAAATACAATTAGTCATTATATTATATATTGATGTTGAAACTATTAGATAATCAACCAATTATAATTTAATTAGTTCTCAAAGGTAATGCCACCAAATAAATATAATTACAATTATGCACACACAAAATAAATATGATCACAAATCATGAAAATTTAGGCCAAATAACTATTCTTTTGCCTCTTTTGAATCATTTCTTTGTTTAACTAGTAAAAAATAAAATAAAATAAATCAAATCAAATATTAGTAAATTATTTTCATACTCAGCATTCTATGCAATCCAGGTATTGAATAATTATTTAATTTGAGAATTTTCATTCTTTCCTTATCCGATTCATTAGTTAATTTCCTTATCTAATTCATTAGTTAATTTCTAATTTTTAGTTAAAAAGAGAATAGAATTTAATTAGTTTGATAACTGCAAATTGTTTCAATATTTGACTAATTTCCATTTTTACTTTGTTACTAATTAGTTATTTTACCTTCAATTAATTAATATATATGTAGAATAGTTTCATGAAATTATAAATTAATTTACTTTAAAACTTAATTAATTAAATTGAGTATCTAATTTAATTAATATGAAATTTATTAAATTAATAATAAATTATTATTTCCAAAACATGAAATTGAATTAATAATATTATTTCCAAAACATTTTAAAAGGAAGAAAAAATGAGGTCAAATTAGAAAATAAATCACCTTAAATTTAATTAATTAGATTTAATATCTATTTTTAGAATCAAAATTAATTGGTAAGACTTTTGAAATCTACTTTTCATAATGCACAATTTGTATTACTAAAAATTATTATTTTATGAAAAATTATGGATTCTTTTGTTCTTATCACTCCTAGATCTGCTAACCTTAATTTTATTGTTCTTTTATTTTTAGTGAATAATCAAATTTAAAATGGGAGATTTACAGAATGAATCAGAAATCATAGTTGAAAGCCCAACCACCTCTGTAAGGTTAGATGATTTTGTTGAAACCCCTGTCGACAAATGTGCAAGAACAGTTTTAGAGTATTACAATAAGATTGTCAAAGGAATTGAAAATACAAGCTTAATGATGGATGAAGTTGAAGAACTAGAAATAATGACAATGGAAGATGTTGCAAAAAAAGTTCATGAGGCATATAGTATAGTAGCTACATTTCCAAATATGCTCAAAGAAGTATATTGTGATCACTATGAAAATAAAGGTTGTAATACCATTCTCATTGCTAAAGAATTTGTAATATATTTACACCATTACAATGATATGTTATTAGTATAATTACTTCTTATTTGAACTTCAAAACTTCTTATATTTACAAACTTTGTACACATTGCAGGAAAATTTTATTAATTTTGTTTAACTTATACTAGAATAAACATGTTTATATACTTTAACAATGATTAGATGTCTTATAGATTTTCAGTCTATATATATAGGAGTGTTTTTTTCCATCTAATTCATTTTGTAATTCATAAATCATTAAAATTTAGGCAAATGAAAAATTTGTTGAGCTCCAACATAGAAGCACTCAATAAAAATGATAACTCTTGGCATATTTTATATATATTAATATTTAATATATGTATTCTAGTTTCTACTTATAGTGTTATCTCAATCATCATGCAAAAGGGGATTAGATGAGGTCAAATATCAGTCAACGGTATGACAATGAAAGGTATTTTTATCATCATGATACATGGCAGTGAATGAAGTTATAGTAATGACAGTGGTACTAATTTGTTTCAGTCATAGTATGCTTGACTTGGGATTAGTGAGAGTGAAAATATAGTGGTTTTTCTTAGTCTATGCTATCATTGATATCTTTTCGTAGGGATTGTAGTACATGCTCTCATTAATTTCATTATCTTGTTGTGTCTATTCTTTTCTTTCAACACTATTGATATGACAATGTCTTGACTAGTGGACTTTGTTTTCATATGATAATACCTAAAATTGATATTATTGTCAATTAACAATATTTTTTCTTCCTTTGACTTGTCTTCTTGCATCTGTGAAGCCTTTCTCTTAATGAGTGCTTAGTGCAATTTATTTTTGCAATGGAGTGGTGAAGTATCATCATAGTGTGCACAGTTTTCCCTCAAAGAACAATGACAGTGGATAATGTTGAGGGTTTGAAGTCAGAATCAAAGGGTGTTAATAGGTGAGGTTTGTAATTTCTTTCAAAGGTATGGTGATTGGAACAATAAATTTTTCTTCACAAATTTTTCCTTCTGATCAGTAGTGCCAATAGTCTGATCTGCATTTATTGGTGATAGCTGACTTTTCCTAGTAAATTGTGTGATAGTTTCTATTTTTCATAGCATGGTCATCTAAGACTTTGAAAATGATGTGATATTGTTTATGCTTGTGATATCCATGCCAAGTAAGTTAAAAAGGGGGAGCAAGGCTAATTGGTAAGAGTTTCTTGAGATTTTATTTCCTCATAGTGTGCTTTAAGCTTATGTAGATTCATGTGACATTGTGGCAGATGTTGAACAATATCATGTTTTAAGATAGTAATGTGCTTGAAAGAGATTTGCAGTGAGAGTCTTGAGAAATTATTTTTCTTTTTTATCTCAAATAAGGGGAGAAGCTCATAACACTTTTGACTCTATAGATACTACTTTTTCAAAGCTTTCATAGTCATTAGCTTGTAGGTGACAGAGCTTCTTGAGAAGTGCATAGTTGATGCCTTGGTACATGGTTTTCCATGTTGATAATGATAGTTTCACAATTCACACAACTGGTGAACATTGTTAATGGAGTTGGTATTTGGTGCCTTAGCTACATTTCATATAGGTTTAGGGTAGTTAGTAAATGTGGAAAATGATTTTGGATTGCCCACACTGCTTTAGCTCCTTCTAGGGTTTTTCACCTAAAAGGAGAAAGAAATGGGGTCCAAAATGCAAATTTCTACACTCAAAGTTAATCTAAAATAGATTTAATGTGTTTAATTATGGTGTACTAATGCACTGATTTGAAAATAAAATGATCTAATGATCCAAAACCTAAGAAATACAAAGTGTTGGAAAACACAATGTGATATGCAAAAATACCTAAAAATACAAGTAAATGATGAAATAAATGATCATAATTGGAGGGGTGCCCCTAAAATCTAAAAATTGTTGTGGAGAGATTCTGAAATCCTAAAAAATTGATTTAAAATGTTGACTAGGACACTTATACCAGGCTGGGCAACTTAGTCCCAGTTTTGGGAAAATTTGTTGGAATAGGAATCTGTCAAATGGGTAGCCAAATATGAAGAAACCACTTTTTAGGCTTGGAAGTGGGACTAATCCACCACTCATGGTGACTTATTCTACCTACAGATTTTGGGAATCTCGAGACAAAATCTTCTAGCTTCAGGTCTACACTTGCTTTTCTAACAAGTGTTCATACTTGATTCTGCAAAAAATGGGATAAAAGGTGTCTCCAAGCTTGAATTAGGGTTATGTTGACTTGAGTGACTTTGATGACTTCTTGAACATTTTTCAACACCAATTTCTTTGACAAACCTACCTACAAAGTTTGAAAAAACACATGCAAATAGGGGAAAATGCTTAAGGGTTAGAGTATAGGGGTTTTCCTTGGTCAAACACCACTTTGGTAATCAAAACTTATGAAATGAAATGAAATGGAAAGATAATGATAAATAAACAACATGGAATGTCATAAACTTACCAAACCCTTGATGTAGAATTATGAAAAGATGTAATGAAGTGCTCCAATGGATGACTTGATTATGCTTAGAGTGTTTGAGTGCTTGAGAATGGCTAAGTTAATTATTTGAGTGAATGCTTGAATGAATAGGTGAATAGGAGATGAAAAATGAGGAGAAAAACCCTTATTTATACTTGATCTTACTAAATTTCCCAAAAATAACACATCACAAGCCAACCTCAAGGGTTAGAAGATAAAATCCCACCAAAATTTTGAAATAATTTTGAATTTTGTGCCAAGAAGGATTAAGTCACCCTATTGGAAAATTAGTCCCACTTAAGCAAATTAAGTGGGTGTCAGGAGTTAAAGGGTAGTAAATGTTTTCTAATGGGAATATCCTCAAAAAAACACTTCAAAATAACTGGAAAGTGCATTAAGGGGTCATTTAAACATGAGAAAGGGTTGAATTAGTGATGAAAAGTCTAGAAAAGCGTGAAAGTGGGTTACAACAATTTACAACACTTTGAAATAAGACTTGGTAAGTGATAAAAAGGAGTTATTTAGGTGAATTATGATGAAAGGGTCCTAGAAAAGTGTGAAAGTGAGTTACAACACTTTACAAAACCTTTACAAGACAACCTAGAAGTCTTAATGATTCACAAGGGTCTAAGACTTAATGTGAATGTGTTGGCCACATTACAACATTAAATCTAGGAAAAATCAAGCTAAAGTCCATAAAAGATAATAAAATGAGCATAAAAATGTCAACTATACATTTTTTGGTGACACATTAAGCCCCCACTTTAGTGAGAGGATGAACTTGGTTCAAACTCTCGCTAAAGTAGCCAAACATGCACATTGAGAGGGATCCAAATGCACATACATTGGTAAGATGAGACAACAATAATAAATAGGGATGATCAAGCCCCTAGGATCACAATCCCATGGAAAACTAAACATAAGTGCAAAGGAATGCACATGATGATGATGAAAAAGGGATGGAAGATTTGATCAGATTTGCAACTCATTGTGGATTAGGTCTAGGTTGTTTGTTTGGAAAAAGAAATGTGTACTCACTCTGAGGTGATGGAACTTCATGGCTATTCACTAGGTGAGAAGGCCTAAGTATACTCATGTTGTGGCCACATAACTTCTGGTTGTCCACGGGGCAAGAAGGCCTAAGAGGTCATAAACATATGCTCAATTGGTATGCACTCACACAAGTAGGTGGCTATGGGGAAAGTTGTGTCACAAAATGGGCTTCCCACTCAACCATATCAAAGTTATACCTCTTGATAACTTTAATAAGGTGCCACAAAGGAAAATTTTGTTTCATGCTTCATGAGACAAGTAAAGATTTGTATGCTTAGAACTCATGAACAAATGCAATGGTACCAAAAGCATGCAAGTTGTGTTATACAAGGTAGCCATGTAAATACAAAATGCAACATGCAAAGGAAATTTTCAAATGAGTCTCATTAAGTTCATGTGAGGTCTTTAACTTCTAGAACTTTGTGTCTAATGTCTCCAAGAGAGGACCAATAAAAGAATATAATATTTGTAACTTAGGGGATGCAGTGCATCTCATTAGGGCACTAAGAGGAATGTAATATGTGAAGATAGATCATGCTTATGAAGGACATCATACCCAATGTCATCCAAAAAGTGAAAAATGTATCATATGAAGTAACAAGGATGCACTAAGAACAAAGAAAAATAAAAAAAATGCAAATTCAATGCCAATGTATTCCCCCAATTTAAAGGAATTGCTACACACTATTCTGTGAGCAATTACTTTAAAGTAGCGAAATAAAAAAATTGTAAACAAGAAACAAGACATGAGAGCCAACTTGGAGAGCCCCTATGCCAAGTCATATGTTTTCAAGTAAGGATATGCCATGTGAAGGAAGAGAAACAAAAGAAGGAGGGGTTTCCCCCAAAAAGGAACACACCAAACATATAAGGGATCTATGGATTTGGGGTCAATATATTCTTTGTTGCAATGTTTCTGTTAAAGAGCTCTTAAGTATCATCATTCCCCAAATACATAAAACTAGAAGAATGACACAAAGAGAGCAAAAGAAAAAGAAAAAGAAAACATTTTGGGTCAACATGGAAGAGACATTATGGTCTTAATGCTTTGCATCATTCCAAAAAGGAAAGTACAAGAAAAAATAAAAACAAAAAATCAAAAGGAAAGGAAAAGCTCTTGGGTCAACATGAAGGAGACATTTTGGTCTTAATGCCTTACATCATCCCCAAAAGGAAAAACACAAAAAAAAGGTGAAAAGGAAAAGTAAAAGGATCATTTGGGTCAACATGGAAGAGACATAGAGCATCTCAATGCTTTGCATCATCCCCAAAAGGATAACACAAAATAAAAGAGAAAAAGGAAATGGATGGAATATAGAAGAACATGGGTACAAATAGAGGAAGTGCACCAAGAGAGAGAACATAAAAACCACATCACAGGGGAACACAATATGCACATACAATTACACCAAAAGAAAAGGTAAATAATGTAGTTAAGAGACAAGGGAAAATGAATTACTAGGAAAAGGCTAACAAATTCTTTCCCCCACTGAATGAAAGGAAAGAATGAGCCAAGGTGGGTGATGGGAAAGATCATGCAATTGTGAGAATTAAAAATTCTACAAATATTGGATGATGAGGTTGGTGATAAGGGTACTAGGGGGTGATAGGATAACTATTAGTATCAGTGAAGTGATACTTGTTTAGTATGTCCTTCAATGTTCGACATTCATCACTGTGATGTCCAAGAACATGATGATACTTGCAATGTGGTATGTGAGAATCTTTAGGAAAAATTACTAACCTATTGGAAGGTGGTAAGAGTATGAGACCTTTGGTTAAAAGAATTTGTAGTTTCCTTTCACATTCAAGTGGTGGATGGAGAGGAAACTTTAGTTTTTTCAACTTGTAAGGTCATTTGTGTTTACTAGATTCAACTTTTTCATGGATTGAAGGATTAAGAGGAACCATGGGCATTGGGATCCTAGCATCCTTATCATTGGAATCATGTAATGGTTGTTCATGTTGAAGGATGACATTTAAGCCAATATGGGAATCAAAGATCATTGTGCCATCATCCTGAAGTCTCCAATATTCAAAGGGAGGCTTATCATTATGAGGGGGATCTTGATATCCCATCCATGTTGTGTTTTCATCTATTGGTTTTGTTTTCTAAAATTTGGTGAATGTTATGTTCAGTTGTTGTGACACATCCTTGTTTGCTTAAGATATAAAAACCCTTGCATATGTTTCTTCAGGATTCATTGGTGTGTTGGTAACTTTTCTATCATAAAATGGTTGAGGATGTGGTTGTTTAGAGGAACTAGGTCCACTGGTTGAAGGGAACTTAGGTCCTTCATTTGTTTCAAGATGGAGGTATCCAAATGTATAGTAGGAAGGTCTTGTGACTTTATGGATGGGTAAAAGACTACATTATTTCTAAGGTTGTCAAGGCATGTGTTTAAGAACTTATCCATGCTATCATCATCTTCTCCAATGATGTCAACAACATGAGGTGGACATTCATTAGGATTTGAAGGAGCATGTAGAAGTTCAAGGTCATTAGGATCATAGCCAAAGGAAAAATTTGATATGTCCACTAAGGATTTTAATGAATTCTAAAACTTATTAAAGAAAAAAGCCATGATGACGAGTATGTGCAAGATCATCATGGAAAAAACAAGCCCTTAAGTGGCAAAAAAATTCAGAAAAATCAGAGTTTGGAAACTTAATGTAAAAAGTTAAATAAGTTATCTATATTATTTTTAAAATATGTAACACTAGAATCTATAGAAAATTAAATGTAGTTTCTGAACTACTAGGTTTTTGAAAAAAAAAAATCTATTTGGTGAAAATTTGAAATTTCAATGCAGTAGTACTTAAATTTTAGGGAAAAAATAAAAAAAAGGTGTCTGTCTAACCACCCTAACCACAATAAAATGATATATATTTTTATAATATTTTAGATATAAGTAAAGGACTCATGTCCCAATGTGATGCATATTTTTTTTTAAGTTGTTTCCAAGTAAATAATTAATTATGAATTTTTATTACAACTTTTATAAAATATAAAAAATTGTATGTCTGACCACCTTAACTTGGTCAAAACTTCATGTAATTCATTTTTTCTTTTTTTAATCCTATATTATGAGAAACATAGAATGTGACACATGTTTTGGATTCAAAAAATGTGATACCATTTGAAATCTATAGATGTTTTTCAATCAGTCTATCAATTAGGACTTTAGTCATAATTTGAATAGAAAATGAATAATAATTAATTATTAAATTCAAATTAAAGCATAATTTATATTGGTGGAAAGGTGAGAATCTCCTTTAAAAACCCTTTTCGTTTCATTAATTTTGGGTTAAAAAAAAGTCGCCAGCCACATACCCATCATATTGCCACTTTTTGGCCCATCATGATCCTGCACATACCCTGACGATGAATGAAAGTAAACAGATATGCTAAAAAGAGGATAAAACAAAAATTCTAGAAAGTATGACAAAATGTAGTAACAAAAAATAGAAATGCAAAAAATACCCAGAAAATGCCATAAACTACACTGTAAAATGTGCAAGAGGACTAAGTCGTCCAATGTGGTGAATTAGTCCCAATGAGGATTTTTTTGAGATTTTTCAAAAATTTTGAATGCAATTTTATGTTTTTCAGATGCATAAATGCAACTATAATATGAAATACAAATTTTTTGTTGTTTTTCAATGTAAAAATAATGCAAAAATGCAAGCTATTTGAGCTTTTCACTAATGCAATTTTGAAAACCCTACGATTCAATTTAAACAATGCAATAATTAATGCAATGTTAATGCAAATGGAACCTAGGACACACTTAAAATTAGAAGTAAATATGTTTAAAATTTAGGTTCACCAAAATGTGGACAAGGATTTTGGATTGCCCACACTTCTTTAGCTCCTTCTAGGGTTTCCCACCTAAAAGGAGAAAGAAATGGGGTCCAAAAGGCAAATGTATACACTCAAAGCTAATTTAAAAGAGATGCAATTTTTCTAATTATGGTTTACTAATGCACTGATCTGAAAAGAAAATGATCTAATGGTGCAAAACCTAAGAAATGCAAAGTGCTAGAAAACATAATGTGGCATGCAAAAGCACCTAAAAATGCAAGTAAATGATGAAATAACTGAACATATTTGGAGTGTACCTAGAATCTAAAAATTGATGTGGAGAGATTTTGGAATCCTAAAAAATTAACTGAAAATCTTGACTGGGACACTTATGCCAGGTTGGGCAACTTAGTCCCAATTTCGGGAAATTTTTTCAGAACATGAACCTACCAAATGGGTATCCAAAAATGTAGAAACCATTTTTCAAGGCTAGAAATGGGACTAATCCACCATTGGTGGTGACTTAGTCCACTTGTATATTCTGGGAATCTCAGGATAGAATCTTGTAGCTTCAATTATGCACTTTCTTTTCTGTTCAGTGTCCACACTTGATTCTACAGAGAACAGGATAAAAGGTATCTCCAAGCTTGAATTAGGGTTATGTTGACTTGAGTGGCTTTTATGACTTCTTGACCATTTTACAACACCAATTTATTTGACAAATCTACTTAAATAGTCTACAAACACACATGCAGAGAGCAAAAAATGGTTAAGGGTTAAAGTATAGGGGTTTTCCTTGGTCAAACCCCACTTTGGTAATCAAACCCTATGAAATGAAATGAAATGGAAAGAGAATGATAAATAAACAACATGCAATGTCATAAACTTATGAAACCATTGATGTAGAAATTTGAAGATATGTAATGAAGTGCTCCAATGGATGACTTGATTATGCTTAGAGTGTTTGAATGCCTAAGAATGATTAAGTTAATTTCTTGAGTGAATGCTTGAATGAATAGGTGAATATGAGATGGAAAATGAGGAGAAAAATACTTATTTATACTTGATCTTACTAAATTTCCTAAAAATAACACATCACAGGCCGACCTCAATGGTTAGAGGATAAAATCCCGCTAGAAATTTGAAATAATTTTGAATTTTGTACCAAAAAGGACTAAGTCGCCCCTATTGGTGACTTAGTCCCACTTAAACAAATTAAGTGGGTGTCAGAAATTAAAGGGCATGAAATGTTGTCTAATGGGAATATCCTCCAAAACACACATAAAAAAGGGTAGAAAGTGCATAAGCGGTCATTTAAAGATGAGAAAGAGTTGAATTAGTGATGACAAGTCTAGAAAAGTGTGAAAGTGGGTTACAACATGTATACACCTAAAATCGGTCATGACATTTAATTCATTAAATACTAGTTATTTAATTAATATTTGACATGTAAATAAATTCACAATTTATTTATATTGTTCATATTCTTTTTTTCTCCAAATCTAAAGTCATATTCTTCTAATTTAATTAAATAAACAAATTTCATAAGTTTGTTTTATTTAAATAAGTTTCACTAATCTTGATTAGGAATTCAAGCACATGTTTACAACTTTTTGTGCCACCTCACCAAGGTCACATGAAACTAAATAATTTAAATTTTTAAATTAGAATTATCTTCAACCAATTTTTAAGCACATGGCTTATTCCTCACACATATCTTCAACCAATTTTCAAACACATGGTATTTTCTTCCCACACTTTATTCTTCCATCCATTTTGCATGTTGCCTATTGGTTAAGAGATTCCTCTATCCATTTGGCATGTTGTCTTTCGTCAAGGGAACACATTATTGATTCTTCTTCATCTCCATCGTGTATCCCTCTTGTTTGAATTTGGACTATCGATCGTTGCCACGTCACAAGATGCTTGAAAAAGGCTATAAATACAACCCTTTTCCATTGTATTTTGCATTCATATTTGAGTAGAGTTATCATGCAAGAACATCATTTGAGCACTGGACAATTTTGGAGTCTTATAGTTACATTTCATATCATGTTTTGCATCATACTTAAATCTTAGAATAACACTTTTCTTCATAGTTGCATTTTATATTAGCATATTTCCAATCATCCTAGTTCAATACCATATTATCTACCTCGAATAATCTAACATCATCATCCATCCATCATAGTATCCATTATTATTTTCATCATATAGTTTCATGTAGGAATTTAATTAGCTTGCATGTTGAATATTATCTCATTTCTTAAGTTGTCATTTTAATAACCATAGTGCAAATAGAAATTTGAGGACCAAATGGTTTAATAAGTCCTTGAGAATAGAGGACAATAAAATGTTCTTGAAAGATTTGTTTAACTGCTAAATAGAGTAGTTTATTTGATTCAAATCTTTGATATAATCTAGTTCATTAAGGTTTGTGTTGATTTACTAACAATTCCCATATTTCTCACACACACCTAACACTTTATAAAATTTTGAAATAAGACTTGGTAAGTGATAAAAAGGAGTTATTTAGGTGAATTATGATGAAAGGGTCCTAGAAAAGTGTGAAAGTGAGTTACAACACTTTACAACACCTTTACAAGACAACCTAGAAGTCTTAATGATTCATAAGGGTCCAAGGCCTAATATGAATGTGTTGGCCACATTACAACATTAAATCTAGGAAAAATTAAGCCAAAGTCCATAAGAGAGACTCAAATGAGCATAAAAAATGTCAACTATACATTCTTTGGTGACACAGTAAGATTGGTCATAGTGTGGTAATATTTATTGACAGTGCCTTTATGTTTTCCTTGTTTCATGCATATACTAGTTACTTGTTTTATAGTGCATAATGTATACATGCTTTGGTAGTGTTGTATGGTTTTCCAAAAAATATTCTCCCAACTTTGTTGACCCCAACCTTTGCAATTTTTTCCAAAAGGGGGAGAAAGTAAACAATTATGTGTTGAGTTGTTGATTTGATATGCATTCAAGTTTTGGTGTGAGTTGGTCAGTTTTTGGGACCATTGCATTAAATTTCAATTTGGATGCATGTTATCATTTGTGGTGTAGTGTTGTTGCAGTATAAGTTTCTTTCTATGACAGTGATGGGATATCATATTGGTTTTAGAGATTACATGTGTTTTCTATGGAATCTCACATATACTAATATCGAAAGTTGGGTTTACTAGTTTTGCAGTTGATTGTTGATCTCTTTCAGTGATGACTTGAACGTGTATATTTGGCACTTGGTTTCAGGGTATTTGACATCAATTGCAAAGGGGGAGTTTTTTGAACCCATTATCACTTTGTGTTTGGCATTAATGTCAAATGTATTTCATGGTTTGGTATAAGGTGCAATACTTTGATTCATCACATTGTCTACAAGGTATAAAGATTGGTGCAAAGTCCTCAAGCTATTAGAGGTGATGATTATTGTTGACAAGTCTAAATTCATTTAGACTCTATGCATAGACAAAGGTTTAAATGTTCATCAAGGCCGGCAAGGTAGTGTATTTGTTTGTTTCACATGGTAGTCAAAATTGACTACATTGAGCATTATGAGATTTATATTATTTGGGAAAATCATGACCGACATAGTGATTATTGGGGACAAATGATAATGTTTTATTTGTAACACCAAAAAAATAAGTGTGCCCAAGATAGGATTTGCATAAGGTAAGGTTTTTATTGAGAAAGTGGTTTAGTGGCTACATCTTTAGGATAGTGGTTTTGGTATTCTACAGAAAATTAAGGTTTACCATGGCAAGCAAATTGGTAACTCGGTTTCATTTGTTCTGTTTGTCATGTTCTTATTGGAACTAGTTTTATTTTGAGTTTAGTGGTATTCTATCTTGTCCTGTTGGTTGATTTTATCATTTCTTGTCGATATGGAGTATATAATGCATAATAATCTACCCTTTTTCGTTAGGGCTTCTTATTCTTTAATTACATGGGTTTGAAGATTATTTTGCATACATTGTATTGATCATGTATGTGTTAAAAGAGAGTTAGAAGGTGCTGTCACATTGGTGACATGAAATGAGGTAGTTTGATATGGTTTGAATATGGCTTTCTTCTTGGTTATAAGCCTAAATAGGTGGTAGCATGTGATGACATCTACATTGGATATTTAATCAGTGCCTTTACACTGTTGTGTGTTTAGAGGTTTTACAAAAGGGTTATGATACTGAAAGTGTAATCTATTTTTCTATAATTGAAGTTTTACAAACATGATGCAAAAAAAAAAATATATCAATAATATATTTTGTATTTTAAAGATTTTAGAAAATTGAATCTTTAAGATATACTGTGTATTAGATTGGAGGTAAAATATGATTTTTGTTTTCTGCTTGCAGGTACTTTTATACACTGGTCAAAGAAAAATTTATCAAACAATTGATGATTTATGTAGGGGTTGGAGCTATTTAAATTCTTTCTTTTAATTAAAATAGGCATCTAGCTTAATTAAGAAGGATAAAGAACACCATGTCTTTTGTGCTTGATGAATGATAGGCATATGCTCTCACATTAACTGGGTGACCAAAAATCTAGACCCATTCACTTTTGTTTGTGAGTGTGAGTTGAGTATATTGTGTGTGTTCTCTCTTTGTTCACACAAAACAAAGATTGATCGAACTACGGATGTACTTTCTCACTTTTGTTTATCTATAGAGGGCCTGCATTGTGGGAAAAATTAATCACCCAAGGGAATGACCCAACCAGTAACATGCTAAATCCAATCAACTTCCAACCGGGATATACATGTGGGTACTTGGGGAAAGTTCAAGTATCACAAGGATTGTTCTAAAAAGAAGGGAATCAATGGTCTCTTGCCACATGGGTGATCCCCCATGAATGGAATTCCTATACTAAAACCCTTTGTTGTAGCAAGGCCAAAATCATTAATCTATTTGTTGGTGCAAGAACAATTGTTTTGAAGCCATCCCAAATTCTTGTAGCTTTTAGTAGAGATGAAAAATATGCCATGGGAGATTCATGGGTATTGATTGCTGGCTACCCCATAGAAGTGAGTGTCATGGAGGGGAGCCAGTGGGGTCAAGCATCTAGTCATCCGCTATAAGTAAGCATAGCTGGAGTAAAATCCAAGTGGGAATTCAACAAATATAGTCCTACATAGCCTAAGTTGTACATTCTTGATGTGTCTTTACCAATATGGTTTTTGAACCAATTTCAAACAAAAATGTCACATGTTGAAAGTGAAAGCCTTGATTTAGAAAAAAAATCATTGAAACAACCAAGTCTCTAACTGAAAAATCTAAAAAATTAAACAAATTTCCAACAAATTGCGTCATTTCCTAAATCAGTGCATCTTCTGTGTCTTATAGCACATCGATGAAATATTTTATCGCATCCAACTACTATTATAGTGCATCTATCCTCTATTCTAGTACATATAGTCAATCGTTTAGCACATTTGTCCATTTTTCCAATGTATTTACCCTCTATTATAGTGCATCTATGTGGTAGTTTGATTCATTGATCCCTTTTTGTAGTTCATTCAAGCAATCTTATAGCACATCTGTGCAATTTTCTAGTGCATCTGTCATCTATTTTAGCTCATTAGGGCTTTATTTTAGCACATCCATTAAATGCAAAACTTGAGAGTTAAACTTGTCTCCTATTTCATAGTAAGAACCGGAATTTAGAATCTTTCTCAATCCAAAATCATTCCTCATGTACAACAAAGTCTAAACATGTGCTTTATCATTTAAGGGTATGTGTAGGATCATGATGGGCCAAAAAGTGGCAATATGATGGGTATGTGGCTGATGACTTTGGGTATGTGCAGGATCATCATGGAAAAAACAGGCCCTTAAGTGGCAAAAAATTCAGAAAAATCAGTGTTAGGCAACTTGACATAAAAATTTGAATAAGTTATCTATATTATTTAAAAAATATGTAAGAATAGAATTTGTAGAAAATTTAATGTAGTTTCTAAACTACTAGGTTTATTTAAAAATAAATAAAATCTATTTGGTGAAATTTTGAAATTTCAATGCATTAGTACTTAAGGAAAAAATAAGAAGTAGTTAATCAATTGACCACCTAACCATAATAAAATGATAATTTTTATAATATTTATATATATAAGTAGAGGACTCATGTCGGATGTGATGCATATTTTTTATAATTTTTTATTACAACTTTTAAAAATATAAAAACTTCATTAATATTCACCTTAACTTGGTCAAAACTTCATGAAATTTAATTTTTCTTTTTAATCATATAATATGTGAAGCATAGAATGTGACACATGTTTCAGATTCAAAAATGTGATACCATTTGAAAGTTATAGATGTTTTTCAACCAACCTATTGATAAGGACTTTAGTCGTAATTCTAATAGAAAATAAATAATAATTATTTATTAAATTAAAATTAAAGCATAATTTATATTGGTGGAAAGCTAAGAATCTCCTCTAAAACCCTTTTATTTCATCAATTTTTGGATTAAAAAGTTGTCACCACATACCCTACAAATACCCATAATATTGCCACTTTTTGGACCATCATGATCCTGCACATACCCCTTTATTTTTACCCAAAATTGATGAAACAAAAAATAGTTTTTAAAGGATATTCTCAACTTTCCAACAATATAAATTATGCTTTACTTTGAATTTAATAAGTAATTATTATTCATTTTCTATTCAAATTACGACTAAAGTCATGATTGATAGACTTGTTGAAAAATATCTATAGCTTTCAAGCAATATCACAATTTTTTAATCCAAAACATGTATCACATTCTATGCTTCATATACTATAGGATTAAAAAAGGAAAAATTGAATTTCATGAAGTTTTGACCAAGTTAAGGTGGTCAGACATATGAGTTTTTTATATTTTTTAAAAGTTGTAATAAAAAATTCATAATTAATTATGTACTTGGAAAAAAATTATAAAAAAATATGCATCACATCGGGACATGAGTCCTCTACTTATATATAAAATATTATAAATTTTTTTATCATTTTATTGTGGTTAGGGTTGTTAGACATACACCTACTTCTTATTTTCCCCCTAAAATTTAAGTACTACTACATTGAAATTTCAAATTTTTAACAAATAGACTTATTTTTTCTTTAAACAAACCTAGTAGTTTAGAAACTAAATTTGATTTGCTATAGATTCTATTCTTACATATTTTGAAATAATATAGATAAATTATTCAAATTTTTATGTCAAGTTTCCTAACTCTGATTTTTCTGATTTATTTGCCACTTAAGGGCCTCTTTTTTCCATGATGATCCTGCACATACCCCAAATGATTGCACAAAAGATTAAAATTTGGAAACCAAAGTCTAAATTTCTTAGTCTAAAAGCTCATAAAAAATGTCTCTCAACACTCTACGAATTTAGAGAGAGATTGGTCTTCAATTTATACAAAAGAGCTTCAAAGAAAAATCCCAACTTGTATTCATTTTACTATTGTCAAAATCCAAGAATTTTCCAAAAATTTGAGCATCTCGTATAGGAAGAAAATTTATCTCTAGTTTCACATTTTGAACCAAATTTTTAGAATTTTCTCAAGTCTAGAATCATTCCTTAGGTACCTTAGAATCTAAACTTGTTAAAATTGGCCTCTACAAGTGGAATTTTCTAGCCTAAATCGAGATCTAACATATCAAAGTTCCAAAATAATTGAATTTATTGATTATTAATCCTAGTTTCATCATCAATATTTATCATCCTCTCATCACAAAATGAAGCTAGATAGTCAAATCAGACTTAGTCTCACTAGAATTTGTCATTCTATTAGATTTAGTTATAATCCTTGGTACTCTTCCAAACTTAGATCAAAATTTAGTCTAAACTATAACAATTTTATGATCATTAAAACAAGGTTACAAAAATAAAAACTCAAGGAAAAGGGATTTGAAAGGGTATGTGCAGGAACATCATGAAAAAAACAGGCCCTTAAGTGGCAAAAAATTCAAAAAAATTAGTGTTAGGTAACTTGACGTAAAAATTTGAATAAGTTATCTATATTATTTCAAAAATATGTAAGAATAGAATTTGTAGAAAATTGAATTTAGTTTCTAAACTACTAGGTTTATTTAAAAATAAATAAAATATATTTGGTGAAAATTTGAAATTTCAATGCAGTAGTACTTAAATTTCAGGGAAAAAATAAGTAGGTGTCTGTCTGACCACCCTAACCATAATACAATGGTAATATTTTTTTATAAGATTTTATATATAAGTATAAGACTCATGTATGGATGTGATGCATATTTTTTTGTAATTTTTTTCCAAGTAAATAATTAATTATGAATTTTTTATTACAACTTTTAAAAAATACAAAAACTCATATGTCTGACCACCTTAACTTGGTCAAAACTTCATGAAATTTTTTTATTATTTTTTTTGATATTATAGTATGTAAAGCATAGAATGTGACGCATGTTTCGGATTCAAAAAATGTGATACCGTTTGAAATTTATAGATGTTTTTCAATCAGCCCATCAATCAGGACTTTAGTCGTAATTCTAATAGAAAATGAATAATAATTATTTATTAAATTCAAATTAAAGCATAATTTATATTGGTGAAAATTTGAGAATATCCTCTAAAAACCCTTTTCGTTTCATCAATTTTGGGTAAAAAAAAGTCATCAGCCACATACCCTACAAATACCCATAATATTGCCACTTTTTGGCCCATCATGATCCTGCACATACCCAAAAATAAAAACACTGAAGATCCAAACCTTGAAACTCCAAACATTGAAATCCCAATGATTAAAACTCTAATAATTGAGACTCCAAACATTGAAACTCAAAATAGTGAAACACAAAACACCATGGTGGAGGTTGAAGAGAATCCTATCCATGGAATCAACAACACTAAAGTGGAGGAAATAACCAAGGAAGATATCCAACATGCTGAACAAGATCCCAACTTCCACAAATGCTTAGAAAATATTTTAAAAAGAAATGGAGAAAATTAACTCCTTATGCTAGCTAAACAAGGTGTCAAATTACCTGAAGACTTTGATGTGAATCAATTGAAAGCTTCTCCAAAACAACCCAAAAAAGAAACTAAACAAATGGTTTCCCTAACTCACCAAATGAAGAACCTTTAACAACAAATTCTTGATATGCAAAGAGGAACCTCAAAATGATACTTGATCCAAGACATTTTTCCATATCCATTTGATCAAAGTATCCACATGATCTCCTTTCCAAAACATTGCGAATTCCAAAAATATGAAAAATACAATGGAAAAACTAATCCAATAGAGCATGT
The DNA here is from genome assembly GCA_007258455.2 of Sequoia sempervirens. Lineage (NCBI taxonomy): Eukaryota > Viridiplantae > Streptophyta > Pinopsida > Cupressales > Cupressaceae > Sequoia > Sequoia sempervirens. The sequence continues at coordinate 746,987,420 of VDFB02281492.1, forward strand.
GAGGGAATTTGGAACCATGAGTCTTGAATTTTCATATGAAGAAACGTACTTAATGAGATTATTCCCATGAAGACTAGGTGGAAAATGTCTTGAATGGTTCTCCAAACTCACTCCACCAATTAACACCTTTGAGGAATTAGTCAACAAGTTCACCCAATATTCTTACAACATCCAACATGACATCACCATTAAAGATCTTTGTAACTTGAAACAAAAGAAGGGTGAATCGTTCCTTGTATCCTTGTAAAAATGGAGAAGGTTATTTTCACGATATTGTATTTGCATGCCTGAAAAGGAAAAGATAGAAATTTTTATTGATAACCTTAATGACGAGATGAGTTACAGATTGGAATTACAATGTCCACCTACCTTCAAAAAGTTGATTAAAAAGGGGATTAAAATTGAAGAGGATTTATTCAAGAGAGGAGTCATCAAGATATACAATAAAAAAACTCATCAAACTCCTCCAATAATTACAATAGTGGGGACAAACCCAAGATTTGGTAACGAAACAAGAACATTGGAAACAATGATAGTGTAGCTGAAATCCAAAATACAAAACTTGTATTCAACCTAATTGCAGCCACTGCCAAAACTAATCAGAATAACAATCCTCCCAACAACCAAAAAAAAAACCAAAATTTCAACCAAAGCAACAATCAAGGTAATGTTGGATCTAGAACAACATCATATTGAACATCCTCAAAATGAAGGAGGTTCATCCCTTTGGGACAATCGTTAGAATCAACATTAAAGGAACTTATTGAAGCTAAAGTCATAACATTACTAGAGGCAAGAAATTGGGAACCACAAGTTAAGCCTCCATGGTAGAATGATGCTCATTTATGTGACTTTCATTGCAATAAGGGACATAAAACCAATGACTGAATGCAATTGAAGCACTTGATACAATACTTGATTGACAACAAGATGATATTTTTTGGAAGGACTCCAAACCAAAAATGATCATGGAGCGTTCAAAAACCCTCTACCAAATTATGAAAATGGGGAGTCCTCATCATCAAATACCAAGGGAAAAAACATAAACTATGTCTATGATTCTACCATTCATTGTGTTGAGGTGGTGGAGGATCCAATCAAGGATATCAAAATTAGGAAAAAAAGAAACGTTGCTACAATTAACAATCATCACCATAATGTCAACACTACCTCACATCAAATCAATGTTATCAAAATTAGAGAGCAACAAGACAACACACCTATCAATGCAATCACATGAGAACAAGCCAAGGTAAGATTGAAAGGGGCCACCCCTTCTATGTCCAAATCAACTATTATTATCCCTGCAACACAATATAACATAGTTGATCAATTGTAGAAGATACCCACACAAATATCCATATTATAACTTCTTAATATTTCACCCACTCACAAGGAAATCTAGGAACAAGCTCTAGTTGCCACCATGGTACCAAACAATCTAGAGGTTTTCCAATTCTAGACTATGGTAGGAAATTTGACTGCACCATAGTGCTTGTCATTTTTTGAACATGATGATGTATCTATCAATCAGCCCCACAACACTACCCTACACATTGAGGTCTTAATCCATAAAAACCATGTTAAACATGATCTAATAGATGAAGGAGCTAGCCTGGATATCTATACTTTGAAACTTGTCTATGAACTAGGCTATTTAGAAAATGCTATTGATCCTAGAAGGAAAATCACAATAAAAGCATATGATGATGAGGAAAGATCTTCACAAGGGTTGATAGTGCTACCTATTCAAGTGGGTCCAGTTGTCAAAGATATAGTAGGCCAAGTATTGGACAAATAATTGACATACAACATACTCTTGGGAAGACCTTGGATTCATGACATGCAAGTAGTGTCATCCACATATCATCAATGTTTGAAGTTCCCTTTCAATGGGAAAGAAATCACTATTGTATTTGACTAAAATAATCCCCAATATTGTAACACCCTGAAGACTACCCAAGATTATTTTGTACCACACAATAGGGAAGCTCCAACTCAAAATTCATCAAGTGGTGGAAAACAACTAAACATCTTGTCAAAGTGGGTTGAAAAAAAGGATCAATCAAAAGAAAAAGGTATCAGTAATTCTACTCCACAAAATTAAGAAATTAAACTCGAATCCTTATCAAAACAAGTTTCCAAGATCCAATTAAAATATAAGGGCATGGGGGAATACTAATTTCAACAATCCTTATGTTTATCTTAACTTTCATCTTCTCCTAATTCATATGGGAAACCATCAACATCAAGGCAACAATCATCATAATCCACCACACTCTTTGATGGCACCTTTGTGAAAGAAAGCACATTAGTGGATGAGTTAGATGATAAAGAGGTTTTAAACCAGTTATACAAAGATGAAGGATCATCACAAGCATCCACCTCAAGTGTACAAAAAGAGCAATATGGATAAGGGAAGACAATCATGGAAAAGATGGGGTACAATGGAAAAGGTCCTATTAGTAAAAGGAAAGAAGGCATCATAGAACCAATACAACCTATCACAATGTAAGCCAAAGATAAAACAAGATTATGGTATAGAGAAGAATCAAGGGAAGAAACCAAACATCAAGTTGTTGAAAGAATCCTACAACTACAAGCTAGTGATGATCATGAAAAAATTCAAATGAATATGCGTGTGATTTGATATCTGAAGAGTCTTTTCATGATAAGGAAATTGATGTGGTACAAAATTATACACCCACACACGAGGAGGGTCAAATTTTAGGTTACAGACTGCTTGAAATAGGATCACAACATATTGATGATTCTAGCGAAGACTACTAGACTTAGAGAGAAATGGATAATTCAGAGAAGAGCTACCTTATAGACTTTGATTTTTCTATTAGACAATCTGAAGAAATTACCATTGGAACCCTTGTTGCATCTGAATTTAGTCAATCCAAAAATTTCTTACCCTTAGTACATCCTAAACTCATAGATTGGATCAAACTGAGCCATCTGACATCCCCATCTTTTCAAATTATGAAGGATTGTCAGCTTCCTCTGTTCCACCAATCCCAAAATTGATTCCACCATTAAACATTGTAATGAAGCTTCCAACCAGAAAAGTGTCAAGTATTCTAGCTACAAAATGAATAATATAGGGAATAGATTTGATGGTGAAAACCATTCAATGGAAGTATTAGATCTAGAAAAAGTTAAAAATAAAGAGTGTATCCAGTGGTGAAAACATTTCTAAGGAGCTAAAGGATGGAAGATTTCACACACTCCCTGAGCACTTTCAGGAATGATCTAAAGTATTGATTGAACCTACTTAGTCTATCAATATCAGCAATGAAGAAACAATAAATACTATCCATCTAGTAGAATCCTTGATAGATCAAGAAAACCCAAACTTCATCAAATTCTTCACAGAAAGACTTGTCAATTTTTCTTGGTCATATGCCAACATGCCAAGGATTGATCTAGAAATCATCATGCATCATTTATCACTACCATCAGGAGTAAAATCAATCAAGAAAAACTTAAGGAAAATGCATCAACATAATGCCATATTGGTAAAAACAAAACTAAAGAAGTTATTGGATGTGGGATTCATTAGACCAATTGACTATGCCGAATTGGATATCAAACATTGTGTCTATTTCAAATCTAGACAAGAGCATCAAAATATGCACATATTTCAGGGATCTTAACAAGGCTTTTCAAAAATATGACTTTCCCCTACCAAACATTGACATCATTATGGACCTAACAACAAGACATGGCATGTTGTCACTCATGGATGGTTTTTCCAGCTATAATCAAATAAAAATCGCACCTGAAGATCAAGATAAGACAACCTTCACATGTCTATGGGAAAATTTTTGTTGGAACGTCATACCATTCGGATTGAAGAATGTAGGAGCCACTTATCAATGTGCTATTATGACAATATTTCATGACATGATTCACACCTTCATGGAAGACTACGTGGATGATTTGTTAGCCAAATCATACACCAGAGAAGGACACAGAGATCTTAGACAAAATCTTCACCGAACGGGAAAAGTTGAATGTGTGATTGAACCCAAAGAAATATGTGTTTGTGGTCACTTCAGTTAAACTCTTGGGATATATAGTTTTAGAAAATGGCATTGAGGTAGATCCTGCAAAGGTTAAATCCATCATGGAGATGTTTCCACCCAAGAACATCAGTCAACTACAATCTTTGCGAGGTAGATTCCAATCAATCTAAAGAGTTATTTCACAACTAGTAGGAAAGACCCATCCTTTCATTCACTTGCTACATAAGAATGTATCTTTCTGATGGGATCAGAAATGCAAAGGAGCCTTCAACCAATTAAAACAATATCTAATGATTCCACCTGTCTTGATAACACCAGTAGAAGGGAATCCACTTTTATTGTACATAGCAACAACCGAGATATCATTAGGAGCCTTGTTAGTATATGATGATTCAACAGGAAAACAAAGGGCAGTCTATTATATCAGCAGAACCTTAAATGGCTATGAGATCAATTACACCTTCATTGAAAAGGATTATTTGGAAGTTGTGTTCGCTACACAAAAATTATGACACTGCATGCTCACTCATACCATCAATTTAATAGCCAAGATAGATCCACTGAAATACCTTCTTAGCAGAGCTAATATAATTGGAATATTAGCTAAGTGGGTCATGATGCTGAGTGAATTTGACATCCAACATGTTGATAGGAAGGTAATCGAAGGACAAGCAATCAAAGATTAGTTGGTTGAAGCATTGTTGTAAGACAATCATCCAATGAACATTGAGTTTCTAGATGTTGATGTCCTAAGAGTATCAAAACACCAATGGGTCTTGTACTTTGATGTCTCTTATACACAACATGGATTAGGTGCCAGAATCTTGTTTATCTTGCCACAAGGACATACCATTCCCAAATCCTATAGACTAATGTTCCCTTGCACCAAAAACACAACGAATATGAAGCCTTGATCATTGGAATCAAATTAGCAATTGAGTGGAAGATCACATAGTTACATGTCTATGGGGATTCACAACTGGTCATTAATCATGTGAATGATGACTATCAAACAAAGTATGACAAATTGATGCCTTACAAAAGAATGGTTGATGACTTCAAAAATTACTTTGTGGAAATAATATTTGACTAGATTCCTCAAAGTGACAACAAAGTCATTGATGCCATGGTGACCATTGCTTCTCTCTTGTAGATTCTAGAGATAGGAGCTCATTACGAGTTCATGGTGGAGCAACTATTCAACCCATCCTATGACAACCCTAATTCCTAGGTTATCTATCATCTAGTTGAGGCTAACACTTCTCTCTATGGGAAAATCTATATTTACCTAAAAGAAAATATCCTCCCTCCTTACCTATCCTACAATAAAAATGAAACCTCATTCATCAAGTTACCCAACATATGCTTATCAAAGATATCCTTTATCGATGAGGTTTTGAAAAAACTCTCCTCCAATGTCTAGAATGTGATGAGTCTGAAATGATTTTACAGGAAGTTCATGAAGGTGTTTGTGGAACTCATTCAAGTGGTTTAACCTTAGATAAAAAACTCCTACATCTAGGATATTGTTGGTTGACTATGGAGAGGGATTATTTTTAGTTCAACAAGAAATTCCAAAAGTGTAAGATTCATGGAAATCTCATCCATACAGCAACTTAGGAACTTCAACCTTTTGTATCAACATGGCCCTTTTATCAGTGGGGATTGGACCTCATGGGGGAGATTCATCCATCTTCATCAAATGGACACAAGTTCATTATAATAGCCACAAAGTATTTTACAAAGTGGATTGAAGTTGTCCCTCTAACCACCATCATAGGAAAAAAAATCTCATCATTCATCCTGAATTACATCATCTGTCAGTATGGCATCCCTCAGTCCATCATCATAGACAATGAAAAACCTTTCAAAAATTAGGATATTGAAGAAATTTGTGAGAGATTTAACATCTACACCATATTATCCTCAAGGAAATGACCAAGCAGATGCCTCAAACAAGACTATCCTGAAAATCTTGAAGAAAATCGTCAATGATGTTGGATGTGATTGGCATGTTCAACTAAACCCTACTATATGGGCTTATAGAACCAACATCCACACCTCGACAGGAGCTACACCCTAACCTATAGTCTATGGGTCAGAAGGCATTCTCCGTATTGAGGTTGAACTACCATCACTCTAGGTGTCACTAAAAGGGATCATTTCAGATGAGGATTACAGAGTGTCTAAGCTAGAGGAATTGGAACTATTGGATGAGTGTCATTAGCATGTAGTGGATCACCTGAAAGCATATCACCAAAGGATATCTGAAAGCTATAATCATAGAGTGAAGCCTAGAACATTTAAAGTTGGTGACTTAGTCCTGAAAGAAAATCCCTGTAATCAACAGGTTTAAGAAAAGAAGGGGAAATTTGAACCAAGCTAGCTAGGCCCTTTTATCATTGTGTCAATCTTCGAATCAAGAGCATATCAATTATCGATACCAGTAGGGATTTTTTTTTATGAACCCCTCAATAGCTTGTATCTCAAGAAATTCTACACCTGAATCATCCACAACACCAAAAAATGTCCTAGAAAAATACTAAAAACATTAGAAAATGTCCTAAGAAAATGGTCACCTTTAATAAAAACCTGACAAATAGGTGTCTTGGTAAGAAAAAAAAAGAGAAAAATACAAAAAAAGAGAAACATAAAAAATGGAAAAAAAATGAAAAAAAAAAGTGAAAAAATCAAAACAATCATAAAATCTAAAAAAGTGCAATAAAAACAAGTAGTGAAAACTTGGCAACAGACGCTATTTGAACATGCTGACCATTTGTTTTCAAAATTTTCTTTCACCGTCCATCTACCTATCCTCGGAAAGCACCATGTACATATCTTGGCATCACAGTCGTGTCTCACCCTAGATTGGGGGAAAAATCCTAAACTTATTGGGGGTAATAAACTTTGAGCTTGAACCAACACACAAACAATAGTGGGGAAAACAAAACTCAAAACAATGATCATAGTGAAACTCAATATTGAACATCAATCACCATCAAAAACACATCAAACATCCAAATCAAAACAGCCAAATCAAACGAAAAGCAAACTTCAAATGGATGATGTTTTTTCTAAATCATGGGTTTATCACGTTAAACATGAATGTTCAATTTTTATAATTTTTTTTTTTTGTTATCATATCTCTAGAGCCCCTCGATGATGTATTGAACTAGAGGAGTTAGGAAGGATTATTATTTTTCTTTGTTTGCTATCTGTGAGTTGATCACTATTATTGTGCAAATTATCACGTGACATTATCTACAAAGTATCACTAATGACATTCTCAATTTGCATAGGAAAATGGTTACCTCTTATCTGTTTACACAAGCAATACTCAGGTCATCTTGGTTTAATTATACTTAGATGCTTGTGTTAAAATGCACTATCAAACATCATGGAAGTAGTACTCAGTTCATCATGGTCTAAATATACCATTGATGGTTGTACTTGCTTTCAACATTTTAAAAGCTCAATGATGATAAAAAGCACAACAAATCAGCTATTACAAATGACAACTTGTGTAAATGAGATTTGCATAAGTAGATTTCATCCATGTTAGTTTGCATTTGTATCTATAGGGTTCCAAAGCAGCCACAAATTCACAATGGCATTATCTCTCTTATCAATGGATTGAGTACACTTGACATTATCAAAAACACATCATTATCATATAGAACACAAATCAGTTGCATCATCATTTTCATACATTAGAAGACATTATCACATCATTCATTCATCCATACATCACATCATGATATTCGCATCAGAAATCACAAAAATACGTGTTCAAAATCATTTCATATAGTTGCATTGAGGAAGTGGTTCACTAAGCTTAAATGAGTGAGTCTCTTCCGATTTCCAAAAGAATTGGGAAATATTTTTGTGAACCTTAACTTAACAAATATTCAACTGACGACAAGATTCCCACAGCTCTTGGAAGTTGGATAGATTCACTCATTTAAGCTTAAGACCCTATAATTTTTGATGTCTCACAAACTCATCATTACATACATCACATAATCATCATTTACATAATCATTGCATCCCATTATCAGTACCTCCATACATAATCAATATGAACATCACATATCATCACATATCCTTTGCATAATCAAAGCCATCTCATATAGCATAAAACACCATTTACATAAATCCATAAAACATATAAAATCATCCATCATGCATTATCATATCATGATTGCAAACTCATCATGACATAATCATCAAGATCATCATCATGAAAACATCATAAACACATATAACTAGGTACCTGTTGTCACCTAGAATTGCACCTTGTGCAAAGTTTACAAGAAACTAAGAATTCTAGAGCAACATGGGATCACTCCAAAGCTGTGGGTCACCTATGATTGAAGTGAACCTCCAGAGAAGGCCAAATTCCTTTGGGTATCACCAAAACTATTGATTCTTTGAGAGGAAAGAGGGAAGAGATGCATAAAAATGGAAAACTAAACCTATGGTGATACACCGTAATAATGAGAAATCATGAAATGAACATAGTAAGGACACATTCTTGAAAGCCTAATTCAATTGATTTACATACCCAGAACAACCTCTTTCAGATTTAATGCTTTAGTCCTAACAGGTTTGGCCTACACATACACCTTGGGAAGGAAAGATCAATTTCACAACCTTAAGATACAAATGCAGAAATGTGAAAACACAGTTATAGACTTGCGTGTGCAAAAGAAAGATACATAAATGAGAATAAATACAAACATGAACACAAACTTCCAAGGTAAACTTTGTGTTGTATTCAAGATTCCAGTTGAGTTACAGAAAAACATACATTGATTGAGAAAGGATTGATTAAAAAATCACTAACTCTTCAGAGCGTGTAATCAGAACTAACTACCCAAAGGAAAAAAAAATGCCTTATATATAGACTGTATGTCAACCCCTTAGGGCTTACAAAAATATCCCAGTTCAGAAAAAGATCTATCTCAGATCTTTGATGAATTAATTGCAGAAGCCTGCATGTCCCTATTGTTGGTGTCGGTGTGAAGAACTGCTCCTGGAGAAGCCTTCTCCTAATCTTTTGTAAAATTAATTCTTCTGATCCATCATGTCCATCTGTCGAGTCCCCTGTTGAAGATCTGCATTGATGCCCCCCGAGCTTAGGATAGATATATGTTGTATTCATGTTGCATTCATCTTGCATTAGCATTCCACATTCTGATTAGACTACCACAGCTCACCTCAGATCCCTCTGGTTATTCAAGCACTTCCCACACAGGCCTTGCAGCTGGTCAAAAGTCTTTTTGAATGAAATTTCATCTTGGAAAGATACTAAAAGTGTCCTACTGATGTGATTATGTGTCTCTGTAGCTTTAGAAGTCATGTTGATACTGCCAAAACCATCGGCAAGAAAAAAAGATTAGGTTAGAAGTCCCATCTAGCATCATTGAGTCACACTGATATCCCTTTCATTTGGTACATCCATTGTCATCGGCTAGAGATTATATGCTTGGGAAGACCTCCTAACAAACCCTCCATCTCTGAACAAGCACATACACAGTTGGTATGACCCTTAGCGATGACCTCTCGTCAAGCTCATTTTGTTTTCCCCCGAGCCTACTCTTCTCCTCCAGGCTCGAGCTCCTTTAGCTTTCGGTGAGACATTGGTCTGTTGGCGAGACTTCATACTGAGCACCTCTTCACTCTCTGCCGAGCTATTCACTTTACTATCAGAGAGACAACACCAAGTCGGGGAGACCTCTTATCAAACTTACAAGACTATGCCGAAGTATATAACCTTCGTCGAGACTCCAAACAGTCGCCAGGAGATCAGTGGGTTGACGAGTCACGTGGAGATCCCTTTCTATCACTGAGACCATGGGATATCGGTAAGACATCACTCCAACAATCAGTCACTATATCAATGAAATTCATGTTGGGGAGACCCTCGCCAACATTTGTAGAAGTCATCCCATCCAGTTCTTTTTCTTCTATCGCCCAGACATCCCTATTTCGAGAAGAGGTTGTGTCGAAGCCACTTTAGCTTTGGCGAACACATATTTTGTTTCACTTCAGCAAGACACCTAGCAAGACCCCCTATTTTCGGCATGTCCTCTTGTGTCACCAAGAAATGTCATAGAACTCCCTCTCTTCTTGGTGAATTCCTTTTCATTTTAAAGGCTTCACTGCTCGGTGAGACTCACGCCGAAGTATGAAACTTCGGCCGGCTTCTTTTCTTTTAGCCTAACTCCTGTCGGTCAGGAAGAGCTCATGCTGAACTATTTATGTTATGCTGAAGGCTCCTCCATTGTTGGTAAGACCCATGCCAATTCCGCCTCATTTGACCTCCTCAGCGTGACTCGTATCCTTTGGAAAGACACCTTGTTGCAGGCGATATCCTTTGCCGATGTGCACTTGTTTCATTTTGGAGGCTCCAATGTTTGGTGGTACATTAATGGGTCGCTAAGACCACCTACCGAATTCCCTTTGTCTTCCCGAAGAGCTACCGTTGTGTTTTTGGAAAGAGTATTGCTGAACTAATTTTGTCTTGGTGAGGACCTATCTGAGTATCGACAAGACATATCAATGTCGAAGGGACCTCACGATGAAGTCCCTTAGTTACGCCGAGGTTCTTTTGTGTCAGCGGGACTCCTGTTGAAGACAACTACATAGAGGCCCATCCTTTCCTTTTGGCGAGACTTTTGTCCTTGCCAAGACCTCCCGGCGAAGTCCCTCACTTTTACTAAAATAATCTCTCACTCCGAGACTCTTCACACGTTGGCAAGACATTTAACCTTCACTGGGACTTCTCACTGAGCGCTGTAGGTCTCCCCGAAGCTTGTGGTCGTCGAGAGTCTCAGCGAATGATGATTGAATGGCCTATCAGACAAGGAAATCCATGTGGTAAGAGGTCATACTGAACCCTCTCTATTATAGCGATAGGCTCTATAGGCTTGTTCGACATGATAGAAACTAGGTCTCAGCAACCTACTCCGGATGGAAAGAATCAAACAAGTAGTCGGCCAGACAATAGGAGAGTCCTGCCAACTTTCTCCTTGGAATATTTTCATGCCGAATCTTCCTAGGGTAGCTTCTCCCACTGAGTTACCTATGACCTAGCAACAAATGTAGAGTCTTTCCCCTTGTGTGAATGTCCCATTGGCCTCTAAAGATCTAACATTTTATTATCTCACCTTATTTAACTGTAGGTGAAATAGAGGCAACAATTTTGGTGACCTTTGCGGGATGTTTGTCTTATAAACATGAGAACCAGTGACTAGGCTTATCCATTGGGCATGGAGTCATTAGAAAACTCAAAGAACAAATAAAACGTCAGTCTTGCACATGGCCTCAACCTCATGAGATTTATAGGACACAATAGGTTTCCAAAATGGAAAGACAGGGGAAACTAAAAGAGAAATATATATTGTGCTGAAACAACACTTATGGAAAACATAAAGCCTAAACTATTATGTACAATAGATAGACCTATCAGATTTGAAAATAGGGCTTAAGGTGTATCCCATTGACTAGGATAGGAAGCACTTCACCTTCTGTTGTAGCTAGTTGATATGCATTGTGCTCCTTACAACATGTGATAATAAATGGACCAGTCCACATATTATCGAACTTGGTGTGATGGCCTGGTCTACTTTTTAGAACATCCCATTTGAGCACGAGGTCTCCCTCAAAAAAATTTGTTGTAGCCTTCTTATCAAAAGTCTTCTTTGTCTGGAGCTGATGATCCTCCAAAGTTTTCATTGCTCTGTCCCTTGATTCTTCGAGCTCCATGAGCTTTTCATACCTTACAGACATTGGATCTTGTCCCTCAAGCATCTCCAACTAGTGAACAATATCAAGAGTCGAAAGCTCCACTGATAGTGGTAATCTTGCCTCTTTGCCATAGACCAACATATATGGCGAGTTACCAATAGACCTCTTAGGGGTCACTCTATCTGCCCAATGTGCATTCTTTAAATTGACGTGCCAGGTCCTTTGATTATCCTCTATGGTTCTTTTAATAATTTTGATGAGGTTCTTATTCATGCTCTTAGCTAGGCCATTATCTTGGGGGTAATAATTTGAAGATATGCTCAAATAAATGCCATGCTTAATGGCCCAATCGGTTACCCTTAGACCTATGAATGCAAGGGCATTATTAGATATAATGGAGTCAGGCACTCCAAACTTGGTGACTATATCTTCATAGAAGTTCAACACTGGGGATTCTTTTGCTTCCCTCAATGCAATTGCTTATGTCCACCTCATCAAGGGCTGCTCTACTTGAATTGGATGTAGGGGCATAGTGTGCAACTTTTCCTTTCCTGAAAACAGAGCACATTTGATGCACTTTCTTGACCAGGAATATGCATCCTTGAACAAGCTAGGCCAGTAGTAACCAGCTCTCATAACCTTCTAGGCAGTAGTTATGGGAGCAAAGTGACCTCCTATAGCTCTGTCATGAAACTCATGAAGCACTTTTTCAATTTGGTCATTGTGAATGCATCTTAACAGGACACCATTTAGATCTTTTTTAAAAAGAACATTGCCCATCAGCACATATGGTATGGACTGCAGTCTAAAGTATCTTCTTTTGGCTCTGTTCAGACCTAATGGGCATTAACCAATTTGTAGAAATTGGGTCATATCTTGGACCCAATTAGTTATACCCATGGGCATATCGTCTTGAGCATTTTGAGGCTCATTTGTATTGGAAAGCACAACATCCTTTTGTAGTTCACTTTCATTGCTCGACCCTGAAGCAAGCTATTCACAAAGACCTTTACCTCTAACTAGTTTGGTGATGCTAATATCTACATCGTACTCCATGACCTTAGTGATCCACCCTGCTCTTTTTTCATTCAAATCCTTATTCAACAAAAATTCCTTCACACTTGAGTGTGCAACCAAAATATGAACCTTATTGTTTGAAAGCAAAGGTTTAAATTTCTTCAAACTTCTAATCATAGAGAGAACATTCTTTTCAACAAATGTATACCTTTCTTCATAATCATCAAGTATTTGGCTAAAGAAGGCTATGGGTTGCTCCAAATTGTTGCTATTCTTCTGAACCAACATAGTAGAGATTACACCACTACTACCAAAAGCATATAAAAAGAAGTCTTTAGAGAAGTCTGGGTTTACCAATGTCAAAGCAGATGCTAATGCCTCCTTAATTTCTCCAAAACTGTGCTTTTCCTCTTTTGTCCAACTGAAGACTGTGTTTTTCTTTAACATAGTTGTTAGATGTTGTAGCAAGTTCACCACATCTGGAATGAACCTTCTTAGAAAGTTGATCGGTCCCAGAAAGCTCTATAGGCCCTTCTTTTGATTAGGCAGCAGCAACTCAAGTATGGCTCTGACTCTTTTAGGGTCAATAGTGATTCCCTACTTTGACACTATGTGTCCTAATAGTTTCTCTTCATGGACAACAAAGATACTCTTCTTTGGATTGAGGGAGATACCAAAATCTTTGCATTTTTCAAACACTTGTCTAAGATGTAACAGATGTTCATCAACATTCTTAGAATAAACTGTGATGTCATCTAGGTAAATCAGTATAATATTGTTGTTCAAACTTTGAAACACCATGTCCATGGCTCTCTGAAACATGGCACCAGCATTGGACAAACCAAAAGGAATCATTTTGTATGCCATGGTGCCCCATTTAGTTTTAAAAGTAGTTTTAAACTAATCTTCCTCTTTAACCAGCACCTGATTATATCCTGAAAAACTATCTAGTAAGGAAAACCTTTCAGAACTAGCAACCTCTTGTAAGATTTTCTCCATGGAGGGCAGTGGGTAGTGGTCTTTTAGAGAGGATCAGTTAAGATCCCTAAAGTATACATGGAGCCTTATCTCACCACTTTTCTTTCTAACCAGTACAAGATTAGAAACCCATGAAGTGTGCTTGATAGGGAAGACAATACCCCCCTCAACTAGTTTAGTCAGCTCCTTAATCATTAGGGGCTCAAGTTTAGGATTCAAGGGCCTTTGTTTCTACCTTACTGGCTTGGCGTTAGGTTCTAGTTCAATTGTATGCTAAGCAATATGGGGATCAAATCATTTCAAATTTGAATACTCCTAAGCAAAGACATCATGAAACTCTTGGCACAAAGCAACAAAAGCTTGTCTATCTTTAGGTGAACAAAGTTTTCCTATCTTAAGAAGTTTACCTTTGAAAATCTCCATCTCTTCATAGTGTTCTTTGATTTGCAGGCCGACTCTACCCTTTTTGAGCTAATCATCAGTAGTGAAAATTGACTCTAAGGTGACCAAGCCTTTGGGAAATTTGTTTGTCTTTAGCTGTATGACCTGATCACCATACTGCTACTTGAGTTTTGCTTGATCCACCATGGAGAACCGATCTTCCTCAAGCAAGAAGGAAAGGATTTGCTCATCACTGTCAAAGACTTGCCAGTGAATGTTGTTGTCAGGAATTGAGGGTCTAACTACAACCTTCACATACTGCTGCACTTTATCTTTTTTGATGCCATTTGGAATATCAAACTATGCTCCAATGGTTGTAAGCCTGTCAGCATGCTTGTTCTGATTTCTTGGGATAGACACTAAGTTAAAGGCATCAAAATCTTCGAGCATGCTCCACACTTTGTTTCTATAAGACTTTAATGTGTCATTTTTAGCAACATTCAATCCCCTTACTTGATTAACAATTAATTTGCTGCCCCCATGGACTTTCAAGTTGATTATTCCTCTCTTTCTTGCCCACTCTAGACCTTGAACAAGGCCTTCATACTCAGCAATGTTATTGGAGCATGCAAAAGAAAATAGAATGCAAAGTAGTACCTATCACCTTGTAGAGAAATCAACATTGCACCTCCTCCTGCTCCATTTTTACTTCTAGAACCATCAAAGAACATCTCCCAAAGTCCATTAAGGGGTTGCAATAACTGATCTACATCTTTCTCCAAGATTGGAATCTCTGTATCGGGCTCAAGAATGACATAGTTTCCCATACTAGCATCTTGAATGAGGTCTACAGGACTATCCAATACATTTTCAACTACCCATTCATGCACCAACATGTTGGGAACAACTTCTGATTGGAGTTCTTGAGCAACAACTAGATCATTATTAGTAAAAACAACACAATTTGCATTTGCAGCAGAAGGAGCAACATTGATGGGGCTTGGGTTATATGGCTCAATGTGGTCTTTGGCCAACCTTTCAGACTTGATGATAACCTTAGTCCCATATCTTGTTCTAAATAGCATATGTGACCAATCAGCCGACACATAACTGCCTATCTTGGCTATAAAGTCTCTAGATAAACACAAGGAAAAGAAAGGTGGAAGCTCTATGACACATATGTCTTGAGGGACTGAAAATTTTGGACAAGCATGCAAAGTGATATTTAGATCCTTGATAATACCCAAAGTATTAATTGAAGTGCCACCCAATTGGATCACTCCCTTCTCTAAAGGCTGGTATTTTAGTCAAAGTTTGTCAGCAATCTATTTTGGCATGATGGAGCTGCTAGCTCTACTATCTACCATATAGTTATGGACTAATTTATCACCGATAATTACTGACACATAGAAAGGAGGTGGTTTAACTTCTTTTTCATTCTCTATGCAAGGCTGCTGATCATTTCCCTGAGAATCATTTGTTAACACGGCTCTAACCTGACCTATTAGGGGCTCAGATTCATCAGATATTTTCAAACTTGATAGGGCTGATTGTAACATATCCTTTTGACTGGGGATGACTAAAGAATCCCACATAGACATGGTTACATTTGTATTTTTCATACTATCAAGAATTTTAAAAGGTACAATTGGATTTTTATTGTGTACCTCTACACCAGTATGATCAGCCTGTAAGCATGGCTGCTCCTTGTCTGGGAGTTGTTGATCTCTTTGCCAACCACTAGTCACTCGAGAGGTAGATGGTTCCACAACTACTGCCCTTCCTTTATCAGCTACTTGGTCAAGCTCAAATTCTCTCTTCTTTGCCCTGGTGTTAGCTGCAACTGGAGAGCTATCCTCATTCAACCCACAAAATTCCTGATCTTACCAATTAAGTAGGGTTGTATCATTGTTGAATTGGTCTTGATGTTGTGAAGATGCATCATTAGGTGTATGTGGTCATGAACCTGAAGCATTTTGTACCATCAATTCTTGATTGATGAGTCCATTTGAACAAGTGGCTTGATTATGAGGTTGGTTACATAGGTAGCACCACTCGTAATCAACTGCTAAGTTGTTTTGAGTGGGAACCAGGTCCTTGACCATACTAACAAGTGTTGTAGCATAGGTCTGAAAAGGCCTTGTGTTCACACTCTATCTTGGGCCCTAATAATTTCCCTGATACTACTATCTATTCCCTTGGAATTGTTGTTGTTGACCTTGAAAAGGCTAATTTGAGGCCTTATTTTGCTATTGATAAGGCCTAGAATAGGTATGTTGTTTTTCCATGTTCACCAACTTGTTACTAAAAGTTTGTAAAAGACTTTTGATCTCTTGTAATTCATTTGATGAACTTGAAGCAACACTTTCCTGCTTGTCAATGGTTGGAACAACAATTGGTAGCATTGGTACAACTGGTAGAGGTGTGAAAGGAGGTATTTGCAAAGGGATGTTTGCATGAATTTCTGGAAATATTGGCATTGGTGGCCTGGGAGCAAGCTTGCCAGCTTGTATTAAGTAGTTTTCAGCTATAATAGTTATTTTAAAGGCATCTGGTAGAGACACTCCTCCCATTGACTATATCATGATAGCTATATCACTGTTTAGAGCTCTCAAAAAGTATAGGAATGCATACTCTGGAGGTGGCCTCAACGTTGTAGGGATTCTATCCCAAGTTCTTTGAAATCTGAAGTTGAAGTCATTCATCTGCTCTTGCGGAGCCCTCTTAATTGTAGTTAGTTGCTCCAATAGAGACAAGTTGTCAAACCTGTCTTGGAATTGCTTATGCAATTTCTCTCCAAAATAATCCCATGTTACAATTGAACTGCTCTTCCTTTTAGTGAAGCAGCTAGCAATCTTATTGCAATGTCCTCTTCAGTTATGTGGTGGACTCTGCATAACGAAGCCACATCTATCATATGCTCAATGAGAATATTTTGATCTTCTTAGGTAAAAGTTGGAAAACTCTTCAAGGTTGCCATTGGAGTATCATTGTGTTGTGCCAATTTCAAAGGACTCCCTTCATTGAAAGCAACAAAGGGTTGATTCCTTGGAGCGGCCATTGAAGGTATCTGAGGTGGATTTGTTGGTGCAATGAAATGAGACCCTATAGGTGGAGGAGTGGATTCAGCTCTTCTAGAATGGATGATTGTTGTTCTCGACCTTTCCTCAACTCTGCCTTGTCTTCTTGGTGGTAACAGCTGCAAGTATTCAAAAGGGCCTGAGCTACTTCTTGTTTGAACTCTTTTCATATACCATGGAAAGCATGGATTTCTAGAGTTCTTCCTTTTTGTGGAGTTTCCAGGTATGCAAAAATGTTTGTATAAAGTTTTATAATTCACTGGTTGCATACCAAACCAGTAGTTAAAACAAATTCCTATCCCACCAGGCATGCCAGAAACTGTTGTCACCTAGAATTGCACCCTGTGCAAAGTTTACAAGAAACTAAGAATTCTAAAGTAACATAGGATCACTCCAAAGCTGCGGGTCACCTATGATTGAAGTGAACCTCTGGAGAAGGCTCGATTCCTTTGGGTATCACCTAAACTATTGATTCTTTGAGAGGGAAGAGGGAAGAGATGCATAAAAATAGAAAACTAAACCTATGGTGATACACCGTATTAATGAGAAATCATGAAATGAACACAGTAAGGACACACTCTTGAAAGCCTAATTCAATTTATTTACATACCCAAAACAACCTCTTTCAAATTTAATGCTTTAGTCCTAACATTTTTGGCCTACACATACACCTTGGGAAGGAAAGATCAATTTCACAACCTTAAGATACAAATGCAGAAATGTGAAAACACAGTTATAGACTTGCGTGTGCAAAAGAAAGATACATAAATGAGAATAAATACAAACATGAACACAAACTTCCAAGGTAAACTCTGTGTTGTATTCAAGATTCTAGTTGAGTTACAAAAAAACATACATTGATTGAGAAAGGATTGATTAAAAAATCACTAACTCTTCAGAGTGTTTAATCAAAACTAACTACCAAAAGGCAAAAAAAATGCCTTATATATAGATTGTATATTGGCCCCTTAGGGCTTACAAAAATACCCTAGTTTAGAAAAATATCTATCTCAGATCTTTGATGAATTAATTGCAGAAGCCTGCATGTCCTTGTTGTTGGTGTCGGTGTGAAGAACCGCTCCTGGAGAAGCCTTCTCCTGATCTTTTGTAGCATTAATTCTTCTGATTCATCATGTCCATCTACCGAGTCCCCTATTGAAGAGCCGCATTAAATTCCTCCCGAGCTCAGAATAGATATATGTTGTATTCATGTTGCATTCATCCCATGTTGGAATTCCATGTTCTGATTAGACTACCACGGCTCACGTTAAATCCCTCTGGTTAGTCGAGCACTTCCCACGCGGGCCCTGTAGCTGGTCAAAAGTCCTTTTGAATGGAATTGCATCTCAGCAAGATACTAAAAGTTTCTTGCCAATGCGATTGTGTATCTTTACAGCTTTAGAAGTCATGTTGATATTGCAAAAACCATCAATAAGACAAACGGATTTAGTTAGAAGTCCCATCAAGCATCATTGAGTCACACCGATATCCCTTTCATTTGGTACATCCATCGCATTTGGCTAGAGATTATATGCTCGAGAAGACCTCCTAATGAACCCTCCATCTCTTGGCGAGCACATATGTAGTTGGTATGACTCTTGGCGATGACCTCTCATCAAGCTCATTTCGTTTGCCCTCGATCCTACTCTTCTCCTCCGGGATTGAGCTCCTTTGGCTTTCGGTGAGACATTGGTTTGTCGGTCAGACTTCATATTGAGCACCTCTTCACTCTCTTCCGAGTTGTTCACTTTACTATCAGTGAGACAACACCGAGTCAGGAAGACCTCTTATCCAACTCACAAGACTATGTTGAAGTATATAACCTTCGGCAAGACTCCAAATAGTCACCAGGAGATCAGTGGGTTGATGAGTCATGTGCAAATCCCTCTCTGTTGCTGAGACCACGTGATATCAGTAAGACATCACTCTAACAGTTAGTCATTATATCGATGTAATTCATGTCAGGGAGACCCTCGCTGATGTCTATAGAAGTCATCCCATTGGGCTCTTTTTCTTCTATTGGCCAAACATCCCTATTTCGGGAAGAGGTTGTGTTGAAGGCACTTTAGCTTTGGCGAACACATATTTCGTTTCACTTCAGAAAGACACCTAGCAAGACCCCCTACTGTCGGCATGTCCTCTTGTGTCGTCGAGACATTTCATAGAACTCCCGCTCTTCTTAGCGAATTCCTTTTCATTCTAAAGGCTTCACTGCTCGGTGAGACTAATGCTGAAGTATGAAACTTTGGCCGGCTTCTTTTCTTTTGGCTTGACTCCTGCCAGTCGGGAAGAGGTCATGCTGAACTCTTTATATTATGTTGAAGGCTCCTCCATTGTCGGTAATACCCATGCCGATTCCGCCTCATTTGACCTCCTTAGTGTGACCCATATCCTTCAGCAAGACACTTTTCCGAAGGCGATATCCTTTGCTGATTTTCCCTTGTTTCATTTTGGAGGATCCAATGTTTGGTGGGACATTAACGGGTCCCTAAGACCACCTACCAAATTCCCTTTTGTCTACCCAAAGAGCTACCATTGTGTTTTCGGCAAGAGTCTTTCCAAACTGATTTTGTCTTGGTGAGGACCCGTTTGAGTATCGACAAGACATATCAATGTGGGAGGGACCTCCTGGCAAAGTCCCTTAGTTACACCAAGGTTCTTTTGTGTCGGTGGGACTTCTGCCATAGACAACTGCATAGAGGCCCATCCTTTCCTTTCGACGAGACTTTTGTCCTTGCCAAGACCTCCCGGTGAAGCCCCTCACTTTTTCTGAAAGCATCTCTCACTCTGAGACTCTTCACATGTCGTCAAGACATTTAAGCTTTGCTGGGACTTCTCACCGAGTGCTATAGGTCTCCCCAAAGACGGTGGTCGCCGAGAGTCTTGGTGAATGACGATTGAATGGACTATCAACCAAGGAAATATACACAGTAAGAGGTCATACCAAACCCTCTCCATTATAGCGATAGGCTCAGAAGGCTTATTCGGCATGACAAAAACTAGGTCTCAATGACCTGCTCAAGATGGAAAGAATCAAACAGTTAGTCGGCCAAATAGTAGGAGAGTCCTACCAACTTTCTCCTTGGAAGATTTTCATGTCGAATCTTCCTAGGGTAGCTTCTCCCACTGAGTTCCCTGTGACCTAGCAATAGATGTAGAGTCTTTGGCCTTGTGTGAGTGTCCCATTGGCCTCTGAAGATCTAACATTTGATTATCTCACCTTATTTAACTATAGGTGAAATAGAGGCAATAGTACCATCATACAATCATTTCATCTAACATTCATCCATTCAGTGCATCATTTATTTGCTTCAGAAAAGTACAAAAACATCAAATGCATCACATGTCATTGGCATAATAAAATCCATCACATACATCATATAGGAATCATTCATAAATCATCATAGAATCATAACACATCAGTTACATCATCATCATAACATGGAAATTAAATGCATCAAATCCATCCATCATCATATAACATCATATAAACACATCGTTTATAATCATCACCACATACCATATAACCTCAAAATCATAATGTCAAAGTAAGCAAGGATATCCAAAGGTATGAAGAGATACATCAATATAAAAAATGGCAATGATCATAAAATTCTAACAATAAGTAGAATATCATCAATGTCTTGACTGAATAAAAACTATATATATCATGTCCCAAATACATTAGAAAATTATAAAATGGAGCTATGTCATGCTCCCCCTAGATGGTGTTGGCATCCTAGGACCAGTACCTCCCCCTCCACCTGATGGCCCCACACCAGGATCTCTCCTATTTCTAGGTAATAGCTATGTAACACCCATGCTAACTATCTAAAACTGAGACCTTCCAGACCATGACTATGCAATGCTCTCCCATCGCTTGGGAGGAACCACCTCATGATATCGACCTTTATAGAACTTGGCCTCCTCAGCAGTGTGGAAAATCTCTCTAAAATAATCTAATGTACCGATAGTTGTTGTAGCCTGTTGTAATCTCTCTATAATGGCCTCAACCTGCTCCACCCACCATCTCAGGGCATTCCTCTCCATAGTCAAGGTGGAAATCTAACCCTACACTTGTCCATGTCCTTGTCCTTGAGCATGTATCTGTGCAAGCTAGGCCTACACCTATTGCGCCTGCTGCCTAACAACATCCCTCTCGACTATCAAAGTCTGCACCTACCCCTGTGCCTGTGTCAAATGAGCTTGAACCCCCTCTAACTATCCCTGCCACATCTGAACTTGCACCTGTAACGCAACAATCTTCATTTTCTATTGTTGTGATGGTAGTCTAATCTATACCCATTGTTGTGATGGGGCCACTAAGGATTGCCTCTTGCAAGGCGCTCTCATGTTTTTGACAATAGGACATGTCCCTCCTCCTCCTCCATCACCTCCATCATCACCCCCATCACTCTCCTCTCCATCGCCCTCACTGCCCTCACTAATCTCCTCCTTCTCCTCCTCCTCCTCCTCTCCTTACTCCTCCTCTTCCTCCTCTCTATATCACCTTCGCCCATGACCTCCTACCTCCCCCTCTGCTAGCAATAGTGCAGGCTCATCTAGAATTGTGATATGTCAGAATGGATGCATAAGCATATATATGGCATAATCCTTTGATATTGATGCATCTATGATCTTTGGATGCATATCCCAAATGATGGTCACTAATGCCTTAAAGTGCTCAACCACTACATCATAAGACAAGCTCGGCCCCCAATCTGTCGCATCCTATTTTTTTCGTGCATAAAGGGCTACACCTTGGGGCATGGGCTAAACCAAGCCATACTATCTCAAAACTCTCGGTAACATGAATCTGATGATGATGAAGTGAGTCTGACCAATAAGATAAATCAACTAACATAAAAAGGGCATCTCAGTCTCATCCTCTGGCCACAACTCACAATCAACATAGGGTCTTGACACAACAACCTCTAGATCATCAAGCACCCTCATCCAATACTCCAAATTTCCCAGCCTAGACTAAGTAAGTTGACCTACATAGATGTGAACATAGGGCCTCATGGCTAGCCTCTATCTATCTCCCACAGGCCGACTGACTTCTATATGCTTTCAGGCCTAGACCTGGATCAATGTGACTCCTACTGATAGACTAGCCCTACGCAGATATACCACCTAGTGCAAATCATGATATAAATGGGTGAGCATAAAACAACCCCATGTGTATCTAGTCCCATGAACAAACATACTCTCTAAAATCTTGCCCCACCCAATTGAGAATCCCTTTGACCTCTGATCAGGACAAAGGAACCCTCCAATGAAATGGGCTAACACAAAAGGCAACATGGCATATGCATTGACCATGTCCCTCCATAGAATTATGTCCCCTCATATATGGTCATCATGAAAAATTGTCATAGCACATCGATACCACCTTGCTCTTGTGCATCATATATAACAAGCTCTCCCACCACCAAAATCTATAGAATTTGATATACATCCCTAGGAATCACTATGATCTTACCAATGGGAAAATGGAAGATATTCTGCTCACTTTTCCATCTCTTAGCTAAGGCTATCAGTAATTGTCTTTTGATCTTAATCTGGGGCATATTGATGAGAGATAAAAACCCACATCATGTAATAAAGGTTATCTCAGGCTATGTCCAATGAGGAATCAAGTCCCAAGTCATCAGGAACTACTCTATGATTGTAAACTAGTCAGAGGCTCCTATCATCACAAAATTGCAAGTTAGTCACTCAATCAATAAACATCAACTGACATCAATCAATTAATCAATCAAAATCAATCAACTTATCAATCTAATCAGCTCTGATGAGACTTTGATAAAATGTCATGAGCATCAACATATCATTCAACCTCGCCTATCATGAGGTTTATCAAATCAATCAAATAACCTCACCTACCATGAGGTTTATCAAATCAATCAATGCACCTCGCCTATCATGAGGTTTATCAATCAACTCAACCTCACCTATCATGAGTTTTATCTGATCAATCAATCTATAATTGATCCTCACCTATCATGAGGTCAATTGTCATCATACTATCATTGAATCTCACCTATCATGAGATCAATGGACATCTAACTTATCAACATCATCAATCATCATCAAATCATAGACTGACACAATCAAACACCATCGAAATCAAGGAGTCTCAATAAGAAAATCATCAAACTTCCCCAATGCGCTATAATAGAGGTTCTATGTGCCAAAACACTGGATGCACCACTTCATTTCACCAAAATAGAGTCTTTATGCGGCATTTCACCCCTATGTGCTAAATCATCACATCAAAGTGCTAATCTAATTTCCCTATGTGCTAGACTACTTAATGCACTAAAATAGTTCATGATTGCACTACTTCAGGTTACCTATGTACTAATTTAACCTATGCTCTAAATCATTTATCCTATGCACTACATCACTTTACCTATGCGCTACATTATTCAATACACTAAAATAGATCATGTATGCACTATTTCAGTCTCCTAATGTACCAAAACATTTCAAAATACAATTTAAAAGATAAACAAGTGGGAAAATCAAGTGCAAAATATGAGGCAATTTTTGGGGTACTCACCAAAGGTCCATATGCTATTAGGCAGTTGTGCTGCCTGACTCGCTCGAACTAGTGCGTGTGGTAGGGGATCACCATTCTTCTCCAAAATTCTCAATCACTCTCACTCACAAAGTTTTCAAATCACAAAATGCACAAATGAATTTTCTAATGAACTTTTTTTAACCTTTTAAAGGTTAATTAAGTGGCATTTTATGGGGTTGTTTTATTTTTAATTTTCAAAGGGGTCATAATTAATCAAATTATCACCTACTGACTTCATCATTTTTTGGGAGATACATCATTTCTGATACATAAAATTTTGAGATCATCATCAAATCATCGAAAAAATCATCAAAATTTTCAAAAACTCCAAAAATTCCTACAAAGTCCAAAATTCACCGATTTATCTCCTGAGGGGGCATATATCTATCATCCCCTGAAAACCAACGTCTCGGGCATTTATTTTTTTTCCTCAACATCGGTATCAAATTTTCCCTTGAAGGAACGTGTAAACACATTACTTCAAAGTGGGGAAAAATGTATACACCTATAAATTTTGGCCATGATATTTAATTAATTAAATACTAGTTATTTAATTAATATTCAACTACATATAAATAAATTCTAAATTTATTTATATTGTTCATATTCTTTGTTTTTGCAAATCTCAAGTCATATTTTTCTAATTTAATTAAATAAACAAAAATCATAAGTTTCTTTTATTTAATTAATTTTCACTAATCCTGATTAGGAATTCAAGCACATGTCTACAACTTTTTGTGCCACCTCACCAAGGTCACATGAAATTAAATAATTCTAATTTTTAAATTAGAATTATCTTCAACCAATTTTTAAGCACCCAGCTTATTCCTCGCACATGTCTCCAACCAATTTTCAAACACATGGTCTTTTCTTCCCACACTTTATTCTTCCATCCATTTGGCATGTTGTCTATTGGTCAAGAGATTCCTCTGTCCATTTGGCATGTTGTCTTTGGTCAAGGGGACACATTCTTGATTCTTCTTCATCTCTACTATTCATCTCTCTTGTTTGAATCTGGACCGTCGATCATTGCCACATCACAAGATTCTTGAAAAATCAAATAAATACGGCCTTTTGCCATTGCATTTTGCATCCACATTTGAGTAGAGTTATCATGCATGAACATCGTTACATTTCATATCATGTTTTGTATCATAGTTAAATCTTAGAATAACACTTTGCTTCATAGTTGCATTTTATGCCATCCTTTGCATTATAGTTGCATTTTAGATTAGCATATTCATAGTTAGCATTTGAGCATATGTAGAATCATCCTAGTTCAATACCATAATATCTACCTAAA
This sequence comes from Sequoia sempervirens, assembly GCA_007258455.2. Classification (NCBI taxonomy): domain Eukaryota; kingdom Viridiplantae; phylum Streptophyta; class Pinopsida; order Cupressales; family Cupressaceae; genus Sequoia; species Sequoia sempervirens. Next base: position 747,012,554 of record VDFB02281492.1, read on the forward strand.
ATAATCTAGCATCATCATCCATTCATCATAGTATCCATTATCATTTTCATCATATAGTTTCATGTAGGAATTTAATTGGCTCGCATGTTGAATATTATCTCATTTCTCAAGTTGCCATTTTAACAACCATAGCACACATAGAAATTTGAGGGCCAAATGGTTTAATAAATCCTTAAGAATAGAGGACAATGAAATGTTCTTAAAATATTTGTTTAATTGCCAAATAGAGGATTTTATTTGATTCAAATCTTTGATATATGTTTCATTAAGGTTTGTGTTCATTTACTAACAATTTCCACATTACACACAAACACACAACACTTTACAACATTATGAAATAAGACTTGGTAAGTGATAAAAAGGAGTTATTTAGGTGAATTATGATGAAAGGGTCCTAGAAAAGTGTGAAAGTGAGTTACAACACTCTATAACACCTTTACAAGATAGTCTTAATGATTTAGAAGGGTCCAAGGCCTAATATGAATCTGTTAGCCACATTACAACATTAAATCTAGGAAAAATAAACCAAAAGTCCATAAGAGAGACTCAAATGAGCATAAAAATACCAACTGTACATTTTTTGGTGACATAGTAAGATTGGTCATAGTGTGGTAATATTTATTGACAGTTTCTTTATGCTTTCCTTAGTTCATGCATATCCTAGTTACTTCTTTTACAATGCATAATGTATACATGCTTGGGCAGTGTTGTATGGTTTTTTGGACAATATTCTCCCAACTTTGTTGACCCTAACCTTTGAAATTGTTGTCAAAAGGGAGAGAAAGTAGACAGTTATGTGTGTAGTTGCTGATTTGATATGCATTCAAGTTTTGGTGTGTGTTGATTAGTTTTTGGGACCATTGAATTCAATTTCAATTTGGATGTATGTTATCATTTGTGGTGTAGTGTTGTTGCAACATACGTTTCTTTTTATGACAGTGCTTGGATATCAATTTTTTTTTGGATATTATCTATGTTTTCTATGGCACCTTGCATATACTAATATCAATGGTTGTGTTTATAGGTTTTGCATTCGATTGTTGATCTCTTTCAGTGATGACTTGAATAGGTATATTTGGCACTTGTTTTCAAGGTATTTGACATCAATGCCAAAGGGGGAGGTTGTTGACCCCATTGGAACTTTGTGTTTGGCATTAATGTCAAATGTATTTCTTGTTTTGGTATAAGGTGCAATACTTTGATTCATCACATTGTTTACAAGGTATAAAGATTGGTGCAAAGTCCTCAAGCTATTAGAGGTGATGATTATGGTTGACAACTCTAAATTCATTTAGATTTTATGCATAGACAAAGGTTTATATGTTCAACAAGGTTGGAAATGTAGTGTATTTGTTTTTTTCACATGGTAGTCAAAATTGACTACATTGAGCATTATGATATTTATATTATTTGGGAAAATCATGATCGACATAGAGATTATTGGGGACATAATGATAATGTTTTATTTTTAACACGAAAATAATAATTGTGCCCTAATTTACCCTCATTCGTGGAAAAAATAAAAATCATTATGTTGTGGCCAAGCTAGGGTTTGCATAAGGTCGAAGGTTTTGATTGAGAAGGTGGTTTAGTGGTTGCATATTCAAGACAGTGGTTTTGGAATTCTACAGACAGTTAAGGTTTACCATGGCAAGCAAATCGGTAACTCAGTTTCATTTGTTCTGTTTCTCATGGTCTTATTAGAAGTGGTTTTATTTTGAGTTTCGTGGTATTCTAGCTTGTCCTATTAGTTGAGTTTATCATTTCTTGTATATATGGAGTATAGAATGCATAATAATCCACCATTTTTTGTTAGGGCTTCCTATTATTTAATTACATGGTTTTGAGGATTATTTTGTATACATTGTATTGATCATGTATGTGTTAAAAGAGAGTTAGAAGGTGGTGTCACATTGGTGACTTGACATGAGGTAGTTTGATACAATTTGAATATGGTTTTATTGATGGTTATAAGCTTAAATGTTGGTAGCATGTGATGACATCTACATTGGATATTCAAATAGTGGTTGTGCATGTGTCGAATGTGTAGAGTTAGTTATTCCAATGTCAACACAAACCTTAATGAGATGGTTTACATTCAAAGTTTGAAACAAGTAAAACTAATATATTCGTAATACAATCAAACCTTTCAAATGTGTATCATTGTCCTCTATTTCTAGGGATTTATTAAACTGTTTGGCCCTTAGATTTTTATGGGCACAAAGGTTGTTAAAATGACTGCTAGAAAATGAGATTTGATGCTTAATATGCAAGCTAAGATGATTTGTATGTGCAAATGTGTGGTGGAAGGATTAGTGGTATGCAAGTGTGTGCTAGAATGATTAGTGGTATGCTCCTAAATGAAACAAAATGATGGAAAAGATAATGGATGCAATGACAAATAAAAGATGATGTTGATGATAGATGAACAAGTTGAGATGAGTGAGATGATATGCTTTTATAGTGAACTATCCATGATTATGCATATTCTCAAATGAAAAAATAAAAGAAACTAACGTAAAATGTGACTATGATGCAACAAAGATGATAAAATGTAACTATGAAGCAATTAAGTAATCTAAAATGAGAATGCAAAGTAACACATGATACAAAAACTAAGTATAAGACTCCATGAAAGCTCCAAGCTCCTACGAAAAACATGCATGGTAACAATACTCAAAGTGTGGATGAAAAATGACATTAAAACACAATTCCAATTTGTACCTCAAAATAGCATTATAACATTACTCAAAAGGTGGATATAAAATGCTAAGGCAAGAGGGTGTATTTATAGGGTTTCTCAAGCATTTTGTGAGGTGGCATCTATCAACGGTCTAGATTCGAAGGAGAAATAATAGATGGTGTAGATGAAAGGAATTAGGATGTTGTCCCCTTGACCAAAGACAACATGCCATGTGTGTGAAGAGAATCCTTTGACCAATTGGAAGAATGCCAAATGTATGAGATTCCAAGTGTGTGAAACAAAGACCCATGTGCTCCAAATTTGTTGGAAGTGTGGGGCAATAAAGCCATGTGATTTTTCTTATTGGTGGAAGTGTGTGAGGATAATTCTAATTAATAATTAGGCTTATTTATTTTCATGTGACCTTTATGAGGTGGCACACAAAAAGTTGTAGAAATGTGCTCTAATTCTTACTCGGGATTAGGGAAGATCAATTAAATTAACACATTTAGAGTTTTTTGTTTATTTAATTTAGAAGAATGTGAATCAGGAGAATTAAAAGGAATGTGAAAAATATAAATAAAGACATACCTTATTTATACATAGATGAAGTATTAATCAAATAGGTTATATTTATTTAATTGAATATGATGACTATTTTTAGGTGTATACATTTTTCCCCTCTTTGAAGTGATGTGTTTACATGTTATTTCAAAGAATTTTTTGATGTCAATGCTTAGATGATGCAAGATTTTGATGCCCCATACTTTTGAATTTTAGGTATTGACGAATATATGCCCCCTCAAGAGATAAATCAGTGAATGTGGGGATGTTAAAATGAAATGTTGGAATGAGTTGAATGGTGTTGTGATGATTATGATGATGATCCAATGTTGATTAAGTGAGATTTTGATGGTGGAGATGATTTATCTATTGAAATTTCATTGCAAGCTCTTTCTTGGAATAGTGTTGATTAATTTCCCCTCCTTTTTGGTAAAAATGTGAAATAAATCCCACCACAATTCCCTCCATTTTACCCCAAAAAGGTAAAAAGTAGTAAAATGGGATTCATTTGCCCATTTGAAGTTTGGAGAAGTTGAAGATTGTAGAGCTTGGAGAAAGATGGTGATCCCATATCATAAGCATTGTTTTGAGCGTCTTTGCCAACCTGATCAGCTTGCTGCCTCTGGACCAATGGTACACTTTTCAAGAAACCTCTTTGTTAGTCATTTTCTTGCCTTTTAGAAGCATTTTGAACATTGTAGATAGATGTTGTAGCCTATGGGATGTCATTTATGCATGTTCAGGTGATGTTTTTGTCATTTTTGAGTGTTTTTTAGCATGTTTTAGAGTTTTGGTGCCTTTGGGGTCCCAAATGGCACCTATTGTAAGCTTGAAATTCAATTTTTCATGTGCTTTTAGAGTTTTGGCACCTTTGGGGTCCCAAATGGCATCTCTTGAAAGGGTGAAAATGCATGACTTTGGGGGGTTTTAGAGTTTTGGCACCTTTTGGGTCCCAAGTGGCACCTCTTCCAAGCTTGAAATTCAAGTTTTTGGCCTCCAGCACTGTTCTGGTGCCTTTGGTGCCCCAAGCGGTGCCTCTTGTAAGCCTTGAAAACCTTGTTTTTAGTTGCAAACTCTATTTTGGCACATTTGGGGTCCCAAATGGCACCTCTTGTTGCCTTGGAAAGTTCTCATCCTTGTTGATTTGAGGTGGTTTAGCTTGTCATTCGACCCATTTTGTAGGGTGTGATTGTGGAAAGCCCTCAGGGTGATGTTTGCAAGATGTCCTTGAAGGCTAGGACTCATCGATTTGTCATGTTTTGGATTGATCTCAGTCAAATTGTATTATGTGCATTGTTCGATTGACCCTTTGCATGATGATTTGATCTCATGATAGGTGAGAATCATATGATAGAACCAGTGTTGTATCATCCTCATGATAGGCGAGGAAAGACAATATGATTGATAGCATATCATCCTCATGATAGGCGAGGAATGACAATAGGATTGATAGCATATCATCCTCATGATAGTTGAGGAATGATAGTAGGATTGACAGTAGGTCATCCTCATGATAGGAAAAGAATGATGGCTTGATTGATAATAGATTGTCCTCATGATAAGTGAGGAATGATGGTTGGATTGATAGCAGATCATCCTCATGATAGGTGAGGAACGATAGTAGGATTGATAGAAGATCATACTTGTGATAGGAACAATGGGTTGATTGATAGCAGATTGTCCTCATGATAGGTGAGGAACAATGGTAGGATTGATAGCAAATCATCCTCATAATAGGTGAGGAATGATGAGTTGATTGATTGAGATGTTGATTGTTCTGAATGATTTGATTGTCTCGATTGAACCTGATTTGATTAACTACACATTACCTTGAATAACTGATAGTCTTGATTGAACATGACATTGATTGATAATCTTGATTGAACATTACATTGATTGAATACTTTGTGTTCATGATTAGGGGGATGGAGATGTACTCTACTCTCAGGAGAGATTCTCAAAGACTTGGAACATGTTCCGCCAATTTTCCTTAGCCAACTTAGAGATTATCTCTCATTGTGGGTTGACTTCCCTATTACTTATTCCACAATATAGAATCAACAGAGGGTTGTTGATAGCGTTGGTGGAGAGATGGCATAGTGATCATAATACGTTTCATTTTCTGACTAGAGAGATGACTGTGACACTCAAGGATGTCTATCCTATCCTATGGATCCTAGTGATGGGAGAGATAGTAGTGTATGATAAGATAGAGTGGGGTTGGATAGCTGCATTGCAAAAATTGTGTTGAGATGATCATGTTATGGGTCAATGTATCCCTTGGTCAGAGATGATTCACATATATGATCCTTTTTCATGTGTACTTTATGGATTTATCGGGGGATTCCTTTGTCCTAATCATAGTTCAAAGGGATTTTCAATAGGTTGGGGTCGTGTGCTAGCACGAATGACACTTGACGGTACTAGGTATGCCTAGGGTTCATGTATGTTAACCCACTTATATTGAGATTTGCATGAGATTGTTTATTATAGGGCGATGAGCTTTCCATGTGGTGTCACTTTACTACAGACCTAGGCATGGGAGCATATAGCCATCACTAGAACCATGGGAGAGAGACATCGACCAACAAGAAGACACTATGTTTTCAGTTATAGCATTCCACATGTCCAGCATAAGTTGGGAAAGGTTGCTTATTGGAGGCAGGTTCTAGATGATTTGGAGATTGTCACATGGTGGTTGTACTTAGATTGTGAGCAGTGGCTACAAGATTAGTTGGAGATGCCCTTTATGTTGTTGTCCCACTATCTAATTGGGCAGACACATATTGTACTGGAGTGCTACTTGTATATGTGAGTATGTCGATAGTTTGAATGGGTTTAGGGGATGCCCCTAGGAGTTTCCCATTATGCACGACGATGATAAGATGTGTTAGAATTGGGCCCCTGTGAATCATATGAGGTGGATTTTACAAAGTACTATACCCTAAAACTAGGTTTATGGGATTATGTTATGTATATTACAGATGTCAGGATGATTGAGGATTATTCAAAGTTCTTCCATACACACCCCTTTCCTATATTTACACATCTAGAGGAGCTAGTACCGCTAGTTGATGGGGAGGGAGGAGATGGCGAGGGTGGGGATGATGATGGGGAGGGGATTTATAGAGGTGATGATGGCGGTGTAGAGGTTGGTTGCAGAGGTGATGGTGGAACAGAGGGTAGTGAGAAGAGTGATGGTGGAGTAGTGGGTGGTGGGGAGAGTGATGATGGTGCAGATGACAATCATCCATTGGATTTTGCAGTTTTGAGGTGTAGGAGGAGTGTTACTGTAGCTCAGGCGGTGCTTCCTTAGATTCAGATTGGGATACCATCACATGAGAATTCATTATAGATAGTAGCTTTTTAAGCAAAGTTTCAGTCATTTTAGAGTGAGATAGCACAAGCTCGAGCATATATTGGATCCCTTCAGGATGAGTTAGGGCAGTGTCAGGCACAAATTGATATTTTGATGATAGATAGAGGAACAGATAGTCAGCAGATTCAGTAGTTGTAGGAACAAATGATAATACTTACTTCAAAGAGGGATGCTTTTAAACATCGTACAAAGAAAAATGAGGCCATTATCGAGAGGATATAGTAGATAACACCATCTATAGGTACAACAAATTTCTTTAGAGAGATCAGACACATTTCTTAGGAGTTGTAGTTTTACCGAGGTAAATATTATGAGTTGGTTCCTCTTGAGTGACGAGAGAGTTTTGTATAGTCTCATTCTAGAAGATCTCATTCTTGGACTATTAGCATGGGTGTTATGCAACCATTTCTTGGAGATAGGAGAGATATAGGTGTAGGTCCTTCGGGTAGAGGGGGTACCAGTTCTATGAGAGGAGCATTTGGTGGGAGCTCGACATAGCATTTTTGTGATATTCCTTGGACATTGTGTATACACCTTTCATGAGATTCATAATACAATGCCCTTTTGGATTTTGATATATCTCATCCTATTTTTTGGATATCCTTGTACATGTGGAAATTATGACATTTTTGATGATATATGATATGCAACCGTGATTATGATCTAAATGTTGATATGCATTTGATTTCCCTATTTATGATATGCAATGTTGGTAATTCATTTAATTTTTGTGATGATAATGATTATGTAATGTGATGCAATGTAGATGATATTGAATGAAAATTTGATGTGATTTTTGATTATGCAATTAAATGTAATGAGATGATTATGCGATGTGATGATTATGCAATGGGATGTGATTTGTGATTATGATGTGTAATGTAATGATCAAGGCCTTAAGCTTGAATAAGTGAGTGTATCCAACTTCCAAAAATTGTGGGAAGACTACAGTAGATTGATCATTTAAGATTCATAAATCTGACATATTTTCCAACTTTCTTGGAAATATGAAGAGACTCACTTGTTCATGCATAGTGGATGACATGATTTTGATGTTGGAAATGATATGCAATGTATGTCCTTTTTTATTTTCTTTTGTATTTTCTAACGCAAAGATTATGATGGAATGTATGAATATAGATGATGTGAGAATGTTTTCTAAGATATGCAAATGATGATGCAACTGATGTGCAACTAAATGAGAATGATGTGTTTTTGGTTAATTTCTAGTGTACTCAATCCATTAATAATAGAGATGACAACATTTTGAAATTGTTTCAGCATTGAAAGACCCCATAAATACACATGCAATACTAAAATGAATGTAGTCTAACCTAACTATGCAAATCTCATTTTCAAAAGTTGTCATTTATATTAACCAATTTTTCATGATTTTTATCATCATTAGGCCTTTAAAATGTTGAAAGTGAGTACAAGCATCGATGGAATATTTTAGACCAAGATGACTTGAGTACTACTTCCATGATGTTTTAAAATTGCAAGTTACCACAAGCATCCAAACATAATTAAACCAAGATGACCTGAGCATCACTTGCATAAACAGGCAAGAGTTAATATTTTACCTATGCAAATTTAGAATGTCATCAGTGATATTTTGTAGTGCACATCTTGTGACAAATTAAATAGTAATAATGATAAACTCATAGATAGTAGACAAAGAAAAATCATACTCCCTCCTTGCTCCTCTAGTATGATACATCATCAAGGACCCAAGAGATATGATATCAAAAATCAAAGTAGAACAATTTGAACTTTCGTGTTTAGCATGAAAAACCCTTGATTCAGAAAGATCATCATCCATTTGAAGTTTGTGTTTGTAACTTTAGTCAGATGACTATTTGCCTATTATTTCAAGCCCAAAGTTTATTTTCCCCTAGTGAGTGCAGGATATTTCCCCCAGACCAAGGTGATACATGACCATGACAACCAAGACCTAATCTAAAGACCTATCCTAGGGGCCTCGGGGGCTAATCAATAGATTAGCCTTGCCGACGTTATACATGCAGAGGCCACGTAGTTCGACTGATCACTCGACCAAGATTTACAAGACAAAAATATGAACATGGAAAACACCTAAAAAATTGACCTAAATGTCTCAGGGGATAATCAAAGATCACCCTTTCCTATGTGGAAAGCTAAGAGATGACGTAGTTTGACGAATGACAATTTTTTTAACTTTTTGACTTTTTGACCTATTTTTGGATTTTGATATGTTCTAAATGTTTTTGGATTTTGATATGTTTTGAATGTTTTTGGATTTTCAATTTTTTGACCTTGAGAATGTACAAGAATTCAATCCAATGCAAGACATGCCCCCAGTGTGATGTGATAAGACAAACTGATTTGTAGAATGGATCGGGTAATGTTAGGGAATACCATGATACAAACACTGGGTCAAGCTATGATGCAAACATGGAAGCATGACAAATGTAGAGATGGAAGCATGATGGATGAATCCAACAGAGCAAGTCATGTAGCTCGAGATAGATGGAGAGTGCTTATTACACACAAGGCACCTATTTTCTAGGTTTTCACCAAGGTACTTCCCCAAAGTGCCAACAAAGTGGTTTTCACTAGAGAATGATTTTTTTTTCTTTTCTATTTTTTCAATCCTTTTTCTGATTTTTTTTAAAAAAAATTATTTCTTTGATTTTTTTGGTATTTTTCTAGGACCTTTACCAATTCACTAAATGAGCTAGGTGTAAAACCTTTTGAGATGCAAGTTGTTGAGGATTTTTTCAAATAGATCCCCTTCTGGTGTGGATAACTGGTATTCTCCTAATCCAAAGACTGATACTATAACAAAGGGACCCAGCTAATTAGGTTCAAATTTCCCCTTCTTCTCTCGATCTTGTTGATTATGGGGATTTTCTTTCAAGACTAAGTTTCCCACATGAAATTCTCTAGGTATTACTCTATGATTGTAGCTCCTTGATATCTGTTGTTGATAAGCATTTAGATGATCAACTGCATGTTTTCAGAATTCATCCAACAATTATAATTCTTGTAGCCTAGATACTCTATAATCTTTGGCTGAAATCATCCCTTTAAGCGACAAATGAAGGGATGGTATCTCAACCTCAATAGGTAGAATAGCTTCTGACTGATAGATAAGAGAATAGGGTCTTGCTCCTGTCGGGGTACAAATACTAGTTTTGTAAGCCCACAATGCCGAGTTTAGTTGAACATGCCAATCATGTCCAGCTTCATTGACGATTTTCTTCAAAATATTCATGATAGTCTTTTTTAAGGCCTCTGCTTGACCATTCCCTTGGGGATAGTAAGGTGTAGAAAATTGATGTTGGATATGGAATCTTTCACAAAGCTCTTGAACATCTTGATTCTTAAAGGGTCTGCCATTGTTTGTAATGATAGATTGAGGAACACCATACCGATATATAAGATAATTTAGGATGAATAATGAGATTTGTTTCCTAGTGATAGTGTTTAGAGGAACAACTTCAATCCACTTGGTGAAGTATTTTGTGGTTGTGATTATAAAATTATGTCCATTAGAGGAAGAGGGGTGAATCTTACCTACAAGGTTCAATCCCCACTGACAAAAAGGCCATGTAACTCTTATGTAGGTGCATGTATCAAGTTTCCATGAATTTGACATTTGGAACATTTTTTGACATATTGAAATGACTCTTTCTCCATGTTTAGCCAGTAATACCTCAATGATAATAATTTCTTAGCTAAGGTTAAGCCACTTGAATGTGTGCCATAGATACCTTTGTGAACCTCTTGTAAGGCATTTTTGCTTCATTACATTCTAGACACTGAAGAAGAGTACCATCCAAACCTCATCTATAAAGCACATTAGCTATTAGGGTGTGGTTAGCCGCTTGTCGAATGATGTTTCATTTTTGGTTTCGAGATAGGTTAATCAAAAGGGTATTGTCTTGCAAGTAGGTATGAATCTCTCCATAGAGGGAAATTTGAGGGTCAATAGTATGGAATATCACTTGGGATTCTAGATCTTCATAGGTTAGGTTGGACACTTTTTCTACCATGAATTCATAATGTCTTTGTTGTTTAGGTATTTTCAAGAGAGAAGCAATGGTGGCCATTGCATCTGCAACTTTGTTTTCTATTCAGGGAATGTGTGCAAACTTGATCTCAAAAAAGTACTTTTTGAAATCATCCACCATCCTCTTGTAAGGAAGAAAATTTTCATCCTTTGTTTGATAATCATCGTTGACTTGGTTGATGACCAGTTGTGAGTCACCATAAACTAGCAATTCTGTGATTTTCCATTCAACAACTATCTTGATTCCAATGATCAGTGCTTCATATTCAGCTTTGTTGTTGGTGCAAGGGAACATTAATTTGTAGGATTTAGGAATTTTGTAACCTTGTCATGAAACAAACAAGATCCCTGCGCATGATCCATGTTGTGTATAAGAGCCATCAAAGTATAGCAACCACTATTGTGTAGATATGTTTAGGAAATCATTATCAGGGAATTCAATGTTCATTGGATTGGTATATGGCAATGGTGCTTTAGCTAGTTGATCTATTATGGCTTGACCTTTAATTGCTTTCCTGTCCATGTACTGGATGTCAAACTCACTCAATATCATTACCCACTTGGCTAACCTCCCTGTTAAAGTAGCTTTGTTGAGTAAGTATTTTAATGGGTTAATTTTTGCAATGACTTTGATGGTGTGAGTCAACATGTACTACCTAAATTGTTGTGTAGCAAATACTACCGCTAAGCAGGCTTTCTCAATAAAGGTGTAATTGATCTCATAACCATTTAAGGTCATGCTAATATAATAGATGGCTCTTTCCTCCCCTGCTGAATCTTCCTATGCTAATAAGGCTCCCAAAGATATCTCAGTAGTTGCAATGTATAGTAATAATGGTTTTCCCTTGACTGGTGGTATTAACACAGGTAGTGCCATCAGGTACTACTTCAATTGACTGAAGGAAATTTCACATTTGTCATCCCTCTTGAAAGAGACATTCTTATGTAATAAGTGGTTGAAAGGATGAGTTTTATTAGCTAGTTGAGCAATAAATCTTCTGATGGACTGGAACCTTCCTTGTAATGATCTGAGTTGACTGATGTTTTTAGGAGGAATTTGCATGATGGCTTTAACCTTTGCAAGATCCACCTCAATGCCTTTAGTTGAGACAATGTATCCCAAAAGTTTAGCTGATGTTGCGCAAAACACACATTTCTTTGGATTTAACCTCACCTTGAATTTCTCCAATCTTGTGAAGATTTTGTCTAGAATCTCTAAATTTCCTTCTCTAGTGTAGAATTTTTCCAACAGATCATCTACATATTCTTCCATAAAAGTATACACCATGTAATGGAAGATGGTAGTCATAGCTCTTTGATATGTAGCTCCAACATTTTTCAACCCAAAAAGAATCACATTCCAGCAAAAAGTTCCCCAAGGACATGTGAAGGTTGTTTTATCTTGATCTTTAGGTGTTATCTTTATTTGGTTGTATCCTAAAAATTCATCCATAAGTGATAAAATTTCATGTCCAGCAGTCAAGTCCACAATCAGATCAATGTTTGGTAGAGGAAAATCATCTTTTGGAAAGGATTTGTTAAGATCCCTGAAGTTTGTGCATATCCTGATGCTCTTATCTAGTTTGGATACTAGAACAATGTTTTATATCCATTTGATATAGTCAATAGATCTTATGAATCCTGCATCTAATAGATTTTTCAACTAAGCTTTCAACAAAATGGCAATGGATGTATCTTTCTTGATTTTTGCTTTACAGTTTTACTCCAGGTGGAAATGATAAATGATGCATAATGAGTTCTGGATCTATGCTTGGCATGTCAGCATATGACCAAGCAAAATTGACTTTCCTTTCATCAAAAAATTTGGTGAAACAAGGTTTCTCCTCTTTTGTCATGGATTTTGCTAAGCACAGGGTCTTCACTATTTTGGTTGTACCAACATTGATGGATTGTGTAGGCTCTATCAGCATTGAAGATATCTCTTTATAGTGTTCTGGGAGAGTGTCAAACTTTCCATCTCTTGGTATATTAGAGAGGTTGTCACCTTGAGATATGATCTTTTTTTTAATTTTTCCTAATTTAATAGTTTCATTAGATGGTTTTCACTATTAGACCCATTTCTTATATTTTTCATTTTACAGCTGAAAGGTTTGACACTCACTTTATTAGAAGCTTCATTCTAAGATTCAATGGTAGAAAATACGTCAGGATTATCGGAGGATAGGAAGCTCACAAGAGCATAATCATTTGAAAAGGTGGGTATGCCAAGCTGCTCATTTTGATCCCAATCAATTAGTTCAGGATACATTAAGGTCAATGAATCATTAGACTGGTCAAGGTCATAAGGTGTAAGCATCAGGATATCGACGTTGTCAAAATTTTCAATGAGGTATAATATGTTACTCTCTTCCAACATGTCTATCTCACTCGAAGAATGATTGTCTTCGCTTGAGTCAACATACTGTGATCCATATTCAAGGGGTCTAGAACCATAACTTTGTCCTTTCATACATAATGGTGTATACTTTTGGATTACATCAATCTCTTTCTCATGGCAAGATTCTTCTAAGAGGGAGTCCCATTCATATTCATTGGAATCTGTTTCATGATCTTTACTAGCCTGTAATTGTAATATTCTTTCAACAACTCTTTGAGTAGCTTCCTCTTTTGAGTCTTCCCTGTATCCTAGTCATGTTTTGTCTTTGGAATTCATTGTGATGAGCTGTATTGGTTCACTAATTCCTTATATTCTTTTAGCCAAAGGACCATTTCCCTCATATCCTATTTTTGTTAGGATTGTCTAACCTTTGCCATACTCATCTATGCATATATTGCACACTGATACTTGTGAAGGTTCTTCATCTTTGTATAACTAGTTTAGGACATCCATGTCTTCTAATTCCTCTACTTGAGTGCTTGCTTTTATAAACTTCCCATCAAAGAGTGTGATGGGTTGTAAATATTTTTGTCTTGAGGTGGATGTTTGTGCATGTGACTTAGGAGAAGATGAAAGTTGTGATAAGTATGAAGATTGCTCAAATGAGTATTCCCCCATGACCTTGTCTTTTATTTGGATCTTTTCTAATTATTTTGATAAGGCATCAAGCTGACTTCCATTGTTGCATGAAATAGTGTTGATGACCCCTTTGTCTTTTGATTGAGCCTTTTCCTCATACTATTTTGACGAAGAACCCATTGAACTTTCTTTGATTGATGGACCAAAGTTGATGACTTCTCTATTATGTGGTACAAAGGTATCTTGACTTGTTCTGAGTTCATTGCAATATTGGGGGTTGTTGGAATCTGCAGCAATGGTGACCTCCTATCCATTGAAAGGAAACTTCAGGCACTGATGATAAGTTGATGGTACCACTTGCATTTCATGAATCCATGGTTGTCCCAAGAGTATGTTATATGTCAATTCTTGTCTAGAACACCTGACACACTATTTCTTTGAAAATTGGTCCCACTTGAGAGTGCAACTATTTAAGCCTGCTTCTCCATCTATAAGGACATGTTTGACATGATGTTTATGGATTACAAATTTGATGTGGAGAGAAGCGTTATGTCGATGGGTGGTAGAAACATTGTCATGTTTAGATAATGATAATCAATGAGGTGCAGTAAAATGTACCACCATAGCTTGAAGTGAACAAACTTCCAGATTGTTTGGTACCATGGTGGCAACTAAAGCTTGTTCTAGTATTTCCTTGTGTGGCAGTGAAATCTTGAGAAGTTTCAATATGGATATTTGAGCAGGTATCTTCTATAATTGATCAATGATGTTATATTGAGTTATAGGAAAAATAGTCATTTTGGATGTAGAAGGGGTAGCTCCTTTCAATGTTACCTTGGCTTGTCCTCTTGTAATCACATTTATAGGTGTATTGTCTTGATCATTTGTGATTTTGATGACCTTAATTTGATTTTCATTCATGTCAACATCAATGCTCCAATTTTGAGGTACAAGGTCATTGATTTGATGTGAGATGGGGTCATCATTGTGTTGGATTTTTGTAGTGGCATCCTTCCCTTGGCTTCCAATTTTAATGTCTTGGATGGAATTCTCAACCATCTCAATACAATGAATGGTATAATCATAAATATAGTTTATATGCTTGCCTTTGGTATTCGATGTAGAGGACTCTCCCTTTTCATAATTAGGTAAACGGTTCTTGAACACTCCCGGGTCACTGTTTGTTTGAGGTCCTTCAATGTGTACCTTTTTGTTATCAATGAGATCTTGGATTGTGTGTTTTAATTGCTAACAATATTTCCTCATATGACCCTTGTTTTGATGATAATCACAATAATGGGCATCGTTCCACCAAAAGGGTTTAACTTGTGGATCCCAATTTCATGCTTCTAGCACCGTTATAAGGTTAGCCTCATTAAGTTCCTTTAAGGTGGAATCTAAAGATTTTCCCAATGGTGTGAATTTTCGTCGATTGGAAGGTTTTGGAAATGGTGCTTCTTTAGTCCCCAGATTATTCTGATTGTTGTTTTGGCTAGCATTTGGAGTGTTGGGAGGATTGTTGGTCTGATTAGTCTTGGCGGTAGCTGCTATTAGGTTGAATATGAGTTTCGTATTTTGATTTTCAACTATGATCTCATTGTTAGCCATGTTCTTGTTTCATTGTGAAAATTTAGGTTTGTCCCCACAATTGTAGTTGTTAGAGGAAGTGGATGAGTTTTTTTCATTGTATACTTTAATGACCCCTCTTTTGACTAAGGCTTCCTCAATTTTAATTCTGTTTTCAATCAATTTTTTGAAGGTAGGGGATATTTTAATTCCAATCTATAAGTCATCTCATCGTTTAGGTTGTCAATAAAAATCTCCATCTTTTCCTTTTCAGGTATGGGATGAGAATACCTTGCAAACAATCTCCTCCATTTTTGCAAGGAAAAGAGGAAAAACTCACCCCTTTTCCATTTCAAGTTGCAAAGGTCTTTCATGGTGATATCATGTTGGATATTGTAAGAGTATTGAGTGAGAAATCTATTGACCAACTCTTCAAATGTGTTGATGGGGGGTATAATCTTCGAAAACCATTCAAGGCATGTCCCTCCTAGACTTTGTGGAAATAGTCTCATCAAATAAGTTTCCTCATGCACAAATTCTTGACTCATAGTTCAGAATTCCCTTACGTGATCTAATGGATCAGAACTGTACAATTGTATTTATCATACTTTGGAAATTCACTATGTTTAGGGAAAGGAATCATGCTAATGGATGGATTAAAGGGATAAGGACAAATTTCCTCAATCAAGTATCATTTCAAAGTTCCCCTTTCCATAGCTAGAACTTGTTGTTGAAGGTTCTTCATTTGGTGAGTTAAAGTAACAATTTGTTCTATTTCCTTCTCAGGCTTTTGGGGAGGTGATTTTAAGATGTTGATGTCAAAATTAGGGGGAAATTTGAATCCTTGATTGGCTAACATTAATAGGTTTTTTTCCCCATCTTTTTCAAAAATATTTTCCAAAAAATTATGGAAGTTTGGGTCTTGTTCTACTTGTCATATATCCTCCTCGCTTATTTCTTCCCCTTGAGTGTTGTTGAGTCCAAAAATAGGGATTTCTTCTACATCCACCATGTTCCTAGGGATCTCATTATTTTGAGGTTCAATGTTGGGAATTTCAATGTTGGAAGTTTTGATATCGAAAGCTTCACTACTTAGACTTCCTATGTTTTTTTTTTCAAAGTTGGGTGTTCCAAGTCCCTTGTCCTTGAGTCTTCTCTTTTGTGATCTCATTTGGACAGGCATACAAGTGTTATGATTTTGACTAATCTTTGATCTAAGTTTGAAATAGTGCCAAGGATTACAACTAAGTCAAATAGAATGACAAATTCTATTGATTAGACTAAGTTTGATTTGATTGCATGATATAGTTTCATGATTAAAGGATGAAAAATCCCAAAGATGAAACTAGGTTGTACAAACAATGGTGTGATGGATATGGATGACTTAGGCATCTTGAAATTTTTAGATCTAGGTTTATTTTGAAAAGTTCCACTTCTATAGGTTTGTTTCAACAATGTTTAGACTTCTAAGATATCAAAGTCTTGGATTCAAAGTTTTGACTCAAGAGGTGTAATTAAGGAACTCAAAATGTTGGAAAAGTCTTAGATTTTGACAACAGTACATCATGTATAACTCTAGATTGTCCTTGCAATCTCTCTTGTAAAAATTGAAGGTTAACCTTTCTCTAAAGTTGTTGAGCATAGACAAACATCTTTGATGTTGTTTTGGACTAAGAGGTTTGATCTTTGGTTTTCTAATCTTGACCTTTTGAGAAATCATCATGTAAACCACATATTATGACTCTGTTTTGCTTAAGGAAAGGTAGAACACTACTAGAAGGACTGATTTTCTGAAGATGGATGGACTTAAGTTATTGACTTGTCTACCTCAATGAATGTAGTTCTGAATCAAAGTTTTCACTTTCAAAATGTAACATTTTTTATGGTGTTTTGTTTGAGTTTCATTTTGAAAACACTTGGATAAAGACACATCAAGCAAAATATACATTCCTAGGGCTGTGCATGGGCTCCCCCTTATATTGCACTCTCTTCTCAAGCCAACCAAGCTTCCAATCCACATGAAACTCCCATGGTGAACTAATCACCTCTACTAAAAACTGTGAGAATGTGGATGCCTTGGCAATGACCGTTGCTGCACCAAAGAATAGATAAAGGATTTTGGGAAATCTACAACAAGGGTTTTAATGCAGGCATTCCATTCATGGGGGATAATCCATATGGAAAGAGTCCTTTTTGATCCATCTCATCGGAATTATCCTTGTGATACTTCAACTTTCTTCAAGTATTCACATTTATATCTCGGTTGGAAGTCGCTTGGCTTTAGTGTGTTACTGGTTGTTTCATTCCCTTAGGAGATTACTTTTTCCCACAAGGTAGGCCCTCTAGGATAAACAAAAGCAAGCAAGTATACACATAGTTTGATCGATCTTTATTTTTCATGAATAAAGAGAGAACTCATGCCATATACTCCACTTACACTTGCACATAAACATGAATGTGTTTAGCTTTTTGGATCATCCAGTTAAGTAGAGAGCATATGCCTACCATTCATCACATACAAAAAGACATGGTGTTCATTGACCCATTAATTAAGCTATGTTCCTAACTTAAAACCAATAGGAAACATGGTGCTAATTAACCTTTTAATCAAGCTATGTTCCTCGCTTAACCAAAAGGAAACAAATGAATAACGTCCAACTCTTGCAATATGTTAGTAGTTTATAATTTGAGTCTTTGACAACGAATCTAGGAAAACCTGCAAATGCACAACACAAAATGTGAGTTTATGATTTTTCATGAAAAACTGCAAGAGGTGCCAAAATATAGACAAGAGGTGCCAAAACTCTAAAAAACAGTGCAAAATGGTCTTAAAACAGGTGAAAAGGATCCCATAACAAGATGCAAGAGGCACCAAAACTCTGACAAGAGGTGCCAAAACAGGTGCAAGAGGCGCCAATACTCTGAAAGTGGCCCAAAATGGTCCTGGAATAGGTGAAAAGGGTGTCATAACAAGATGGAAGAGGCACCAAAACTCTAACAAGAGGTGCCAAAATAGGTGCAAGAGGTGCCAAAACTTTGAAAGTGGCCTAGAATGGTCCCAGAATAGGTAAAAACAGTCTCAGAACTACTTGCAAGAGGTGCCAAAACTCTAACACGAGGTACCAAAACTCTTAGAACAAGCCAGAATGGTCTCAAAACAGCTGATAATGGTCTTTGCATTTTCTGCAAGAGGTGCCAAAACTCTAAAAACAGCCCATAAATGCCTCAAAACAACTCAGAACTACCTCCAAACTAGTGCAAAACATTACCAAGTCACAAACCTTGACCCTACAATCATGAAATAATCAAAAAAATTAGTTATAAGTGAGGAAAAGGCCCCACGATGGGTGACATTTTGTCCATGTGTCGAATGTGTAGAGTGAGTTATTCTAATGTCAACACAAACCTTAATGAGATGGTTCACATTCAAAGTTTGAAACAAGTAAAAATAATCTATTCATAATACAATAAAACCTTTCAAATACGTACCATTTTCCTCTATTTCTAGGGATTTATTAAACTGTTTAGCCCTCAAATTTCTATGGGAACAAAGGTTGTTAAAATGACTACCTAGAAAATGAGATTTGATGCTTAATATGCAAGCTAAGATGATTTGTATGTGCAAATGTGTGGTGGAAGGATTAGTGGTATGAAAGTGTGTGTTGGAATGATTAGTGGTATGCTCCCAAATGAAACAAAATGATGGAAAATATAATGGATGCAAAGACAAACAAAAGATGATGTTGATGATAGGTGAACACATGGAGATGAGTGAGATGATATGCAACTATAGTTAACTATCCATGATTATGCATATGCTCAAGTGAAAACATAAAAAAAACTAACCTAAAATGTAACTATGATGCAATGAAGATGATAAAACATAACTATGAAGCAATTAAGTAATCTAAAATGAGAATGCAAAGTAACAAAATATATAAAAACTAAGTATAAGACTCCATGAAAGCTCCAAGCTCCTACGAAAAACTTACATGGTAACAATACTCAAAGTGTGGATGAAAAATGACATTAAAACAAAATTCCAATTTGTATCTCAAAGTAGCATTATAACATTACTTAGAAGGTGGATATGAAATGCTAAGGCAAGAGGGTGTATTTATAGGGTTTCTCAAGCATTTTGTGAGGTGGCACCTATCAAGAGTCTAGATTCAAAGGACAAATAATAGATGGTGTAGATGAAAGGAATCAGGATGTTGTCCCCTTGACCAAAGACAACATGCCATGTGTGTGAAGAGAATCCTTTGACCAATTGGAAGAATGCCAAATGTATGAGATTCCAAGTGTGTGAAACAAAGACCCATGTGCTCCAAATTTGTTGGAAGTGTGGGGGAATAAAGCCATGTGATTTTTCTTATTGGTGGAAGTGTGTGAGGATAATTCTAATTAATAATTAGGCTTATTTATTTTCATGTGACCTTTATTTGGTGGCACACAAAAAGTTGTAGAAATGTGCTCTAATTCTTACTCAGGATTAGGGAAGATTAATTAAATAAACATGTTTAGAGTTTTTTGTTTATTTAATTTAGAAGAATGTGAATTAGGAGAATTAAAAGGAAAGTGAAAAATATAAATAAAGACAAACCTTATTTATATGTAGTTGAAGTATTAATCAAATAGGTCATATTTAATTAATTGAATATGATGACCGTTTTCAGGTGTATATAGTGGATTTACACTATTGTGTGTTCAAAGGATTTACAAAAGGATTATGATACTAAATGTGTAATCTATTTTTCTTTAATTGAAGTTTTGCAAACATGATGCAAAATAAATTGTATCACTAACATATTTTGTATATTAAAGATTTAAGAAAAATAAATCTTTAAGATATTAAGTGTATTAGATTGGAGGTAAAATATGATTTCTAGAGAAATAGAGTGATCTTCTATAGTTGAATTATTTTCTATTCAAAAATGTATAACAAAGTTAAAATGATCAAGGTAGTGAGATAGAATGATCATTGCCATTGAGGCATTGTTTTATTGCTAGTGAGGCATTCTTGTAACCAGTGAGGTTCTTTGGCTAGTGAGGCCATTTTTTCTAGTGTGGCATTATGTAACTAGTGAGGTTCATTACGCCAATGAGATAATTTTATGAATGGTTTTTGTACACCAAGAGGGTTTTCCACAGAGGAAATTCACTGTGTTATGGTTCTTTATTTTCTTTCATTTGTGATCTTACTGTTTCATAGTTATACATTTTTGCACTTACATTTATGTAATTAAGAATCAACAATTCAGATTGTTACAAATGTTAGATCTTGAAATATAATTCATATTGTTCTCAAAGGGTTTAAAAAAGGTTTTTAAATGTCAACAAATTGAATTAATTTATCTAGACACTGATTCACCCCCCCTCTCAATGTCTCATTTACTCCAACACCTATAATATGGGAACTGTTCCTATTTTAGTGAAGGATCCAGACACATTAGAAACACCACAAATAGAGGAAGGTGACAACAAGGAGGAACTACTTGAGCAAAAGGAGTACAAAGAAAAATGTGACAATCATGGTAGGTAAATGTTTGTCAGTAATATGAACATTGTCATTGTAGTTTTGGGAACATCTAAATAGAGGAGTCAATAAAAGACTAAATAGAATTCATGCTAACTATTCTACCATAAAGAATGCTATAAATAATTTTGATGATGATAAGGAGGTAGCCATTCCACTTATTGAAACCTGGATCCCTAGGTTACAAGAGTTGAGGATGATTGCTATGGGAGCTAAGCATGATACTAATAATCTTGAGAAAATTAAGCCTACCATCCAGATTATGAATGGAATCTAGGAATTCAAGGGGAATATAGAGCCTTTGGAGGCAAGGATAAGGGAGCTAATCAATAATTTTCATGATATGCATCATGGTCATCTCTTTTCCATATTAAAAGATGATGGAAATATTAAAACCTTGCAGTACTTGAGGAAGGAAATAAATAAGGCAATTTCTAAACAAGCAACTTTGATTTGTGAAGGACATGATATGGGATTGCTAAAGAAAAAGATGGATATATTGGATCATGCATGAGCTGTTTTGGAAGAGTTTGATAAAGAAGAAAACCATGTTGTTATTAAATACTCATCTTATAGGAAGAAATTTGATGGTGTCATAGGATTCAACTAGCCCATAGAGGATGAATTCCAAAATTGGAAGGACAAGTACTTGGATGTGTTGGAAGATTGAGCTATGATTGCAAAATGGTGAGTACAATTTTGTTTTAAGTCTACAACAATGGTGAATAATGGATGGGAGAAGCACAAGGCACTTGGAACTATTACAGATTACCTTCTTTTGCTAAAGTATGGAAAAAATATTGTTTTCTCCCCAATTTAAAATTGATGACAAGGTTGCAGACATGGACAAGTTTCTTGTCTTTTTTGTCTTATGTCGTTTATGGTTTCTTTCATTTTTATGCCTGTGTATGTGGATACTTTTGGAGCATGTGGATATTGTAAAATTAGCTCAAAGGTGCCTTTGGAAGCTGGGACCTGATCTGTAAATATAACTGGAAAGGGAATGCATTTTTTAACGGTCCAGTAGAATAGTGGCATGTGTACTTTCTGGTTTGAAGATTGTTTGCTCCTTCATTTATATAAGAAAGAATTCAAGGCTAGAAGTACAGGGTTCATTGTCTTGTAATTGATCATAGAGAAATTTATAAAGAGAATACAAAGCATTTTGGAGTCTAGTCTTAGGTTTTGAGTCTTTCAAACATTCATATGTAATTTTGATAGCAATACTAGCAATATAATAGATAATGGTGCAAATTCAAAGCCATTTCTCTCCAATGCACTTGTTCCATGGATTATGAATAATATAATCAAGGATTTCGTTATTTTTCTTCATTGATTTGCAGTCAATTTTTAGTTTTGTTCTTGATTTTAATTCAAAGAACTAATGAAGGTGCTTGAATAAGGCTATAGATTCATGTGAATTGAGTGCTAGGATATTATTAAGAAGTTGTGGTCGAGAATATAATGTTGATGTACTATAATGCAGTAATATCAAAGCTTAAATGATGTTATGGGTTAAATTTTTATCAGGTTGTATAGGTTTTGAGATTGACTTCATTCCTAAGATGAGGCACTGATCTAAGTGAGTGTTCATATTGCATTTTTTTGGCCAATTCAACATCAAATCACTTTTATAAACAAACCCTTTTAAATGAATTATAAATGTTATCAGTTTTTGTTAAGTTTCACCATTCTCATGCCTTGAATGTTGAGTGTTGTTAAGGAGCATCCAACTTCTTTTATACATTTTTTTGTTGAGCTATTATATGGGAATTCATATTTTATTTACAATTTATTTGGATATTAGGTGCAGAGGTCTTTAAATACATTTTGGGATCACCCTTCTAGGTTTTGTAGAGCCCAAAATGTAGGAGGAAAACATTGTTACTTTCACTCATTCATTGGCCAATCCCTTTAGGTTGCTCAAGATTGGAATTGACATTTCCATAGGAAATTCTAAAGATCAACTTGGTTCTTAAAAACCCACCAACACTTTGTACATTATTTTTCATCTCAATTCATTCTTTTCACTTCTAGTTAAATAGCCTCTCTATGTGTTGCTTCTCTCTTTTGTGAAGGTGTTGCTTTGGTCTACAAATGTTCCTAGAAGCCTCCTCCAACAAATTTATATATGCATACCATGGTGGAATCCTTTGAATGTCTAAGATATTTAATTTACATGCATGTTTGTGAATACTATGTACTTTTAGATGCATTATCATTTTAAGATTCACATGCACCTCAAAGTGCCATAGTGAAATTAGTATACCCATGCAATTTTCCATTTTCTTTTGTTACTATCTGCTAAAGTTCCTTAATATCTAGATATACTGGTAAATGAAATAATTTTGTACAAATTCAAGTTTCTAATCTAATCCAAATTGCCCTAAAATGTTAACTCATTTCATGTTAGGGATTTCATAAAGTCTAAAAACATAATTTTAATTTTGCAACTATATTGTAGAGAAAAGGAAACTTGCTTGATTTGAGAAATAACTGATGGTAAATTGAAGTTAATGAGGCCTTGATTTGGTGTTGTGATACTTTTTTCACATCCACACTAGGTCTTGGACCCTTTCAAATGCATTTAACAATGTCTTGTAAAGGTGTTGTAAAATACTTTATGCTTTTCTAGACTTAATGAACCCATCTTCCCTTAATTCAATATTATTAAATATATTTTCACATCAATCTAGAAGGCAAGTGTAAAATAACCTTAATGATAATCTAGCCTTGTAATGTGTCTTGCACATTCACATTGGATATTATGCCTTTCTAGGCTAAGTGGACCTCATTTTAGTGTTGTAAAGTGTATTTAATCACACATTCACATTGAATTTTGTGTCCCAAGCCCTAATTGACCTTCACATTATCATTAATAGGCCCCTATTATCCCATATTATGCATCTAGAGGCATAATATGATGAAATACCTAACAAAGTCATCATACAAACCTTATTTCCTTACTTCCTGGCATCCTAGCTATCAAATGGGCCCCATTGGGACTAATTTTCCACCTGTGGTGATCGAGTCCCTGCTAGGTGGGACTGATTCACCCAAGGTGGCAAATGAGTTCCATTTGGACCATTCTTTACTTTTGAGTAGGAAATTTTGGAATTTAAGTTTCTATTTTTCTTAATGTCGGCCTTGGGGATCTAATTTATAGGTGAATAAGGTGAATTATCTATAAAAGAAAGTCTCTAAACCCTAATTCAAATCAATTAACTCGTTTCATAATTCATTCATCATCCATATTCTCTTCAAGTCAAGCAAGCTAGGGTTTCATCATTGCAAGTCATCAAGATATCCTCTTAAAACATTCAAGGGAAGAATCTTCCTCCATTGATGCAGAAGTTCAAGATTAAACATCATAGCAAGGTATTGCCTTCATTATTTCATGCTTCATTGCATTCTTTCATCATTTTGGTTTAATTATCTATAAAGGGGTTTGACTAAGGCAAACCCCCATGCACTAACATTCAATATTTCTCTCTTGTCTTGTGTGTTTGCAAATTTAGGCATCTTAGAGGCTTGGAAATAATTGAATATTGCATTGCAAAGTTGTTCAAGTCATATCTTCATTGGATAAGGAAAAATATCAACAAAAATTCACCTTCAGGCCCAAATCTGACAATTTCAGAACCGGACACCTAGAGAAGCAGAAAGTGCAGACTGAAGGCTACTATTTTTGTGTTATGCTTATCTATGTTAATCTAATTGAAAACACGAACAAAATAATAAAACATTAATCTAAAGAAAACTAAATAAAATTAAGCAAACCAATATTCTTCAGAGCCGTCCCATTTTCTCTATCTACAGTGATTCTTTTGAAGCTATTGCTCTCAGATTATGTAAGCTAGGCTTCCTTCAAATGACAACTTGTAGAACGAGTATGCAAATGAGAATGCTTTACTATTCTATATGTTGATGAGGATGAGATTGTTGATACAGATATGGACAGGGGCTGTGATTATGCACAGGGGCTGTGAATGAAATGTATCATGATTCTATTGCTATTGCTATGATTCTATGCTATCTATGCTATGAAAAGTACTCTATGAATGCTATGGATGCTATGAGATTTTCCTATAGTTTACTTGCTTAAACTTCTATATGATTTGGGGCTCCCGACAGCTGTATTTATAGATTTTTGCAGGCTCCATCTAGGCTGGCAAGAATCTACGGCTGTAAGATTGTCTAGTAAGTTTGAATGGTGAGAGATGGAGAGGTTGAGAAGAAAATGGGGGAGGTTGAGAGGTTGGAGAGAAGGATGGATTCATGTCTTCAACCCACAGGAACAAACCTGCACAGAAATAGAGAAATTTAATTTTCTGTTTCAACCGTTTGCTTCCCGGGAGTTGAAGATAAATCCCAAATTAAATAAATTAAAATAAATTTATTTAATTTATTGCATTTGATTTTTGATTTTTGAAAACTATGGAAGATTTAATTAAATATTTTGTAATATTTAATTATGATGTGACTTTAGAAGAATTTGAAATATTTAAAAGATTTAATTAAATATTTTTGGAAATATTTAATTATGAATAGATTTTTGAATCGAATTAGAGGAATTTTGAAATGATTTTAAGAATGAATATCTAAATTAGATTAGAGGAAATAATTAAATATTTTGGAATATTTAATTGTAAATGATATTTTAGAAGAAGAATAATATTTTAATCTTTATTTGAATAAGATATTCAAACAAAGATTATTGATAATTAATATAAATAAATCATAATGTTTATTTAATTAATTAAGAAATGAATATGAAAAGATGATTAAATAAACTCATTTATTTAATCGAAATGAAAGAATGAAGAAATATAAATAAATTATTTAACTTTATTTATACACAGATAGAATTTGAAGATTTTAATTAAATATTAAAAATATTTAATTAATTACCAGACAATATGATGTGACCATTTTAAGGTGTATACATTTTGCCCCTCTTTGAAGTGATGTGTTTTACGCATTGCTTCAAAGAATTTTGAAATTTTCCCCAGATGTTGATTGTCGAAATAATGATATGTATATGCCCCCGCGAACAATGAATCGATAAAATTTTGAATTTTCGTGATTTTTTTTATTTTTTTATGATTTTTAAATTTTTTTCGATTTTTATGATTTTGAAGATGTCGATTCATCGTTCGAAACTAATGATTTGAAGAAATTGACCCGAAGAGATATGAAATGAAAATTTGATGAAGAAATTGCCCCTGCTATGTGAAAATATGATAAAAATGCCCCAATTTTACCATTATATAGGTTTAAAATGTCATTTTCCATGTCATTTTCAATTTTAACCTAGTAAAATTTGCAAATATTGAGCTCTGAGTTGATAATCATGGCACTTCCAGTTCACCTGCACCGTTTCAAGTGTATCCGACGTCATCAGTGGCCATCGCACTATGGACCTCCGCTATGTGTCTCGTAAATCCTTGTCTCTCGAAAATTTTGTTTTTGCGCACGTTTTTAATGTTTAAATTCAAAAAATTGAGTTTTAGCGCTCTGAACGTTTTTCGTAGCGCATACAATAATTTTTGTAGTGCATTTGATATTGTAGCGCCCTTAAAGTGTATCGTAGCGCATTTAACATTTTTCATAGCGCATATAATATCGTAGCGCTCGTGATAGATTTCATAGCGCATATGATCATTTTCGTAGTGCATATGATTTATTAGCACACTTGAGACTTATTGCAGCGCGATTGATATGTTTTGTAGCGCTATTAATTGATTCTGTAGCGCAAAAAGTTCTTTAGCACTGATAAGGAATTTTGTAGCACCCACAATTAGTTCTGTAGCGCTTTTGATTATATGTTGTTCCAAATGATAAATTTGTTTCCCAAGTTGTTGGAGAACAAATAGTAGCTGATAAATTTGTTTTTAAAGTTGTTAAAAACAAATAGGACAGATAAGTTTTCTCCTAAAGTTGTTAGAAAGAAACCTGATGTTGATTATTTGCGTTCCATGATGAAAAACAAATAGTTTGATTGATTCATTTGCTTCTAAGGTTGTTAAAAACAAACATGATTTTGATATTATTCACATTTCATAATGATAATGAAGAACAAATAGTTTGATATTCAATTTTGGATTGATACATTAGGACGATTTGATATTGATGTTGTTTTGATGATGTATGTGAACAGGAGAGACTAGGTGTCTTGCAGTTACGAGAGACTTTTCTGAGCACATGGTCATTGATTCCACATTTGTTACAGTCAGATAGAGATGTGATTGATGCTTGCGGCTTGACTTCATTACTTGATATGCCCGAGGTTCGCCTCAACAGGGCTCTATTGACAGCACTTGCAGAGCGGTGGCATAGCGACACCAACACCTTTCATTTACCGACAGGCGAGATTACAGTGACCCCCGAGGATGTATATCGTATCCTACAGTATCATCTTTTGTTTGATAATCATCATTAATTTGATTAATGACAAGTTGTGAATCACCATAAACTTCCAGCTCTGTAATTTGCCATTCCAAAGCTATCTTCAATCCTATGAGTAATGCCTCATATTCTGCTATGTTATTTGTGCAAGGAAACATCAATCAATATGATCGTGAGATGGTATGTCCTTCAGGTGTAACAAAAAGAATCCCTGCCCCCGAGCCATATTGTGTATAAGATCCATCAAAGTACAATGCCCATGGTCTCTGAATTGTTGCTGTAAAGACATCTGCATTAGGAAACTCAATATGCATTGGATTGTCTTCTTGTAAAGGAGCTTCAGCTAACTGATCTGCAATGACCTGTCCTTTAATGGCTTTTCGATCTACATAGTGGATGTCAAACTCACTTAAGATCATTACCCATTTTGTAAGTCTTCCTGTTAAAGTAGCTCTGCTTAATAGGTATTTCAATGGATCAATCTTTGTTATCAGCTTAACTGTATGAGCAAACATATAATGTCGCCACTTTTGAGAAGCAAACACTACTGCAAGACAAGCTTTTTCAATGAAACTGTAGTTTAACTCATGTCTTGTTAAGGTTCTGCTGATATAATATATAGCCCTTTCTTTACCTGTAGTGTCTTCTTGTGCTAGCAATGCGCCCAAAGATACTTCTGTTGCTGAAATATAGAGTATGAGTGGCTCTCCTGGAATAGGTGGAATTAAAACTGGTGGATGTGTAAGATATTGCTTGATCTGATTAAATGTTGCTTCACATTTGTCATCCCATTTAAATGGAACATTTTTATGCAATAAATGTGTGAATGGCAAGCTTTTGTCTGCCAATTGAGCTATAAACCTTCTGATGGACTGTAATCTTCCTTGCAATGATCTTAATTGGCTGATATTTCATGGTGGAGGCATGTCCATTATAGCTTGTACCTTTTCTGGATCAACTTCTATACTCTTCTCTGAAACAATGTACCCTAGGAGTTTTCCAAATGTAACACCAAAGACACATTTCTTTGGATTTAGTCGAACATTGAACTTCTCCATTCTGATAAAGATTTTTGACAAAATTTCCAGGTGTTCATCTCGTGTATGAGATTTGGCAAGTAAATCATCAACATAATCTTCCATGAATGTATGCATCATATCATGAAAAATAGCTGTCATTGCTCTTTGATAAGTAGCTCCAGCATTTTTTAACCCAAATGGAATTACATTCCAGCAATAGGTACCCTAAGGACATGTGAACGTTGTTTTATCTTGATCTTCTGGTGCAATTTTTATCTGGTTGTATCCTGAAAATCCATCCATTAATGAATACATTGCATGGCCAACAGTTAAGCCAACAATCATGTCTATGTTGGGCAGAGGAAAATCATCTTTAGGGCATGCTTTATTTAAATCCCTAAAATCTGTACAAACTTTGATCCTTCCATCTGGCTTTGAAACAGGTACAATGTTTGAAATCCATTCTGCATAGTCAATAGTTCGAATGAATCCAACATCCAAAAGCTTCTTTAATTCTTCTTTGACCAATAATGCAACATGTGGATGCATCTTTCTGAGCTTTTGCTTTACAGGCTTTATCCTAGGTTTGATAGATAAATGATGCATTATCAGATTAGGATCTAACCCTGGCATATATGCATATGACCAAGCAAAGTTAATTTGATTATCCTTCAAGAATTGCATAAATTTTTGGACTTCTTCAACTGTTAATGATGCTGCAATTTGCAAAACTTTTGGCTGCTCTGCTGTACTTATGTTGATTGATTCTGTTGATTCAATCAAAATAGAAGATCTTTCATGATAATACTTGGGAAGAGTGTCAAGTTTCTCATCCTTCAGTGCCTCAGAAAGGTTTTCACTGTCATATTCACTCTTTATTTTTCTCTTGTTTTGATCTATCACTGCCATTTTTCGGTTTTCACCAATAGATCCATCTTTTATTTCATTTATTTTGCAGCTAAGAGACTTGACACTCTCCTTGTCAAACTCATGAGTATAAGATTCTTGAATGAAACAATTGTTTTCTTCATTTGAGGAACAAAGGAAAGTTATAACATCTTCATCATTACTGAATGTAGGAATATGGATAGGTGTGTCAATGTCCCAATCTATAAGTTCTGGATAAACTAAGGGCATAGGATCATTAGGTTGGGTAAGGTCTTGAATTGTCAAAGTCATGATATGGTTATCATCCTCATGGTAGACAAGGTCTATGATGGTATTCTCCTGTTGATTATCAATCTCGTTAGAATATGATTCTTCCTCACTTGAGTCATGATCGCTTTGTAAAACATAATCGAGTGGAGGCCTTGAGCCTTCTCCTTGTATAAGAATAGGTGCATATTTGTGTATAGTATCAACTTGTTTATCCCTCCAAAATTCATCATTATAAATGGTGTCCCATTCATATTCATTAGAATCAGTATCTGAACTATTTTGCAATTGGAAAACTGATTCATGAGATTTATCTGATACAGATCCTCCTTCATGAATTAATGATGTCTGCTGTGAAGTAGGTTCTTCTTTATCTTTACCATATCCAAGTCCTATTTTATCACTTGAATGCTTTGAAATAGGTTGAATTGGTTCCACAATTCCTTCTCTTCGTTTTCCTATAGGACCATTCCCTTCATAACCCATCTTTTGCATGATAGCGTACCCCTTACCATATTGTTCTTTAGGCAACTTAATGTGCAAGAGAGATTCATCTTCACCTTTGTATAGCCAATTTAGGATGTCCCTATCTTTAGCTTCTTCTTCAGTGGTATTTGCTCTAATGAATTTTCCATCAAACTTTGTGATTGGCATAGAAGTTTGAGATGTAGAAGCGGTTGCAATCTTTTGATTTGATAAAGTTGGTAAAACATGTGATCTTGGAGAAGGTGGTAAAGTAGAAAGAGATAGTGAATATTCACCTACCCCTTTGTCTTTAAACTTCAGCTTAGTATCAAGATTCTTTGTTAATTCTTGCAATTGGACTTGTAGATTGCAAAAAGAAACGACAAGAGCTTCTCTATTATGTGGCACAAAGACATCTTGAGTTACTCTAAGATTTGAACAAGTTTGGGTACTATTGTAATCAGCTTGTATAGTTATTTCTTGTCCATCATATGGAAACTTGATACATTGATGGTATGTTGATGGTACTGCTTGCATATCATGGATCCACGGATGACCCAAAAGTATATTATAAGATAGATCTCGATCTAGAACCTGACAAAAGGTATTCTTCACAACAGGTCCCACTCTGATAGGTAGTAATATTAATCCTTTAGAAGCTCTTTCTTCATCATCATATGCCTTGATGGTTATTTTCCTTCTTGGATCAATTTCATTTTCTGAAATTCCTAAGGCATTTATTAATTTTAAGGTACAAATATTCAAACCGGCTCCTCCATCTATTAAGACACGTCTAATTTGATGTTTATGGATCATGACTTCAAGATAGAGTGAGGAATTATGTGGATGTGTCATAGAGGCATCATCTTTGTCAGAAAATGAAAGACAAGTGGGGGAAGACAAATGTCCCACCATGGCTTGAAATTTGTTTGCATCTAGATCAGTATCAACAGTTGTGTTTACAAGAGCTTCTTCTAAAATATTCTTGTGTATCGGGGATATTTTGAGAAGTTCAAGAATGGATATTTGAGCTGATGTTTTTCTCAATTGATCAACCATATTATACTAAGTTGGAGAAGAAATAGTTGTTTTAGATGAACTTCCTTTTAAAACAACCTTTGCTTGACCTCTTGTTGTTACATTAACCTATTGATATTTCTTGTTTTCCTTTGATTTTAATAACATTAATCCGATTATCATCTGCGTGAATGTGGCAGATTATATTGTCTTCAACATTATGTATGCTTTTGGCTTTGGTATCCGATGTTTCCCCCTTTTGGTAGTTTGGCAAAGGATCTTTGAATACTTGATGATCATCATTGGTATGATGTCCCTCAATTGTAATGGTACCATTGTCAATTAAATCTTGTACTAGATTTTTCAAAGCTTGACAATTGTTTGTTCTATGACCTTTGCATCGATGATAATTGCAATAATACGAGTCATTCCATGATGGTGGTTTAACTCGTGGCTCATAATCTCTTTGTGGTAGTAAGGTGATAACCTTATTATCAAGAAGCTCCTTGAGAGCAGACTCAAGAGATTGACCCAAAGCAGTAAAAGTTCGTCGATTTGAAAAGAATGAAGGTCTAGACGGATTTGATGTTTGTACATTTCCAAGATTATTATTACCACGATTTTGATTGGTATTTTGATTGGTCATGTTCTCTTGCTTGGAAATTTGTCCTTGTTGATTGTTGTTTCCTTGTGGATTGTTTCGTGGAGCACTTGATAGATTGAAAATAGATGGTCTTGTTCATAAATTATTTGCATCCACTATACCATCATTAACAACATTTTTGTTTCTATTCCAAAACCTTGTTTTATCGTTGTTGTTTTGATTTGATGTACTTGGATTATCAAGTTTTATCACTCCCCTTTTAACCAAGGCCCCTTCAATGGTGATTGCATTTTCAATCAGTTTTTCAAAGTTATGAGGACAATGAAGGTTAAGCCTATAGCTTAATTCTGGATCAAGGCTATTAATAAAGATATCCATCTTTTCCTTTTCAGGAATAGGATGAGAATATCGTGCAAATAACCTTCTCCACCTTTGTAAAAATGTAGTAAAGGATTCTCCTACTTTTTGTTTCACTTTACAAAGATCAAGCATTGTTATTTGGTGTTGAATGTTGTAGGAGTATTGTGAAATAAACTGATTTATCAACTCTTCAAAAGTTTTGATAGGTGGAGTGATTTTTGAAAGCCACTCCATAGATTGTACACCTAGACTTCGTGGAAATAATCGCATCAAGTAAGTATCGTCATAGGCGAATTCAAGACTCATGTTTCAGAAATCTCTAACATGGTCAATGGGATCAGTTTTTCCATTATACCTATCATATTTAGGAATTTCGCAATGTTTTGGAAATGGGATCATTTGAAGACTCCTATCAAATGGATAAGGAGATATGTCTTCCAAAACATATTTCTTTGTTGTACCTCCTTGCATTTCCTTTATTTGCCCTTGTAATTCTTTTATCTGTTGGTTAAGAGCACTAAAGTCATTAGGAGGAGTTTCAGGATTTTGTTTAATCCCTTCTATGTCAAAGGTGTGAGGCAACTTAGCTCCTTGATTAGCTAATGAAAGAAAATATTTTTCTTTGTTACGTTCTAGAATTCTTTCCATAATAGTATGGAATTGGGGATCTTGTTCTGCTTCTTGAAGATTTTCTTCTGTTAAATCATCAAGATTAAATGTTTCCTCTTCTTTTTCATTTCGGTCACCCATTTTACTGGTTGTAGTTTCTCCCTCGTCTTTTTCCATTTGTTTTTGAGATCTCATGAAGATAGGCATAGATTTGTGTCCAAATTTTACTCACTTTTGATCAAAAGAGTGAAATAGTGCAATTTATGTGATATATATGAAAGTCAAGATAGAATGAAGATTCTATGACTTACACAAAATTTCTAATCTTATAGCTTGTGTTGTTCCCTAAGTGAAAGGATGAAAATCCTGTTAGCGGGAATATAAGCAAAAGATCAAGAAAAGGATGGTTTTACACTTTATGAAATTTTGATCATGGCTTTGTAAAATGATGGATTTTATGATAGATGCCTAATGTATTCTAAGTTCTCTATTATATGATTTGATTTGGACGAGTAGAATATTCGATTGCGGGTTGGGGAATATAACTGAAACAGATGCATTGACTATGGTTATGCCTTTGAGAAAGGGCTCTTCTTTGAAAATAAGCTTGTGAATACAAGGGCTCTATGGCATAATCATCTGAAAGACCTCTAACACAATCATGATACCTATGAAGAAAAGTTCTATATTTGAGTAAGACTTTTTGACTTTGATATAGGAATCGTTGCTTCTTCAATAATTTCTTGTGGTTGAGGGGTTTCTTTGGCTTCTTAATCCTTTTGGAAACAGATTTCTTTACAAATTTTGTGGATTTCCAATCTTGTAACATGAGATTGATCAATATGATAATGAGTGTTTTGGATGATCTTTATCTAAATTAATGTAGTGAAAACACATCAAACAAATTTAAAACAGTTGTTTTAAGTCCTATGCTAAACATCAAGTGTGTAACCAAAATGTTTTTCAAAAAGTGTTTTTAACGGGTTTTACACATGACAAGCATTTCAAATAGACTCACTCTTAGTTCTCAAGTAGGTCATCATAGCAATCAACAACCCACATCTTAGAACTACGTCGACTCACATAGCCATGTCACCCCCGAAAGGGCGCCCGTGTTTTTGTCTTTTCCAGGTGCGTACTCAGAGTGACGGAAGTGGATACCGGATCCCCTGAGCAAACAATCCTTGGCAGTTATATGGTGAGTATCTTGGGGGTAGATTCTTCCCTCCCCTGCACTGTGATTGAAACAATGTTCGGAAACTGACTCGGTTAGTTACTACACTAGGTTCGTAGTAAGGGTTTCCATTCGGTGCGGCAAATGATAGACTCCCTCGAGAGACCTCCCTACCTTTAGAACAAAGACTTTGGGGATGGTTATCAATGCACACTACCGTCAAAAGAGGGTTTCCCCAATTGTGCTTTAAATTTTAGAGTGGGGTGGAATATCCTGGCTTTGGCTTGAACCCACTTGAGTCGTTCTTCTTGGGTGAGTACTTTTTCCCACAAGAGAAGGCTCTCTACAAGGTTTTAACAAAGCTGTAAAATGCATAAAAAGAAAAAAGGTGAGTTTGGCATTTTGATCACCTAGTTAAGGGGAGAGCATAGGCCTATCACCGAAGACAAAGCAAACAAAGGTTCAATGTTTAAGCACCAAATGAAAATTTTCTAAACTAAGTGAAGATGTTGCTTCACATAAATAGAAAATTCATTTTAAGCCCAAATTGAAAGATATAGTGTCTATCCTAGGATTGCTTTATTTTACCTTAGATGACTACCCTAGGATTGGTTAATTTTATGCTTAAATGACTACCCTAGGATTGGTTAATTTTATCCTTAAATGACTACCCTGGGATTGGTTAATTTTATCCTTTTAGATTATTAACTGTTCGCCGCTGCGTCGGAATTAGTTAGATTATTTTACAATTACAAATTCCAAAGCTGCCTTTTAAAAGTTGCGCTGCAATAGACATTATAGGCACTGCAAAAAATGTTAAAGGCGCTGCAAAAATAGTTAAGGGCGCTGCAAAAGAAGTTAAGGGCGCTGTAAAAGAAGTTAAGGGCGCTGCAAAAATAGTTAAGGATGCTGCAAAAATAGTTAAGGGCGCTGCAACAGAAGTTAAGGGCGCTGCAACAGTCTTTAAATGTGCTAATCTAGAGGTGACCTTCCTGAAACGTGTTGTTTGCACTATTCCGCTATTTTTTTCCTGTAATCAGTCAAAAGAAGCTGCAAAAAGATGTTAAAAACGGGGCAAGAGCCCCACGGTGGGTGCCAAAAATGTGTTATGCTTATCTATGTTAATCTAATTGAAAACAAGAACACAATAATGAAACATTAATCTAAAGAAAACTAAATAAAATTAAGCAAACCATTATTCTTCAGAGCCGTCCCATTTTCTCTATCTACAGTGATTCTTTTGAAGCTATTGCTCTCAGATTATGTAAGCTGGGCTTCCTTCAAATGGCAACTTGTAGAACGAGTATGCAAATGAGAATGCTTTACTATTCTATATGCTGATGAGGATGAGATTGTTGATACAAATATGGACAGGGGTTGTGATTATGCACAGGGGCCGTGAATGAAATGTATCATGATTCTATTGCTATTGCTATGATTCTATGCTATCTATGCTATGAAAAATACTCTATGAATGCTATGGATGCTATGAGATTTGCCTATAGTTTACTTGCTTAAACTTCTATATGATTTGGGGCTCCCGACAGCTGTATTTATAGATTTTTGCAGGCTCCATCCCAGCTGGCAAGAATCTACGGCTGTAAGATTGTCTGGTAAGTTTGAATGGTGAGAGATGGAGAGGTTGAGAAAAAAATGGGGGAGGTTGAGAGGTTGGAGAGAAGGATGGATTCATGTCTTCAACCCACGAGAACAAACCTGCACAGAAATAGAGAAATTTAATTTTTTGTTTCAACCGTTTGCTTCCCGGGAGTTGAAGATAAATCCCAAATTAAATAAATTAAAATAAATTTATTTAATTTATTGCATTTGATTTTTGATTTTTGAAAACTATGGAAGATTTAATTAAATATTTTGTAATATTTAATTATGATGTGACTTTAGAAGAATTTGAAATATTTAAAAGATTTAATTAAATATTTTTGGAAATATTTAATTATGAATAGATTTTTGAATCGAATTAGAGGAATTTTGAAATGATTTTAAGAATGAATATCTAAATTAGATTAGAGGAAATAATTAAATATTTTGGAATATTTAATTGTAAATGATATTTTAGAAGAAGAATAATATTTTAATCTTTATTTGAATAAGATATTCAAACAAAGATTATTGATAATTAATATAAATAAATCATAATTTTTATTTAATTAATTAAGAAATGAATATGAAAAGATGATTAAATAAACTCATTTATTTAATCGAAATGAAAGAATGAAGAAATATAAATAAATTATTTAACTTTATTTATACACAGATAGAATTCAAAGATTTTAATTAAATATTAAAAATATTTAATTAATTACCAGACAATATGATGTGACCATTTTAAGGTGTATACAGTTTCCACCTTTGAATCTTCAAAAATTCAAAAGTGGACTCATTCACCATGGGTGGCGAATGAGTCCCACTACTAGGCCTGATTTTGGTTTTCTATATTTTTGGATACCCATTTGTCCTAAACGGGCTTTGGAATAGTTTCACAGAACTGAGACTAATTTTCCCAAAATGGTGAATGAGTCTCACTAGGCCTAAAAATTGGGATTAATAGCATTCCATAAGTCATTTTTAGTCCTCGTCAATATCTCAAGTGAACACTTTCAATTTTATCCATTTATGTTGTAGTTTACATTCATTTCTATGCATTTTTGCATTACATAATGTGTTTTCCAAGAAGTTGCATTTCAATAGTTTTATATTAATAACTAATGCATTCTATCAGTTTGTTGCATCTAGATCATTAAATTTAGGCATAATCTCATCATACATGCATTAGTTTGAGTGAACCACCTAGATTTTGGGTGTGTGATCTATCTCTTTCCATTAGGTGAAAGACCCTAATCGAGCAAAAGAGACATAGCATCCCTAATCATAAAATCTATGGTTCAACAACCATAACTCACTAGAGTTGTCTAGTGAAACATACAATCAATTGTTTAATTCCTACCATCTTTGCATTTGTTACCATCTACTCTTATGTTGCTATAATTAAATAATTGTTTAACTTTTTATGTAGTAAGTAAATCCGACTCATTTAACTAAAAATATATATTATTACAAATACAAAAGAATAAGCTTTTTCCCCCAAATTTTTTATGTCTCACTTTGACAAACTTTACAACTGCAATTCCAAACTGCATGAATTAAAATATTAAAGCACAAATCTAAATGGAGAATTGTAAAAATGCACTAATTTCACCATTCAAAATATTAAAATTTCATTCTTGTTAATAAATAAAAAATCCAATTCTTTTAGTATGTGTTTAACATTGTTTAAAGTGGAGATCATATTTATTTTTTTCGCCTTCTAGAAGTGTTGAGGATCCCTTTCCCCAAAAAAAAAAGAAAAGTGCTGAATTTGAATTTTTGAGAACACGGAAAGTTCAACTGCGTTCATTGCAATTCTCTGTCAACTTACCGAAGTCTTTCGAAAAGTTGTTATATGAAACCGTTAGGAAACTACTCTAATATCATAAAGTTTGTGTTTTAGAACTAAATTTCTTTTGTTTGCCATATGAAACTACTTGAACATTTCACATTGTAGAAATTTAGTTTCCTTATTACATCTCGGTCACATTAATTACCACTAATTTGCTGTATTTCTCAGTGAATAAAATCAACGTGAATATTTGTCAGCGTTGAGGGGTAGGTGGGGGTGTTTCGCAGAGTCTTCTGTTGTTGTCCAGTCAACCATGCACTCTGCTATTTGATTCCACGCGGCTTTTCATTCCCAAACATCTTTGCTAGAACAGAGAATGTTTTCGCAGACGCTAATGGATTGTGGAGTCTTGGTTCGTTTTGTAATTTGTGTCTGTTTGGTGGGCTTTACCGCTGCACAATGCGTTCCTGAAAAGTGTGGCTCGATGACCATGAGTTACCCTTTTTGGATTAACAATTCTCAATGTGGATACCCTGGTTTTAATATCACATGCAGGAAGGATGAAGATAGTGGAATGATGGCCCCATTTCTCCTTGCCTACAAGGGTAATAGTTTTTCTAATAGGAGTCTGGCTTATTATAAGATTATGGATATCGATTATACGGGTCACCTCACCATAAATTCAACTTCTCTCAGAAAATTCTCCTGTGAAAAAAGCGCTAGTACGGCAGAGTTATTTTGGCTACCTGTTTACAGTCCTTACACTATTTCCATGTCCAATAAGTTCGTGGTTATTGGCTGCCAAGCGATAGGCACTTACAGATACAGTGATTTTGGGGGAGAAGTGAGATGTTTATCTTCATGTTACCCTCAAAGTGATCCACCATACTGCCGCTATGGCTGTTGTGAAATTGCCCTTCAAGATAATTGGTTTTGGGTTAATTTCACAGGCGGCGGTCCGGTTAACTCATACGATGACGGGAACTTTTGTGGCTTTTCCACCATAATGGATCCGTCTACCTTCACAGTGGTGGATAATAAAACAAACCTCTTTTGGGGAGTAGGTAGAAAGGCTTATTATGGTCTACGCCTTAACTGGGGTATCGGATATAAAAATTGCTCCAGCGCTAAAGCAACGGGCAATTATTCTTGTTCCCTCTATGCAGAATGCAATGACTCGCCTTCAGGATATGGGCACGTATGCAAATGTCTCCCTGGATATAAAGGAAATGGTTACTCGAATGGCACAGTTTGCACGGGTATGACTTCACACTTCTAAATTATAACCATTAGTTCATTTTTTATGATTCTTCAGTTTGTTTAATTTAAACCAAAAGTAATTATGAATTTAGGAATCCGAATTTCCAATCTTCTTTTTAAATTTCGGCATCATGGATCTTCAATTATTATGTTTTGTCTTGTATAATCTTTTTTCTTCTTAAGCCTCGTCTCCTCATGCTTTGATGATACGCAGACATTGACGAATGCAGTAATAAAAGCTTGAATGAGTGTGTGGACCCATCCAAGGGAGGTGTATGCCACAATTTCGCAGGTTCCTACAATTGTTCGTGTGCAAAGGCATATAAGGGAGATGGCTTTAATAGCGGTACAAGATGTGCATCCAAAAGCTCTAACGATCTTAAATCTGCAGTGATAGGTGAGCATATGGCGTGTCTTTATATGTTCTTCTTAAACAACATTGTGAGTAAAATTTTCTCTGTTTGGTGTGAGTGCAGGCTCTGTTTCTTCATTCGTTGGAGTTTCTGTGGTATGTTGTGGCCTATTTTGGTGGTCGAGGATGCGCTGTTTGAAACAGGAGAGAAAAAAGAATTTCCTGCAAAATCGCGGGAAAGAGTTGGAGGAACTCATCAATTCCATGGGAGGAAGAAAAAGCTTCAGAATATTTTCTGAAAGAGAGATGGAAAGAGCTTCAAAGAATTATTCAACAGAATTGGGGAAAGGTGGCTTCGCCACTGTCTACAAAGGAGTTCTGGCGGATGGCACACCCATAGCAATTAAAAAAGCCAAATCAAATTCAAACTATGAGTTTAACAACGAAATCGCAATTCTGTCTCATTGTAGTCACAGGAATGTAGTGAAGTTACTTGGTTGCTGTATGGAAAGTCAATTTCCTTTGCTTGTATACGAATTTGTGCCAAACAGGACAGTTTATGATCATCTACACTCGCCAGAGACGCAGTTGACGTGGGAGAGAAGGCGGCAGATTGCCATGGAAACGGCAGAGGCGATAGCATATGTGCATGATCAAGCCTCTCAGCCCATTTTCCATCGCGACATAAAATCCTCAAATATTTTGCTAGACAACACATTCACACAAAAAGTAGCAGACTTTGGTATTTCTCGGCTACGCCCTTCCGATGATGAGCACCTGAGCACCCTTTGTCCGTCGGGCACTCCAGGTTATGTGGATCCTGAGTTCGTGAGGACCAACCAGTTTACAGACAAGAGTGACGTTTTCAGCTTCGGTGTAGTTTTGCTGGAGCTTCTCACGGGTTTGAAGCCGTTGCTGTCTACAGGAAGATCTACGTGTGCTTTATATGAACATTTCCTGTCCGAAATTAATGAGAACCGCCTCACTGAAATTCTAGATCGTAGAGTGGCGAAAGTGGAAAACAAAGGGCAGATGGAGAATATGGCATGGTTAGCAAAAAAGTGTTTGAAAAAGGAAGCAAAATCAAGGCCGTCCATGAGACAGGTAGTGGATGAACTTGTTTGGATAAGAGCCGCCACCAAAGAGTTGAGGCTTCATAGAGATGTGAGTGTTGTGGAGCACACCGGTGATCTAAACCAAACTGGGCTGAATTATCATACTTTATCAAGTACCAGTGATACTTTCCCAAGTAGCAGTAACAGTACCTGTAAGTATCCTGGAGAGGATTATTACTTCACTTCTCCATCTTTTACAGCAACTTCTACTGAGGGTCCTACCATTCCGTTGATTGAGATTGAGATGTCAGATAAGCATGCCGATGATTAAAGACAATACACAACCGAAGAAGCAAACAAGGCAAGGCATTCTTCATTTCTTTTTCTTAAGAAATGCAAAATGACCCCGGTCTCTAGTGAAGTGCACTCAATTACACTTAAATATGTTGTTTCTAGTACCAGGCATTCTCTAGCCTGGTTAGATTGAGAAGTAGGCCAAAGTTTATTGTCTTGGTGTGACGCAACAAATCATATTTACACTAGTTTATTCTTATTTTCATCCAATATATATACATGCATGCATTTTACAAACAGCTACTCAGTTGGGACATGTTTAGTCTCCTACTACAGTTACATTTTGAATTGTCCCAATGTACAAGGAGGCTATGATCGGTGTTGTGCAAGTATTCAATATTTTTTTTAGTTTCCCACGGAAGCAAGTTGTAATTAGGCACAATCTTTAGTGCAATAAATTATATGATTTTTATGGTGCTTATATAGTTTATTATCTACTTTTTCCATGAGCTTGACTCTAATATATATTCAATGTATTTCAGATATGTTTAAAAAATATGTATCAAAATTATATTTTAAGCATCTTTTATATATTTGTATACGCTTAAGATGATAAAGTTTTTTAAAATAAATAATTTAGTTGAATAAAATAATTTGATATCTAATTGAATTATAAATAATATAAATGCATTTGTTTATAATTTATATATTTTATTTGATAAAAATATTATATATATTTCTATTGTGTAGTAAAGATATATTTAATTAGTCAATATATAATTATGTGTAGTCACTAATATATTCAATTTTTTATTAGTGTTAATATTTGTGATATGGATATTTAAATACTCTAATATCACAATCAATTTTCATTTGAATAAGTAATACTTAAATATAATTATCATCTTCACTATTTAATTTAAAACAAGAAGCAATTTGTTGCTATATTTAAATTATGAAATGTAAACATCTATCTAAATTTGAATGGAAAATTATAAGCTATGGAATTGCTTCATGCAAAATTCTCGAGTGCCAAAAAACAAAGATCAAAGTCTCAACACTAGGTTATAAAAGAACCTAACAACACAAAATAAAATAGAGATGTAGTGCTAAATTAGTAATCATACTTGGTTTCATACAATTAGTTGTGAACCAACAATTTTTGGGTAATGAGGGGCCCTCTTACACTTCTAGGGTTTTGCACCTAAAAGGAGAGAGATACACAAAAAACGATGGTGGCTCACTAAAGACTAATGCAAATATGATTGAAATCTATCTAAGGAGAATGCCTTAAATGTTGAAAACTGATAAAAGAGATCAACTATTAAATGAAAACTAAGGAAATGCAATATGTTTGAAAACACATCGTTGTATTCAAAAAGACCTAGAAATGCAAACAAATAATAACATAAATTAATGAGATTTGAAGTGTGCACCTGGAAACTAGAAAGTGATGGAGATGAGCTTTGGAATCCTGAAAAGGTCATTCTTGAAGCCCACTGGGACTCATACACCAAGCTAGGCGAATTAGTCCTATTTCGGGAGAAATCTGCCATAACAGGTTTTAGACAAAAGGGTGCTTAGAACTACAAAAACCTTTGTTTTGGGTCTGGAAGTTTGAATCATATGCCACTGATGGTGTATCAGTCCACTTCCAAATTTTGGGAAAATCAAAAGTGAAGTCTATAGTTGTCGGTCTGCACTTCTGCTCCTGACAAGTTTTTGGATCCGAAATTGCAGAATTCAACATGTAGGTGTTCTCCAAGCTTCAATTAGGGTTTTGATCACTTTGAAGAGATTTGACAAATGGATGATGACTTTTCCACTTTTTCTCTTTGAGAAATCTGCACATAGGACCTGCAAATCACATGCATAGGACCTACAAATCACATGCAAAGAGAGGGGAAAATGGTTGAAGGGTTAGAGAACAGGGGTTTGCCTTGGTCAAACCCCTTGTTGGTAATTAAACCATTGAAAATGAAAAGAAATAAGTAAAGTGAATGATGAATGAACAACATACAATGCTACGACTCACCAAACCCTTGAAGTAGAAATTTGAATATATTTAAGTGATAG
Source organism: Sequoia sempervirens (assembly GCA_007258455.2). Taxonomy (NCBI): domain Eukaryota; kingdom Viridiplantae; phylum Streptophyta; class Pinopsida; order Cupressales; family Cupressaceae; genus Sequoia; species Sequoia sempervirens. The sequence continues at coordinate 747,054,558 of VDFB02281492.1, forward strand.
CTCCAATATGCTTTAGAATGACTAGAATGCTTGACTAAATGACTAGTGAATGATTGCTTGAATGCTTGAATGATTAGGGATGAAAATTAAAACCTGCCAGAAATTTAAAATTATTTTAATTTTTGTGTCAAAAGGTACTCATTCGCCCCTTATGGTGAATGGGTCCCACTCAATTCATTTAAGTGGGTGTCAGAAATTAAGTTGTTTCAAATGATGTTTATTAGGTTTATTCTCAAAAATACACTTAAGTAAGCCCTATAGATGTAAAATGGGGACAACTAAAGAATAAGAAATGAACATTTATTGATGACAAGCCTAGAAAAGCATGGAAGTTTGCTACAAAACTTTACAACACTTTGAAATAAGACTTGATAAATGATAAAAAAAGTTTATTTAAGTTAATTATAATAAGAAGGTCCTAGAAAAGTGTGAAAATGTGTTACAACACTTCACAACACTTTTGCAAGGAATCAGAAAGTTCTTAATGATTCACAAGGACCCAAGACTTAATGTGAATGTGTTATTCACATTACAACATTAAATCAAGGCAAGAATATGCTAACATCCATCAGAAAGACCCAAATGAGTGTGAAAATGTTCAAAGATCCATTTTTCTACACTACATTTAGCCCCCACTTTAGTGAGAGGGTGAACTTGTTTCAAACTCACACTAAAGTAGCTAAAAATGCACATGAAGAGGGATCTAAATGTACTTATGCTAGCAAGATGAGACAACAACAATCAAGAAGAGTGATCAAGCCCCTAAGATCAAGATCCCATGGCAAACCAAACATAAGCACAAAGGAACACACATAAAAATGATGATGAAGAGAGAGAAAAGAAAAAGGAAAGAAAGAGAGCCAGATCAAGATTTGATCATTTGTTCCCTGATGTGGATCAAATCTAGGTTGTTTTTCTAAAAAACACATACTCACTTTGAGACGATGAAACTCATGGTTGTCCGCCAGGTGAGAAGGCCTAAAAAGGTGAGAAACATGCACTTATAGCTAGTATGCACTCTCACACACATAGGTGGCTATTGAGAAAGTCATGCCTTAGAATGGGATTCCCATTCAACCATATCAAATTTATACCTCTTGATAACTTTAATAAGGTGCCACACAAATTTTTTTTTTTGAGCTTCATGAGACAAGCAAAGCTTTGTATCCTTAGAGCTTATGAACAAATAGGATGGAACCATCAGCATTCAAGTTGTGTTATGCATGCAAGGTGACCATATAAAAAATGTAGAATGCAATATGCAAAGAAAGTTCAAAGGAGTCTAGCTGAGTTAATGCGAGGTCTTTAACTTGGGGAACATTGTGTCTAATGTCTCCAAGAGAGAACCAATCCAATAATAGAAAATTTGCAACTTAGGGGATGCAGTGCATTGCATCAAGCCACTAAGAGGAATGTAATATGCTAAAATAGATCATGCTCATGAAGGAAATCATACCCAATGTCATCCGTAAAGTGAAAAACACATCGTATGAAGTAAGAAGGTTGCACTAGGAATGAGAAAAAAGGAAAAATACAAAATGATAATTCCAATGCATGCCTCCACTTTAATGAAATTGCTAACACCATGCTAGAGCAATTACTTTAAAGTAGCATGTATGAAAAATGCAAACAAGAAAGAAGATGTGAGAGCCAACTTGAAAAGCCCTATGCCAAGTCATATGTTTTTGAGTAAGGTTGTGTCATATGAAGGAAAGGAAAAATAAAAGGAAGGTGTTGAACCCAAAATGAATAAACCAAACACATAAGGGATCTATAAATTTAGGGTTAGTATGTTCTTTGTTGCAATGTTTTGTAAGGAGCGCAGAACTATCATCATCCCCCAAATACATAGAACTAAAAGAATGACACAAAGAGAGTGAAAATAAAGAAAAAGAACCCTTTTGGGTCAAATGGAAGAGACATAAGGTGTCTCAACACTTTGTGTCATCCCTAAAAGGAAAACACAAGAAACAAATGAAGAAAATGAAAAGAAAGCATTTTGGGTCAACATGAGTGTCTCAATGCTGTGTGTCATCCCCAAAAGGAAAAGAAAAGAAAAGAAAAAGATAAGTGAAAAAAAGAAAATAAAAAGGTCTTTTGGGTCACATTGGAAGAGACATAGGTTGTCCCAATGCTTTGCGTCATCCCCAAAAAGGAAGACATAAAAAAAAGTGTAAGGATAAAAGGTGAAAGAGATGCATGACATAGAGAAGAATGAAGATACAAATAGAGGAAGGCCAAAAAGAGGGAGAAGATCAAACAGAACATCACGGGGGATCACATTACGCACATGCAAAAGAAAAAGAAAAGAAAAATAAGATAAAAAGAAAATAAAAAAGACTAGTAAGGAAAATGCAAGTTGACTATCTAGCAAGTCATCTGCCTCCCAATCATGTTCATTGGATTCTGAAGGAAAATAGCTGGATAAATGGACAAGAGCAATTGCTCAAATAGGGAAAGTACCAGGTTAATCACTCTATATAGGAGATGTCTTAGTTAAGTTCATAGTCAAGGAAAATAATGTGTGTAGCTCATTACGCACCTCTTCGTCAATTTTAGTTATTTCCTCATCATCATCCAAGCTAACCACAATAGGAGGAAAAATGAGAATACTCGAGGAAGAGTGCACCTCTTCTTGTGATTGTTGTATTGGATCACTTTGTGGTAGATGGGGAGGAGTGTCATGTATTTCTTCTGTCAAATTTAGATTTAGATTTTCATTGGTAGGGTCATGTAACTAGTGAGCAAGTGCACAACATCTACATCTATGCTCCTGAGCACCTCTGTTTCTTTTGGTTTTGTTCTAAAGTTGTGTTTGGGTAAGAGCGGGTTGATCAACCACTTTCTCTTTTGTTGTGTAAACTTTTTTTATTCGAGGCGGCAGAACGTGGTTGTCGTCATTGTCTCTTGGTCTTTTGGATGATGTAGGTCAAGTTTGTGTTGTTGGTTGATCTTGGTTGTCTGGCTCTTGTTCATGTTGAAGCATGGTTTCATCTATGATAGGAGTGAAAAAGGTAGATGGGGATGTCTTAGAGAGAAAATTCTACTATTTTCTTGGCTTTGAATTTTTGGTAGGCTATGAAAAGGAAGTCTTGTCATAGCGTTATAGGTTCCATGGGCTCGGGTCAAAAGGATTCTAAGGAAAAGTTTCCTTTGGAAGACAAAGGATTAAATCAACCATGGTGAACAATAAATATTCCATTGTCAAATGGAAACTTTAAGCACTTGTGAACAACCGAAGGGATAACTTTCAATGAGCAAAGCCATGGATGGCCTAGCCTCAAACAAAACTGGTCCGACTGTGGGAAGTTGGAAAACATGAAATCTAATGTTTTTGGTCCTATTTGTAATGGAAGGATGATCAATCATATCGTAGGGCAAGAAAAACCATTGTGTGTCTTGATCCATGCTTTTAGTTTATCATAGTCATCTTGATAAAGGTTGTGTAATACTAAAAATTCCTTGGTGATCACATTCTCTCCATAGGTGGGATCTATTAATATCCCATTAGTGGGATTATCATCTATGTAAAGAGGACTATTAGGAATATTTTTAATTATATCCTTAGAGGAGAAAGCAATATCAAGAGAGCTCTTAGGTTGGCCCTTATGAGGGATAATGTCTTTCGCACCTACCATTTCATTTATAAGATTAACATGTGTAATATGTGGAAGAGGATCGTGTTGTTCATCATCTGTATCAACATTCATCACATCATTCTTTGGAGTTTAACTATCTTTGAAAAATGAAATATTATATTTGGGCATTGGATCGGTGAAAATTTTCAAATATTGATTTGGAGGGGCACCTGACTTATTACCTTGATCATTGACACCCGCAATGGATAGACATCTGAAATCAATGAGGTCTCGCACAAGATGTTTAAGACACTTAGAATGTTTTGTGTCATATCCATTTTGACAATTATAATGGAAATAAGCATTTGATTTAAAGCTTAGGGGTAAAGGCTTTGTAGGGTCGAGTGTTTTGATGGTACGAAAAGTAATCATTTTCTATTGTAAAAGTTGGGACATTGTGCTATGAAGGGTGTCAGGTAAAGGCATGAATTGTCTTTTTGGATCTCCATAGTTACTAAAGGGCACCGTGGTTTTAATAGCAACAACTTTGTTATTGACAATTGGAGTTGTTTATTTGGGGGGATTGAATTACAAGAACCCTTTGTTTTATTTTCTAAAATTTTGTGAATTGTTTTGGTGTGCTAGCTTGGATCTCTCACTGGGGCTAGAAGTGGACCTGGTATCGTGACTACTAACCAAATTTTGATAATAACAAAGGGCAGTACACAAGTGCATAAAGGATGGAAATTTCATCATGGTCAACTTATCTTGAATCTTACTTTGGAAGTTTCTATGAACATCTTTTGAAGGTGTGGGTTAGGGAATTTGGCATTGATTTGGGAATAAAGCGATTGATATTGTGAGATAAAATTAGTTATTTTTTCTTCCTCATGTTTTTTTCATCTCATCAAGTTAGCGAAGGTTTTCTTAGGATCCATATACACTTGGAAATGGTTTAAAAATGCATCAACAAGTTCATTAAACAAACAGATTGAATTGTTTGGTAAAGATGAGAACCATTCCAAAAATGTGTCTTTTAAGGACCTAGGAAAGAGTTTTTCCAACACCTTATCATCAAGGACAAAGTCACTACATAAAGTAGTATAAACATTGAAATGATTAGAAGGATCTCCATTCCATCCATATTTCTCAAATTTAGGCACCTCTACACCTTGTGGCATTGATGTTCGCAATATCCCCAATGAAAATGGGTTGCTTTGAACATAATTTGTGGGTGTACCATTTTGATTTTGGTTTATGGTGGAGATTTTATTTTGCATGGATGAAATGGTTTGGAAAATTTGTGTTATGAGAGGATCAGTATAAGTGGTATGAGGTGGAAGTGAAAGTGGTGATGGAGTGTATGTAGTAGTAGGGAAATTGAATGGAACAGTTATAGGTGGTAGCGTGGTAGAAGATAGAACATACAATTGCACATAGGAACTAGGGATGCTAGCAGGAATACCCAAGGAAGGAATCACATTACTAACTTATTGCATTGTTGTTGTGATATGAGGAGTGCTATAGGTAGGTATTGAGGCTACCATTGAGGGACGAGGAATTTGAGTTCCTCCTTGGTTGGTCACATTGCTTGTTGGAATAGGAGCACTAGATGTTGAAGGAAGATGTTTTTCACAAGGTCAAGGCCTTCATCACTTTCAAGAATGTGGTGAATGTTTTCTATGGCTGGAATTTCAATAGCGAAAATAATTTCAAGGCTGACTTGGTTTTGCAAGTGTACTAAGTTCTCATGAATCTAAATTATCTTTTCTTGCATGATGTCATTAGGTCTACAGTCAACATACATACTACATGAATGCAAAGATTTAGTAAGGGTATTATTCATGCCTATTGCACTATTGTCAATACTAGGAGTGGTAGTTATAGATAACCTAAGATCCACAATGAGTGTGTTATAGCAGGATGCCACGAGTCTCAAGCTTCTTCTAACTAAGGTATTAGCAACATGGCACCAAACACTCATGCAAAGTCTACTAAATGTAGGGTGAATGCAAATGCAATGTAAGCTAAGAGCTATAAAATGCTTATAACTGAAATTTTGGAAAGCAACATAGAAATGTAGAAACAACAAGCAAAAACTCAAGAAATCAACTACATATGACAAAAAATGCTATGCAGAATATGCAACATGACAAATTTTCCCAGGGTGGCGAATGAGTCCAAGGAGTGATTTTTTTGAAAATTTTTAGGATTTTTAAAATGAATTTGATGCTTTTTGTAGACACTAAAAATTGTCATAGGTCTGTGATCCTTAATTTCTTCATATTTCGTTCATCTTCATTTTTCATAATTAAATAATGTTAATTATTTAATTATTTTCTAGAGTCATATGTCCTCTATTAATTAAATAACTTTAATTATTTAACTCATTCATTCTTACGTTTATTCTTCCTCGATTAATTAAATAAATATTATTTATTTAATTGTGTTGCTAATTAAATCTATATTTTTTCTAACATTATATAAACTGTTATTTAATTAATTCCTATGACACTTTCAACTATAATTAAATAATCATTAAATAAATTATTTAATTATTCCTTAGCTTTTTCTCTCTTTAATTAAATAAATAGTTATTCATTTAATTTAATGCCAAAATCTCGAATGTTTGAATTGAAATCATTTACTTCAAAAGGATTTATCCATATCATATTCTTCTATAATTAGATAATCTCTTAGTTATCTAATTAGTCATTTATCATTTAAGTCTAGATAAAATTTGATCATTCAATTATCTGGTGAGATAATATCTAATTTTTTTCTAAGGAACAGTTTTTCTGTGTTGATCACTTTGTCAATCTTATCTTCTACATGCAATCTTTATCCTTTTGTGCCTCAACCAATTTCCATAAATGATTAAATTAATTTTTTAGTTTAATCTCCACCATTCATACTTTATCACTTACACTAATTTAACCCTCACCCTATTGGATGTCTTATCTTTTAATCTTAATTATCAATTAATTATCTCTCAATCTCAACCTGTCAATCATAAATTACATCTTCTATAAAAATGACTTTATCTCTTCCATTTTTACTCCTCCAAGAATCTTATGAGTTATGGAAGCAACTTTAGAAATCTTCAATTTTTTTCTATTATCATTGTCATGAGGCAATTTTTGCATACTTAATTAATATATGAGGGCAAGTATAATACTGCAACAAAATGGAGAAGGGCAATGGAGGTGATTCATGGAATTGCATGTGTTTGGTGAGATCTTTCGTTTATACATGTTTTTAGCTTCCATTGTTCTTTATTATTAGCTTGGGTTTAGTTTGATTAACGCTTTGTACTGTTAATCCTGGAATTTTCCTTGTGCTACACTTTTTATGTTTTCTGATGTAGATATGATATGAAAATGCAAAATTTTAGTGTTTTTCAATGAGTTTAAATGTAATAATGCAAGCTAAATGAACTTTTGACTAATGCAATTTTGAAAACCCTAGAATGAAAATGAAGCAATGCAAAATGAAATGCAAGGTATTCCTAGGATGTAAATGCACTAGAAATCAGAAAAATGATGCTCTAAATGTAGGTTCACCAAATGAACCAACATTTTTTGGGTAATGAGGGGCTCTTTTACACTTTTAGGGTTTTGCACCTAAAAGGAGAGAGATAAACCAAAAATTGTGGTGGCTCACTCAAGAGTATTGCAAATATGATTGAAATATATCTAAGGATAATGTCCTAAATGTCTTAAACTGATAAAACAGATCAACTATTAAATGAAAAATAAGGAAATGCAAGATGTTTGAAAACACAACATTGTACATGCAAGAAGACATGGAAATGCAAACAAACAATAATAGAAATTAATGAGATTTGAAGTGTGCACCTAGAAACTAGAAAGTGATGGAGAGGAGCTCTAGAATCCTATAGAGGTCACTGTTGAAGCCCACTGGGACTCATATCCAAGCTGGCCGAATAAGTCCTATTTTAGGAGAAATCTGTTATAACAGGTTTCAGACAAAAGGGTGCTTAGAACTACAAAAACCTCTATTTTGGGCCTAACAGTGGGACGCATATGCCACTAATGGCATATCAGTCCACTTCTATATTTTAGGAAAATCAAAAGTGAAGTTTGTAGCTCCCAGTCTACAATCCTACTCTTGATAGGTTTCTGGATCTGAAACTGTAGAATTTGACCTATATGTGTTCTCCAAGCTTCAATTAGGGTTTTGATCACTTTGAAGAGCTTTGAAAAATTAATGATGACTTTTCCACTTTTTCTCTTTGAGAAATCTACACACAAGACCTACAAATCACATTCAAAGAGAGGGAAAAATGGTTGTGTAGACACATAAAATTGACCTAGGCCTGTGAACTTTATTTTCTCCAAATTTCCTTCTTGACATAATTAAAATATTTAATTATGTCCTATAGTCCAATTTAAATTATTAATTAAATAATTCTAAATTATTTAATTAATTCATGTCTTTTATTCCTCCTGACTATTCAAATAAAAAAATTACATTTATACTATTTAAATATGTTACTAACATCCCTTATCCATCTATAATTGAATAATTTCATTAATTTATTTAATTATTACTTGTCCACTAATTCAGATTCTTGATTATTATTATTATTATTTTAGACTGTAGGAATCGGGTAGCACGACCCCATATAAACTGCAGTGCACCTGGTAAACTTTTTAATGTGACCGGCAGCACTGGTGCAACACACCCTCTAGTACCACGGGGGTGGAGGACACTAGACCTTGTGACCAACCTCCTGCAACAGGAAAGATTTAGCCAACCGAGCTAGGGCCCCAACCCCCAGATTCTTGATTATTTAAATAAATAAACTTTATTTATTTATTTAAATACATCATTAATTCCTATGTCCTGTTATAATTAAATAAATTTCTATAATTTATTTAATTATTATCCACTCTAGATTTTTCTAATTTTAAATAAAGTCATTTATTTAAAATTGTCCATTTTGTAATTTCCTATCACATGGTCCCACCACTTTTGAATTAAATAAATTTTTAATTCAAAAAGTCAAATTTCCCTCTTAAATCAAATAATTCTAAATAAATTATTTGATTCTCCAGCTTTTTATTTTTTTGTGCCCAATATTCCCTCTTGTCACATGCATTCTTGTCCATTGATTTCATTTTTCTAAAATCAAATCTCAATGCTTCATTTAAATTTTTACCCTAATGTGGCCCTAACCCTAATTGTTGGTTCTCACATTTAATTTCAACATTTTATCTTAGAGCATCTTTCAACTTTTAATCCTGGCTGCCCATCCAAAATTGACTTTTCTATAAAAAGGAAATTTTACTTTCATTTGACACACTTTACACTTGAGACTTCATAGACTTTATGATTGAGTATTTTTTAGTACACTTGCAGCCATACTTGAATCCTTCAATATTTACTTAGGTCCTAGCCATAGCCATATTTGCTCATCTAACTCTGAGGGTAATCATCAACTTGCAGCAAATGGAGAAGGTGCAATGAAGGTGATTCATGGAGTTTGAAGACTTGGGTAAGATTATTCCTTATTTTAATGCTTTTTATTTCCATTGTTCTTCATTGCTTGATTAGGATATTAATTGTTTATGCTTTATAATGCTAACCTGATAATTTTCCCTAAGTTACATTAGTGAACTTGACATGAAAACACAGTTTTTTTGTAGATTTCCATATGGATTTTCATTTATTTGTAGGTATAGGTATAGAGTGCCAAATTTGCAACTTTCTAAGCCACAATCACTTTGTCATGATGCATTTGCCTTTGGGAATGACACATTTACATTTTTGAGCCACATCTTATAAACAAAATGCCACATTTGATTCCCTGAGATGCATTTGCAAGCCCGAGAGACACATTTGATAGCTACAACACATTCTTTGTACAGAACGATGCATTTGCTTGGTAAATTTTAGCTTTCTATTCTACAGTGCATTTGCTTTGTAAAATGATGCATTTTCCTAGTAAATTTTTACTTTCAGGTTTTTACAGTATTTTCTAGATTTCTTCTTTCAGCTTTGTAGCTTAGGGATTTTTGGGTTATTAATATGCTGCATGTAGCATGTGGCAAGCTGGAAAAGGAGTCTAACCTTTGTTTGTTGTTTTCTTTACAACTCTTTAATAATCCTAAATCAATCAAACAAATAAACAATCAACAACTTGTATTCACATTTCATGGGTTTAAAGTTAACATGCATGCACACTCATGGGCTTAAATGAGCACAATCTTGCATTGAAACTCATAAGACTAGAATTTACATACATTTTCATGAATGTATACTATTTGTATCACCTTAAGTTGGGTTTAAAATAAACAAAGTGTTTGATGTGTTTGTCTCACATTTCAATTTGGTTATTAAAATGAGAAATTTCTTTCAATTTTTGTATCCCTTGATTCAACAATAGAAGTATCCTTTCCCCTTGTGCACTTGTGTGATCCTAGGTGCAAGAGAAATTATTATTGTTTCTAGAATTGGGCCTGCCTTAGTGGGAAAAAGTACTCACCCTAAGGGATGACCTGACTAGTAACAGGATAAAGCCAAGCCACTTCCAACCGGTATATAAACCCTATGGAGCATAACCTATGTAGGCTGGGATTCCCTCCTATCAAAGCTAATCTTTCCTTGTGTGTGGCCACTCGAACGAATGCCCTTACTAGACACTTTTGTATAGAGGCCAAAATCCCTTTCTATTTGCTAGTGCAACAATGGTCGTTGCTAAGGAATCCACATTCTCACAATTCTTAGTAGAGGTGAAGAGCTTTTCATGGGATATTTATGAGGGCTTGAAGCTTGGTTGACCTGAGAAGTGAATGCCGTGTTGCGGGAGCCAATGTGGCCAAGCTTCTAAGTCACCCACTAAGAATAAGTGTGGTTGGGGAAAACCACATGGAATCCAGTGAATATAGTCCTTGCCTAACCTAGGATTGTGCTTGTCTTCATTGTGCTTGTTTACACATTCAAAGCCAAAACCATGATTTTTCCAAGTGTTTTCTAAAACAATGAACAAATAAACATCCTTCACAAACTCGAAAAAAAACATTCAAACTGAAACAATCCTAAAATCTTCCAAAATTGCAAAGAAACCATAAATTTATTCACCATGCAATGCAGTTTCTACACTCTACAACACATTCAACATTTTGAACTGCATTCAAGACTTTTTTGTAACATAATCGCTCTGCTAAGGCACATTTTCTAACTAAAACAACACATTCACATGTACGAAAACACTTTTTCTTTCCAAAACAATGCAATTGATTTCTTGAACTACATCTATAACCAAAAATAATGCATTTTCCGAATCTGAGATGCACTTGACATTCTACAATGCATTTGCTACCTAAAATGATGCAATTGCCTGTCATTGGAAAAAAATCACTGTTACAGTCCAAACCTGAGACCACACATTTCCAATCTACTTTAGACATCTTGCCTCAACAGTCTCTATTCAAAACTAGAAAATGAATTTCTCAAATAATCCATCCTTGCATTTGGGTATGTGCAGGATCATGATGGGCCAAAAAGTGGCAATATGATAGGTATGTGGTTGGCGACTATATTTTTACCCAAAATTGATGAAATGAAAAGGGTTTTTAAAAGAGATTCTTAGCTTCCCACGGATATAAATTATGCTTTACTTTTAATTTAATAAGTAATTATCATTTATTTTCTATTCAAATTATGACTAAAGTCCTTAATAATAGGCTGATTGAAAAACATCTATAGCTTTCAAACGGTATCCCATTTTTTGAATCCAAAACATGTGTCACATTCTATGCTTCACACACTATAAGATTAAAAAAAGAAAAATTGAATTTCATGAAGTTTTGACCAAGTTAAGATGGTCAGACATACGTGTTTTTATATTTTTTAAAAAGTTGTAATAAAAAAATCATAATTAATTATTTACTTAGAGAAAAATTACAAAAAAATATGCATCACATCGAGGCATGAGTACTCTACTTATATCTAAAATATTATAAAAAAATATTATCATTTTATTGTGGTTAGGGTGGTCAGACAGACACCTACTTATTTTTTCCCTGAAATTTAAGTACCACTGCATTGAAATTTCAAATTTTCACCAAATAGATTTTTCTTTTTTTATAAAAAACCTAGTAGTTTAGAAACTACAATAAATTTTCTATAGATTCTATTCTTACATATTTTTTAAATAATATAGATAACTTATTCAAATTTTTACGTCAAGTTTCCTAACTCTAATTTTTCTGAATTTTTTACCACTTAAGGGCCTATTTTTTCCATGATGATCCTGCACATACCCATTTTTAGTTTTCATTTATTTTTCCATAGGTCTACAATTGCAAATATTAGTTACCTCTTAGGATTCACCATCATTTTCCAGCATAAACTAGCTTTTAGGTCCCCGTAAACTTTAGAATAGGAAACCTCACCTTGTCATTTTGTCACCTTGTTATTTGGTCCTTCAAATAAGTCTCTTGACAATCCAAATTGAGACATTGATCAAACTTTGAATGGCTAAGTATACCTTTCCTAAACGTCTACCAAAATTGATTACACCTTAGAGTTTCCTTAGACCTTGCATTTTGCATAACATACCTCAAATATTTTAGTCCATCATTCATTTTCCTCCTCATTACCACTTTGCATTTTTCATCCCCTTTAGGAAACATTACCACTTTGCATTGTCATCCCTTGATTCTAAAAATCCAAAAAACATAGATTAGTGTCATATTATCTTCACACATAGTTGTCATTATCATTCCCTCATTTGAGAAATTTTTTTATGGTTGAGACTAGACTCCAAAGGAAAAGAAGACAAATTAGCCCTTTTGGACAAGGCAATAAGCCCTACAACTTTTCTAATGACATGAACAACAAGATAGACATGGGGGAATCTTTCACCAACCCCTCTAGTGACATGAACATTCCAACATCCTCATCACACAATCCATTTGAACAATTTATATGAAGAGATGGAAATGGACAAGTATTTGTGGAAGACCTAGAAGTTTCCGCCTAAAATATTGATGTGGCCTCCTTCGTAGAGGAACTAGTCAAGATTACAAGATTCATATAGATACTTAGCCATTCTTTTAGACCAAGGAGCTAAATTACCATGAGGCTTTGACATTAACACCTTAAGGGCAGCTTCTCCTAATCATACTATGCAAAATAGTCAACCACATTTGACACCACAATGTAATGCAAACAATGCCATAACACAAAATGCAAAAAACACCATCAATGTTACCTCCAATGGCACTACCCCTCAAAACACATCTAACACAGTCAACACAACATCTATTGGGGGAACATCAACTATGTCACAAGCCATGTCTCAATCAGTCCCACAAATATTATCCATTCCATCACAAACTATTGGAACTACCTTTAGTACTTCAACCAATACAATGGGGACAAATTCATCAAACCTTTTATTTGGGGCTTCCTCGAGTGCTATGGGAACAACATCATAAAGCCTTATACTTGGGTCCTCAAATAATGCCATGGGAACAAACTCATTGAACCCCTTTGGGAGAAATAAAAGATGAATTACTATTTCAGGACCTCAACCAAATGTTAACACTTCATCACAAATCAACACCAACACCAATATTCCCCAAAGATAAAACACAAGCATTCCCCATGGCCACATTTACCAATTTGGATAAGAAAACCAAGTGATGCAACATATGACTTCATTTGGACATCAAAACATTCCTGGACAACAAATTCCACAAATACAAATGAACATTGTTGGCACACACATTCCTACATATGCATCCCACATCGATGCCCAACAACACATTCCCATTCAAAACACTCAATATCAATAAATTCTAACCCAAAATATGTCATACAGTCCACAACAATACAACCAAAATTAAAACATACCATCCCAACAAGTTGAAACATATAAGATACCCATCACCCCATGTGTGATGCCACAAACAACCCTATTGTAGATGCACTTACAACCGAAGTGGAAAAATTGCAAAAACAAGTGGAAAACATGCAATTGTCCAACAAAAAGACCAACACACTAGGTCCAAAGAATAATAAAAATCAAGCTAGTTACACTCGCATTACTTTTGACTATTCTAGTGGACCCATCATCAATCACCTCTGAGTCACTGATGAACATGTCAATACTATGATCAACATCAAGAAGACTCTAGAGTGTAACATCACAGCCCATAGAGGCAAAGTCACAATAGTTGGTCCTCTTCCAAGACAACCAAAGATCACAATACCTGGTCCATTTTCCAAATAGTCACAACGTAAAGGCCAATTTAATCTTATTGACCAATTAGGAAAAATGCCTACTCAAATCTCCATACTCAAACTACTACGCATCTCTCCTGTGCATAAATACATACTTGAAAAATCCTTGCAGGAGTCTTCTATCCCTAATGACATTGATTTCAACCAATTCGAAGCCATGGTAGGATACTTGGATTCTCCACATCACATTACCTTTTATGACCAAGATTATTCCTCACCCAAACCGTCTCACAATGATGCCCTCCATATTGAAGTCTTTGTCCATAAGCACAAGGTTAGATGAGTCTTAGTAGATGGCAAAGCAGGATTGAATATATGCTCCCTAAAACTGGTCAAAGAACTAGGCTTCTTTGATGCTTATGTAGATGCTACTAGAAGCATAGTTATCAAGGCATATGATGATGAGGAATGCTCTTCTATGGACATTATCACTCTTCCTATCCGTGTGGGGCTGGTCATCATGGATACAACACGCCAGGTAGTGGATCTTGAACTACCTTACAACATCTTGCTTGGTCAACCTTGAATCCATGCCTTAAAGGTCATCTTGTCCACTTACCACCAATGCTTGAAGTTCCCTTTTGATGGCACTGAAATTATCATACATGGAGATCACGATCCTTTCCAGTATTGCACCAATTTGAGAGGCATCTTTGAACACTAGGTGTCAATTAACCGTGAAGCTTCAACATCCAATTTATCCAAATACATTGACCCGTACACTCTTAACAAGCCCTACATGTCTGAATCCACTTCTTCAACCTCCACCACATCATCCACCATCCCAAGTGTCAATCCTAATATCAAGATCTAGGACCAAGGATGCAGAGAGTACAAGTTGAACACAGCCTATTGTATCACTAAAATACCCAAGTCACCAAAATCCTATGGACAACCTTGTTTCAAAATAGATCCCAAAGATATTTTTAAGGTTCCCCTACTAATGAACTTCACCAAATGGGTAGAACTAAATGAAGAATACATTGAAGACATATCAGCCTAGACATACAAAGACCTAGAAGACCTGTCCCCCTTACTAGTATATATATATATATGGAAAAGGCTATGAAATGGTGAAGGAACAAGGCTATGATGAAACTGCTAGCCTTGGTAAAAACAAAACTAGAAGATGAGAACCTATAATGGCTTTTAGGAGACCAAAGTATCTTCAGTTAGGGTTTGAGCTAGTCGAAACTGATGATTGACATACCAATGTACTTTTACATGAGGACATGAATGTTTCCAAAAGTGTCAAGGCAATCAAAGATTCCTTTACCAAAACTAACTCACATGAATAAGAAATTGGTTCTTGAAGATCATTAAGTGACTATTGTCTTCATGAATTTCTCCTATAACTTGGTGAGCCTTTTTTCGAAGAAAGATTCTAGAAAATGTTTAAGATCGATACATCAAAAAATCATTCTAATGAAAATCCTAAAATACCAAGGCAAAGAGAAGAATGGGTTAGAATCTTTTGGCCTTGTGATGATGACAAACCTAAACCATCATTTGACCCTACTGATCATCCTTATGACTCATTTGTCTAGCCATCTGACCCTATGGACCATCATTTTGACTCATTTGACTTGTCATCTGACACCAGGGACCGTGATTCCAATCCATTTGTCCCCTGTTATGCCGATGAGTCTGATTTGTCTGACACTAATGAAGATGGTCCTTGGCTAGAATTTGAATGGGAATTTGAGGACGAAAATTCTATCTTTACCCTTTTTGCTTCCATTTGGATGCTTTCTTCCTCATCGCTGCCCTTTACCAACACTAATGATGGTATTTCACTTGTCTACCCATAGCTCATTGACTAGGATCAACAAGGCTCACTTGCTATGGAAATATTTTAGAATGACAAATCTATTGTAGAATTCATGGGACTTCGTGAAGGCATACCAAGTGGGGACCATAAGGTAGGATTTTCTATAGATCTAGATTGTGCAGCATACTTCGGGGAGACTGTGCAATCCCCCAATCATGAAAATATTAAAGATAAAACAAAAAAATACACGTCTTTAGGTGAAAATAGCAAGGCACCTTCTAATAATAAAAAATAAAAAAAGGGAAGTATTTTTGGGTGAAAACCTCTTTGAGGCACCCAAGGATGGAGGATTGGACTTTCTTCCCATCACATAAGAAAAATTGACAATGCTAATTGAGGACATCATAGAAGTTAACATAGCCACAACAAAGGATCCCAAAATAGTTATCTTTGCAACATCTTTGATAGAGGAAGGAAAGCATAAATTTCAAAAATTCTTCTTAGAACGAAAGATTAACTTTGCATGGTCTGACACCAACATGCCTGGATTGGACCAAGAACTAGTTTTGCACCATCTACCTTTTCTTCCAAATGTCAATCCAGTAAAAAAAAACCTAAGAAAGATGCATCCATAGATTGCATTACTAGTGAAATCCAAACTAAAGAAGCTACTAGATGTGGGATTCATAAGATCAATGGGTATGTGCAAGATCATGATGGGCCAAAAAATCACAATATGATGGGTATGTGTAGGGTATGTGGCTAACGACTTTTTTTTGCCCAAAATTGATGAAACGAAAAGGGTTTTTAAAGGAGTTTCTCAACTTTCCACCAATATAAATTATGCTTTACTTTGAATTTAATAAATAATTATTATTCATTTTCTATTTGAAAACTAAAGTCTGACAACATTTCAAACGATATCACATTTTTTGAATCTGAAACATGTGTCACATTCTATGCTTCTCATACAATAGATTAAAAAAAAAAAATTGAATTTATGAATTTTTATCAAGTTAAGGTGGTCAGACATTTTTTATATTTTTTAAAATTTGTAATAAAAAATTTATAATTAATTATTTACTTGGAAAAAAATTACAAAAAAATATGCATCACATCGGGACATGAGTCCTCTACTTATATGTAAAATCTTATAAAAAAATATTAGATCATTTTATTATGGTTAGGGTGGTTAGACAAAAACCTACTTCTTATTTTTTCCCTAAAATTTAAGTACTATTACATTGAAATTTCAAATTTTCACCAAATAGATTTAAAAAAAAAAAAAACCTAGTAGTTTAGAAATTAAATTCAAATTGTTGCAGATTCTATTCTTACATATTTTTGCAATAATATGTTAGATTAATAAGCTATTTCACTTAATTAATTACATCATATTGGGTAATTAATTAAGTCACTTATCACTTTAGTTACTTAAGCTTAACTTAGGCACATTAATAATTAATTATTTATGAATTATTAAGTGTGCACACTAGGGTTTCCTTTTAGGGTTTCCTTTAGGGTTATGCATACATTTCTTTTGTAAACCAATTTATCTCTTGTAATTTCTCAATTCCTGTATAATATCAATTTGCACATCTTCATGGAAAGCTTTGCTTTTTTATTGTTTTTCTCTTATGGAAGGCTTTTTTGGTTTGCATGTCTGATCTTGGTTTCTAACATAATATAGATAACTTATTCAAATTTTTACATCAAGTTGCCTAACTCTTATTTTTCTGAATTTTCATCACCACTTGAGGGCCTATTTTTCCCATGATTATCCTACACATACCCCAACACACTATGTCGATTGGATTTCCAACCTAGTACCTGTCACTAAGTCAAATGGTCAAATTTGTATTTTCACCAATTTTTTGCGATCTTAAGAAGGAATGCCTGAAGGATTATTTTCTACTACCCAACATAGACATCATAGTTGATCCTACAATAGGGTATGATATGTCCCTCATGGATGGTTCTCAAGCTATAATCAGATTTGGATTGCCCCTAAGGATCAGCACAAAACAACATTCACTTGTCCTTGGGGAACCTACTACTAGAATGTCATGCCTTTTGGCCTAAAGAATGCAAGAGCCACGTACCAAAAAGCCATGATAACAATATTATTATGACCTCATGCACAAATTAATGGAAGATTATGTGGATGGCCTCTTGGCAAAGTCTTTGACATGCAAGGATCACCTCAAAGTACTGGATAAAATTTTTAAGAGGCTGGAAGAATACAAGGTCTATTTGAACCATAAGAAATGTGCTTTCAGTATAACTTTAGGATATTTTTTGGGGTACATAGTTTCTCATAGAGGAATTGAAGTAGATCCTGCTAAAGTGAAAGCTATATTAGACATGCCTCTACAAAAAGGAATTGGTGAGCTAAGGACATTCCAAGGAAGATTACAGTCTATCTAGTGCTTCATCACACAACTAGTAGAAAAATTCCAACCTTTTCAGTACCTCCTATGCAAAGGCATCCCCTTTGTGTGGAGAGGCAAATGTCAAGTGACTTTCCAACAAATTAAAGACTATCTATTGACACCACCTATTCTAATGACACCCATTGAGGGAAAACCTTTGATTTTGTATATTTCAGCACCACTTTAGCATTGGGGGCATTGCTTGCACAAAATGATCATGATGAGAAGGAATGGGCTATATACTACATTAGTCACACATTGGTTGGATATGAACTTAACTACGCACCCATTGAACATGCCTATCTTGCAGTTGTCTTCATAGTGCAAAAATTAAGACATTACATGCTAAATCACAAGACATAACTAGTGGCAAAGATTGATCCCTTGAAATATCTCCTTAGTTGGGAAGCATTGACAAGTCACTTGGAAAAATGGGTAATGATCCTGAGTGAATATGACATACAATACATGGAATGAAAAGCTATAAAAGGATAGGTAATAGAAGATCAACTTGTTGATGCACCTATACAATGTGATCATCCTTTGGTAGCTAATTTCCCTAATAAGTATGTCTTTCATGCGGAACCTAAATCACCTTGGAAACTCTACTTTGATGGGTCACATACTGGCCATGGCTCAAGAGCAGGTATATTGTTCATCACACTAAAAAGGTACTCCATTCCTAAGTCATGTTGAATTGCATTCCCATGCACAAACAACATTGCAGAATATGACACACTTGTCATGGGACTCTGAATGGCTATAAAATGGAAAATCAAGACACCTCTGGTCTTTGGAGATTCTTAGTTGGTTATCAAACAGGTCAATGATGACTATGACACCAAGGATGAAAATTTAATACCCTAAAAATGCATGGTTCATAGCATTTATCTTCCCCTCGCAGGTGATTTCCATATTTCTATCAAATGCTCTTGATTTAATATAGTCTTTGGTCGAATTGGAGGAATTGGCTAGGAAGTATATCAAAGTTCAATATATTTTGGATAATGCAATTCTTCATGTGTTCAAAACTATAATTTCTTTTATGGGGAAGGGTTTATTGGATGGCTATTTCTAAGGGTTCTTGTGCAAAAGAGATAGTGCTTTGAAGAACATTTCGACACCATTAGACTAGCTTTACAGTTTAACAATGACAATATTTTGCTGTGTGCCTTGAGGAAACATCAAAGGCATACTTTTTCTATGATGGAATTGGAAATCAAGGAGAAATACTATGCCCTAGCTTTTCTTCATGCGTTTGTCTCACCTCCTCCAAAAAATGTTCTTCTGGACCTTTAGCTTGGAGTCAATCTGCCAATTTGAGGACAAAAATCATGTTCAAATTGCTCCAAATCGGGTGTATAACAGAGCTCAGGTGAATACATCTTTTGTGGCTGCATCCTGACTAGTTTCTCACTCCAATTAACATAGAGCCCCTATTCGAAGAATAATTTTCAAGAGGGGTCTTCAATTAGTAGAGGGATTAGAATGACAACATGATAATTTGGTTAATGGGGGCTCATTGAAAAGGTGAAAATGTATTTAGTGGGTTTTTTCTAATTTTGTTGGGGCTTTGAAGTTGTAATCAGTGGGTTATGGCCACATTTGATGGGATTTTATTTTTTAAAAAACTTTCATATAGTTGGATAGTATAAGTTCAGGGAAGGTTTTTTGGGTTCTCAGTATTGAATTTTGTGTTATTAGCATGCTTTATAAGCTTCAAAATTATACGAAATCGAACAAACTTATAGTTTTAATTTTGGGCTATAACTAGAAGTTTTCTTACTGGTTCTTTCTTGCTAGTATGCACTTTTGGACCAACTTATGTAATTATCTATTTATATAATATAATACTATAAGTGGCTCACCATTTTTCACTTAATAAAAATGATGCAGACATAATGGCTACAATTGGATCTCTCCTAGACATTCCTATCATTGTTCCACAATTCAAGTTCTTAGTGGAGTAGCTATTGGTTCCCACATATGATATTCTAGAGTTAGAAATTATTTGTGAGCTTTTTGGTCCCAATTCACCATGGTATGAAGACATATATGATTACTTTCAGTCCCAAACCTTTCCAATAACCAACATAAATCCTTTATCCATAAAGCCACTCACTACACCATCATCAGTGACACCTTATACCATTGCAGCTTTGACAATACCCTTCTTTGATGTCTCGACACTAATGTAGCATGAATAAACTTACATAAGGTGCATGAGGGTAAATGGGGATCTCATTCAAGTGGACATTCCGTAGCTAAGATCACGATACTTGGGTATAATTGGCTAACTACGGAAAAATATGCACTTGAGTTCGTAAGAACATGCCATCAATGTCAAATACACAGTGATCTGATTCACACACCAATGTAAGAACTTTGACCTATCACTTCTCTTTGGACCTTTACGCAATGGGGACTCAACCTCATGGGAAATCCATCCCACCTCCTCTAATGGCCATAAATTCATCATCACTACCATTGAGTATTTTACTAAGTGGATTGAATTCATACCCCTCACATACATAATCGACAAGCATATTTCCAAATTCATCCTCAACTACATTATCTTCCAGTATGGTGTTCCACAGTCCATCATCATAGACAATAGTCATCCCTTCAAAAATCAAGATGTCTATGAGATTTGTGAATGCTTCCACATTCAACACCATTTTTCCATTCCCTACTACTCACAAGGAAATAGTCAAGCTGAGGCATCCAATAAGACAGTTATCAAAATTCTTAAGAAGACTGTCAATGATGCTGGTCGAGACTAGCATTTACAACTTAACCTTTCTGTATGGGTTTACCACACCAGCATCCACACACCTACTGGAGCCACCCCTTTCACCTTGGTCTTTAGATCTAAAGTCATCCTTCCCATTGCGATCAAAATCTTGTCTTTATGAGTCTCCATGAAGGAGGGCTTGATCGATGATGAAGAGTACCGTCAAGACCATGACTACATGAACTAGAAATGTTAGAAGAACAAAGACAAAATTCCTTGAATCACTTACAAGCATATCAAAATAGCCTTTGTAGAAGCTACAATAAGAGAGTAATGGTTCAAAAATTTGACATGGGCGACTTAATCTTAATGCAAAATCCTAAGAATCAATCTGATAGAGAGAAGTCTGGCAAGTTCGAACCTAATTGGTTGGGTCCTTATATCATCACTACCTCATTCAATTTCTAGCACATACTAGTTGGCCACTCTAGACAGGGAACAACTGACAGAGCCTATCAACAGTCCGCATCTCCAAAAATCCTATGCATAGCATCATAAAGCTAGGATGAAAACCATAAAAATAAAAAAATCATCACCCTAATGAAAACCTAGAAAATAGGCATCTTGGTGACACAAAAAAAAAAAAATCAAAAATAGTAAAGAGAAATAATTTGTCCAATAGTGAAAACCACTTCGATGGCACTTTGGATAAGTACCATGGTGAAAACCTAGAAAATAGGCACCTTGCATAGTCAATCTTTGCTTCACCATCTATTGTCACTCCATCTACCTTGGATCATAATAAACACCCACTTTTCTGACACCCTCATGACATTCACCTGCTGACAATGGTTGACATCAGGTCTGGCATTTAATTCGCTTTTGTCCTAAGCATGTCCTTTACATCTCTTGCAACTTGGCTAGTTCTTGACCTAACTGGGGGAAATCCCTTTACCACGTGACTATAGTGGGTCTCACACATGGTCCTGTTAGTTGAAAAATGTCCAGAAAAAATACCTAAAAATTAAAAAATGTCTTGGAAAAAGGACCTAAAAATCATAAAATGTCCTAAAATTAAAAAAAATGTCATGTAAAAGACCTAAAAACCAAAAATGTCCTAACAAAAGATCTAAAAATTATAAAAAGTCCTAAAAAAATCCATCAAAATTGAAAATTTTCTTGAAGAAAACAAAAAAACATTTAGAAAACACTCAAAAATCTCAAAAAAAAAGTCAAATTCAGTCATGTCAGTTGTGTTAGTCTTGTTCATTGTCAAACAATATTGTCTCTATGCATTTACTACATAGGCAAGGCTCATCTTTGAGCCCTTGAGACATTAGGTTAGTCCTTTATAGGTTTTTCAAAATAAATTCATGACTTAATCTTTGGTCAACAAGACAAAGTCATTGGTTGCGTCAAACTACGAGGTCTCTGAGTGTATGAGGTAAGGAAGGCCATCAATTGATGAGCCCCCAAGACCACACTAGGTCAGTCCATTAGGGTTCATTGCACTGCACTTGCACACATGTCAAACATCTTCAAATCTTGAACAAAAAAAATTCATTCTAAAACAAACAATTTTTAAATGAACCTTGATAATAATTTAACTAGCAATCATTCAATCAACTCAATAGTCATGTCAATCTGGGCATGCGATCAATTCAGTCAACATTAGTCAAACTATCATAACAAGTCAAAACTATCAACTTGGTTATTCCTTGCATGTGTCCTTCTGAAGAACAACCCTCCTCATTTATTTATGTCTTAGGATGTGTCCTTACTAGGCATCGTCATTGTTATCTGGCACTTTGGGGGATTCTCACGACTCTTGACGATCAAGTCTCTTGACATCAACATCATTTAGGATGTGTCCTTCCTAAATTTGGAATTCCCTGGCATCTTGACATCTAAACACTTGACATCTAAACACACTTGGAAAACACTTTCCAAACACCGTCTTGACATTCTTCATTTGAATTTTCATCATGCTACTAGTTCCTCGAGGGTGTCCTAACAATAGGATTTAGAGGAACAATGATGTATCATGATGATTGTCTTGTCTTGTCTTTCTTTTAACAATCATGTTGCTAGTTCCTCAAGGATGTACTGGCATTAGTATTTAGATAAGCAACAAAATTTCATGGCTTGTCTTTTCTTGTTTGCGGTTGGTTGTGAGAAAAAGACTAGTGGCAACTGTGCTCCTTGTATGAGTCATGATCATCCTTGTCTGTGACTACTTGTTTCATGTGATGGTATGACCTTACACACCATTGATCTATTTCATATCATGGTGTTTGTTAGCCATTACAATAATCCTCCCAATGATGATTAGAGAAACACCTATTAGTACTTTGGAAAATTATTGAAGGATTCTTTCTCTACACTAACATTCATCTCCTTATGTCTAGTCATTTCTTTTCCTCTATCTCTTGACGATATCCTCTGACATAGAAAAATAATTGCATACATATATAGGGAGTGCATTAGTACATAAATCCATATACATCCATATTGCATTTAAATAAAATATAAGTTCATCCTTGGCATTCATCCATTTGCATAAACATAATATAAAAGGGCATTCATTTATTTGCATAAAAATTAGCATATAGGCACATTAAACATTTTTCTTGGGTATGTGCAAGATCATGATGTGCCAAAAAGTGGCAATATGATGGGTATGTGGCTGACAACCTTTTTTTAACCCAAAATTGATGAAACAAAAAGGGTTTTTAAAGGAGATTCTTAGCTTTCCACTAATATAAATTATGCCTTACTTTTAATTTAATAACTAATTAGTATTCTTTTCTATTTGAATTATGACTAAAGTCTTGATTGATAGGCTGATTGAAAAACATCTATAGCTTTCAAACAGTATCACATTTTTTGAATCCAAAACATGCATCACATTCTATGCTTCACATACTATAGGATTAAAAAAAGAAAAATTGAATTTCATAAAGTTTTGACCAAGTTAAGGTGGTCAAACATATGAGTTTTTATATTTTTTAAAAGTTGTAATAAAAAATCATAATTAATTATTTACTTGAAAATAACTTACAAAAAAATATGCATCACATCGGGACATGAGTCCTCTACTTATATCTAAAATATTATTAAAAAAATTATCATTTTATTGTGGTTAAGGTGGTCAGATAGACGACTACTTATTTTTTCCTTGAAATTTAAGTACTATTGCATTGAAATTTCAAATTTTCACCAAATATTTTTTTATTTTTTTTAAATAAACCTAGTAGTTTAGAAACTACATTCAATTTGCTACAAATTTTATTCTTACATATTTTTGAAATAATATAGATATCTTATTGAAATTTTTATGTCAAGTTGCCTAACTCTGATTTTTCTGAATTTTTTACTACTTAAGGGCCTATTTTTTCCATGATGATCCTATACATACCCGCTTACATCATTCATATCATCAATGCATTCATTTAGAATCATAACATAAAGCATCATATATTGTATTATCCATACATTCATCAATGCATACATCATTATAAATAATGTGGCATAGGTATGTGCAGAATCATCATGGAAAAAATAGGCCCTTAAGTGGTGATGAAATTCAGAAAAATCAGAGTTAGGCAACTTGAAGTAAAAATTTGAATAACTTCTCTATATTATTTAAAAAATATATAAGAATAGAATCTATAGAAAATTGAATGTAGTTTCTAAACTACTAGTTTTATCTATTTATTTAAAAAAAAAAAATCTATTTGGTGAAAATTTAAAATTTCAATGTAGTAGTACTTAAATTTCAAGGAAAAAATACGAAGTGGATGTCTCTCTAACCACCCTAACCATAATAAAATGATAATATTTTTTATAATATTTTAGATATAATTAGACTCATGTCCTAATGTGATGCATATTTTTTTG
This sequence comes from Sequoia sempervirens, assembly GCA_007258455.2. NCBI lineage: Eukaryota > Viridiplantae > Streptophyta > Pinopsida > Cupressales > Cupressaceae > Sequoia > Sequoia sempervirens. The sequence continues at coordinate 747,079,251 of VDFB02281492.1, forward strand.
TAATTTTTTTCCAAGTAAATAATTTAAAATTATGATTATTTTATTACAACTTTTAAAAAATAGAAAAACTTGTATTCCTAACCACCTTAACTTGGTCAAAAATTCATGAAATTTATTTATTCTATTTTAATCCTATAGTATACGAATCATAGAATGTGACACATGTTTTGGATTCAAAAAAGGTGATACCATTTGAAATCTATAGATGTTTTTCAATCAGCCTATCAATTATGAGTTTAGTTGTAATTCAAATAGAAAATGAATAATAATTATTTATTAAATTCAAATGAAAGTATAATTTATATTGGTGGAAAGCTGAGAATCTCTTTTAAAAACCTTTTTCATTTCATCAATTTTGGGTAAACAAAATGTTGTCTGCCACATACCCTACACATACCCATCATATTGCCACTTTTTGGCCCATCATGATCCTGCATATACCTGCATCACATATACAACATTATGCATACATATAGAACATCATCGTCATCATCATCATAAAATACCATCATACATAAAGTAATATCATAATGGCATCTCATAATAAATGATCATCATACATGCATACATCACATAAAATAAAAATCATTGTCATCTAAATCACATCACATAAGCATAATAAAATCATAATGCATCAAAACATAACACATAGCATATAGTCTGTGCCAAAAATGCAGCATATATATATCTCAAAGAAATTCATGTCATAGGATAGAGTCTCGAGGAATCGCAAAAATAGATCTCGCAGGCTCGATGGTCAAAATATCAATGTGTTAAAATAATGTCAAGATAACAAATTTCGTAGGCTATGCTATCCTCATCCCCCCAAAGTGAGGAAGGAGATTATTGATGCTCTCTAACTAGCACTAATGGTATCTATTGAGACTCAATAGTCTAAGTCTATGATGTTGATGGAATGGTGCTAGTGGTAGGCTGTGGTGAGACCTATGCCCTGATGATACTAATCCATGACTATGACTAGATATGTGGCCTGAGGAGTGTTTGTGACTTTGGTGGGATTTGTGCCCCAAATATTGCCCAGATGAGGTAGACCCATAGTACTTTGAATACACCTATAGTGTGTCCAACTGCTACTACCTGAACCACTACCAGTCCTACTCTGTGACTGAGTCACACTAGGATCCCACTAATCCACTAGAATTTCCTTCTCATAAAGCATCTGGTATCATGCCCGACTATCACTGACCCTAGATAATTCATAGGCAATCTCTCAAACTAGTCCCGAGCATAGTCGAGCAAACTATGAGTACTAGTTTTGAGCCTCTTGTTGTCCCATCACTGCATGGTCTCTCTCCACACGTGTCACCTCTAGCTCTGCCTCCAAAGTCCTAATCCAAGCTAGGGCCTCATCTAGCCTATTCTAAATATCTACTAATCTCTAATCCACTATGGCATCCTATGGCAAAGGTGGCCTCCTGGCAACGTCCTCCTCTCCGTCCACCATCCGATCCCTCAACTGCCTCTCAGCCTCATCCATACCATCCTCTCTATCTCCTCCTCTCCACCACTAATTGCCTTCTCCCCACTATCGATATCTAGTTCCTCAGCTCCTATGAATACATCCTCCTCTCTCGGAACCTCTCCCTCTGGCTTCTCTACTTCCCAACTGATCTCTGGCTCAATCCTCCCCTCCTCCTATCTAACCTTTTCCTCCTACTTGGCCTCCTCCTCTCTCTCCTCCACCTCTAGGATCGATGTGAGTGGCACTTTCTCGACCTATTGTCTCACTCTCCTAGGCTTCCCTCACCTGTTGTCTCCTCCTCTACTCCTCCTATCACCCCCACCATCTCCTTTGTCTCCCCCATCATCTCGTCCACCTCCATCTCCTCCACCTCTCCCCCCATATCCTCTTCTTCCATCACCTTTTCCTCCATCTCTCACTCTCCCCCTACTACCATCCTTACCTCCTTGTTGTCCTTGGTGCACCCATGGTATCACTAACCATCGATCAACTAGCGCTAGCCCATCTAGATCTATCAAAGGTATTGGCATGTGTGTCTTCCACCATGTGTTAGATTCTGAGGTCATCCCTAGATCTATCGAGCCCCCACTCCAAGCCCACTATTGCATTACCAAGTTTTTTATGTATTGCTCTGCTAGGGGTACTGATATGGATGGTCCCCACTATGTCTCTCGCGATGATCGTGCATACTCTATGGTGCCTACTAGGACACCTTGCTTCTCTCCAAACTAATGAAGTACCCATTTGGGAAGGTACATCTCAATGATCAGCTGAGTCTGAACTGTTCATCCAATCGAGTATCTAAACTACCTGCAAAGTGATAAGTGATCATTCTCTCCTAGCCATTGAACACAATCTTTGTAGGGTCTCCAGAAAAATCCCATCAATGTGTCAATGTGGTGGCACCAGTATCCTTTGTCCCCAACTCTAGTATGTGACAATGCACCAACATATAGGTATACATAAGGCATCCCCTCAGTAAGTTTTCTCTGAACTGGTGGATGAAAGACTAGAATATGCTCCTAGGCCCAGATCATCAATAATGTAGTACCATAGCTAATACTGCTTGCCTCCCTATATGCCACCTCATGCAACTAATGATATAACATCCTAAGTAAGTAGGGTCCCCATTCAAACAGTCCTATCCTACTACATCCTGACAAGAACATCTCCCCATTTGATAGGGAACCCATCTCCCTGGTGATATGGAATCAAAACACCAGAAATAAAAGTGCATAGCATAACATCCCATTGAGGATAGTGCTCAGCCATAAACTCCCATCAAATCTCATACCCATTGATGCCCAGCCCCATGCCATCATCAGACTCATAAAACTTTGTCATGTCCTAAAGTCCCTAGCATGGATCATAGACCACCTATTCTCCTCTGATTAGAATATGAAGTATCCTATAGATATCCTCCAGTGTAAGAGTAGCCTCTCTAGTCAAAAAATGAAATGAATAGGTCATTGAATGCCATCAGACAGTGTTGTCAGGAGCCCTATTAGCCTAAACAATGAACATGTAGGTGATGTGAAATAGACCTAATCACATAAGCCACCTATGCTTGCCATCTTACAGCTAATCTCTGAATGCATATGTCATCAGTTTGAACTCACACATATAAATAGGTGGTAGTTGTTTCTACACATGTAGAAATGGGAGTTAGCACATCATTGAAAATAAACATTACCATCTATCTAATTAAAAGCATCTAAGAAATTGAGCCTAAACTAAGTCAACTCTAGTCAAAGTCAAATGCATCGCATTAACCTCACTTGCATTGTGCCAACTCACATGCATTGTTTCATCCTGCACTTGTGTCACGTCCTGGCATTTGCACTGCACCATCTCACAGATGTGTCATTCTATAACACTTATGTCATTTCCTTGGTCAATTGCATTGCACAGGCTTGCATTTGTGCTTCAATATGGAAATTATGTTGCAAATCCTGGCAATTATGATTATGTCGTACTTTGGCATTTGCATCTCATAGGCTTGCATTTGTGTCATTGTAAACCTAGAATTACCCTACCCCTTGCATTTGTGTCGCGACACATCAAATGCGTGCGACGTGAATGCAATTACGTCTTTCGCGAATGCAGATGCATCACAACACATATGGTTTCCTGACTTTAACCCTAAAAATGCACAAAAAATGATAAAATCACAAAGCGGGACTAGGGTACATACTGGTGCCTCTACGCCCTCTAGCCGTCAGAAGGTGCACACTCAAAATCCGCAATGGTCAGTCTCAAGAATCACCATCTTTTCGTAGTCTCCTCTCTCTTACAGCTCAAAAAATTTAAAAGGAAAAAGTTAAAATGAATGACCCTTTTACCAAATCAAGCCTATTTATAGGGTGAAAACTAGGGGTTCCCTCTAGGGTTTATTACTGGAGGTGTATTTGACCAACTTTGACTAGCCTTTTGACTAACTTAACTTTCTTGGAATTGAAAATCAATCACGCCATTGTTTTTCTAGTCATCAAATTGACTTATTGAGACACTTTCCAAATTTTTCAAGTGCCAGGCCAAAATTTGTAAATTTTCTTGAGGGGGCATAGATACGTTGTACCTTCGCTTGGGCATATTTATGACTTTTTTTCTTTGTCACAATGTGATAAACTACATTTTGACAAAGAGGGGCAAAATGTAGACACATAAAATTGACCTAAGCCTGTGAACTTTATTTTCTACATATTTCCTTCCTAACATAATTAAAATATTTAATTATGTCCTATAGTCCAATTTCAACTATTAATTAAATAATTATTAATTATTTAATTAATTCATGTCTTTTATTCCTCTTGACTATCCAAATAAATAAATTACATGTATACTATTTAAATATAAAACTAGCATTTCTTGTCCCTCTATAATTGAATAATTTCCATAATTTATTTAATTACTACTTGTCCACTAGTTCTTCCTGACTATTTAAATAAATAAACTTTATTTATTTATTTAAATACATCATTAATTCCTATGTCCTCTTATAATTAAATAAATTTCTATAATTTATTTAATTATTATCCACTCTAGCTTTTTCTAATTTTAAATAGTCATTTATTTAAAATTGTCCATTTTCTAATTTCTTGTCACATGGTCCCATAACTTTTGAATTAAATTATTTTTTAATTCAATAAGTCAACTTTCCCTGTTAAATCAAATAATTCTTAATTAATTATTTGATTCTCTAGCTTTTTCTTTTTCCATGCCCAATATTCCCTCTTGTCACATGCATTCTTCTCCATTGATTTGATTTTTCTAAAATAAAATCTCAACCCTTCATTTCAATTTTTACCCTAATGTGGCCCTAACCCTAATTGTGGGTTGTCACATTTAATTTCAACCCTTCATCTTAGGGAATCTTTCAACTTTGAATCTTGGCTGCTCGTCCAAAATTGACTTTTCTATAAAAAGGAAATTTTACTCTCAATTGACACACTTTACACTTGAGACTTCATAGAATTTATGCTTGAGTATTTTTTAGTACACTTGAAGCCATACTTGAATCCTTCAATATTTACTTAGCTTCTAGCCATAGCCATATTTGCTCATCTAAATCTGAGGGAAATCATCAACTTGCAGCAAATGGAGAAGGTGCAATGGAGGTGATTCATGGAGTTTGAAGACTTGGGTGATATTATTCCTTGTTTTTATGCTTTTTATTTCCATTGTTCTTCATTGTTTATTTAGGATTTTAATTATTTATGCTTTATACTACTAACCTGATATTTTTCCCTAAGTGACAAGTTGAAGGGTTAGAGAATAGGGGTTATCCTTGGTCAAACCCCTTGTTGGTAATTAAACCCTTGAAAATGAAATGAAATAAGTAAAGAGAATGATGAATGAACAACATGGAATGCTACAACTCACCAAACCCTTGAAGTAGAAATTTGAATATATGCAAGTGATAGCTCCAATATGCTTGAGAATTTCTAGAATGCTTGATTGAATGATTAGTGAATGATTGCTTGAATGATTAGGGATGAAAATGAAAAGAAAAATATTGTATTTATACACAATTATGCCCTAATTCCTAAAAATACAACATCACAGGCCGACCTTAGGTCTTAGAAAATAAAAACCTTCCATAAATTTGAAATTATTTTGATTTGTGTGCTAAAGGGGACTCATTCACCCCTAATGGTGAATGGGTCCCACTCAAGGCATTTAAGTGGGTGATAGAAATTAAGTTTTTTTAAATGATGTTTATCAAGTTTATTCTAAAAAATACACTTAAGGCATGTAGATTTAAAATGGGGCCAATTAAAGGATAAGAAAGGTACAATTATTGATGACAAGCCTAGATAAATGTGGAAGTTTGTTACAACACTTTACAAAACTTTGAAATAAGACTTGGTAAATAATAAAAAGAGATTATTTAAGTGAATTATAATATGAAGGTCCTTGAAAAGTGTGAAAATGTGTTACAACACTTCACAACACTTTTGCAAGGCATCATAAAGTTCTTAATGATTCACAAGGACCCAAGACTTAATGTGAATGTGTTATTCACATTACAACATTAAATCAAGGCAAGACTAGGCCAACATCCACAAGAAAGATCCAAATGAGTGTGAAAATGTTCAAACATCCATTTTTCTATGCTAAAAGTTGTGATGTATAGTATTTACCATAAGAAGTTATAATTGTTTCAATATGCATTGTTGGTGTTTATTTTTCTATTGAAATGGTAAAAAGCGCACACCTTGCACTTTCCCCCTTTGTTTTGGAGTCATTCAAATAAAGTTATCCTTAGTGCAATGACTAGTGTTTGTATGGGACACATTTAGGCAAAAGAGTTGACAAATTATTTGAAAAAGTCTTAATTCTATTTCACACACATCCATAAGGATTGTTTCTTATACTTTAGCAATATGGTATCCAAATTTAGATATGTGGGTGTATAGCTAAACTAGTTTTTTTTTGGCAAGTGCATAAATGATCATAGAACTTGTATATTTATGTTTAAATCTTGGTCTTGAGTTGACTCCCTCTAGGTAGCAATTTTTAGTCAACTTGAGCATGAAAATTATGAATTTATGTGTTATGGTGTTGTATTTAAGGAAAAACCATATTTCATTATACATTCATCAATAGATTAGTCTAGGAGAAATTAATATACATACATAGCATCATAAATTATCAAAATTGCATCATCAATTTATCTAAGAAATTTAACCATCCATTGCATTATTTCCCTAAAATCTTCCATCACTATCTTATACACTTGAATTGGACCTAAGATATTTTTGACCAAAGGAGAAAATACTACACCCCAAGGATTGAATTTAGACACCAATGGCATATATCTTTCATTCATAGTGTAAATAATGATTTAAAATTTAAACTAGGAAATAAATACAATTGAAAAGCTTCATATTCTAAAGGACTAGTAACCTCATATGTAGCATTAAATGAAATTAAATAAAAAAATGTCATATGGCCCCATATTTCCAATTGTCATATGTGGTTGATATTTTCTCAAAAAATTATCTATTTTGACAACATGTTTTAGCATAAAATTGGATCCTCAAAATGAGAGCTTATAGCTCTTATTTATAGATTTTAGAAAGAAAGTTGAATGATGGATATATGATTAAGAGATAAAGTGGAGAATGAATGTGAGGATATTCCTAGAATTAAGAAGAGGATGAAGGTTCATGATTAATTTTGTATGAATTGAAAGGTTAATATTGTTTTACTAAAAAGAGTAATGTGTTGCAACCATAAGAATTTAGGAGGGAAATGAAATTAGTGGTCCCTTTATTCTTTGGAATGGTTGAGGAAAAATACCCTAATAAAATAATAAGCTTAATTATTTATTATAGCCACATTAGGTAGAAATAGGATAGGTGTGGAAATATAAAGGAAGATGAGAAGATATGTCATTATGGATTAAATATTACTTCAGAAAAAATTATATTGGTGTGATGTATGCACTATTGCTATATAACTAGTGATGTATGAGGATTCAAATTTCTAATTGATGTTGTGTGGATGGTTGTATTAGATAATTCTTAAGTTCATGGGTGTACATAATTAAGGATGATGTCTCATAAAGATTTAGTGTAGTTATGATGGCATGCAATTTTTGGATTGAGGTTGGATAAATACAAGAGGAAGCTAGAAGATGGAGTAGAAGTGAATAAAGAATGGGAAATATAAAATATGAATTAAAGATGAATTTTATGAAACTAACATTGTACATGCAAAAAATTAACTTTTATTTATCATAGTATTGTTGTTATGCACCATGATATGAGGAATAATGATGGTGGTGCATCATGTGCATATGGATTGCCATAAAAAATTAAGGTACAATTAACATAATGATCCAAAAGACACATTTTGAGGTACACCATCATTTGAAGGATGAGAGTGATCATGATAGTGTCGTGTATGGAGTATTGGGACCAAAAGCAATAAATAAACATAAATCCAAGCAAATATTCAATCAAAAAAGTGTAAAACTCATATGATTTGTTATATAGTGGTATGTTAAATTCAAGGGGTTGATGAGAAAATGGTATGGATAGGGAGGGAATTTTAGAAAAAGATGCATAAAGCTTGATTGTATTATTGATGTAAGGAAATGTATTTATACAAGAGGTGAGCAAGCAACGATTGCATAGGAAATTGTTTGGTGGTTGCTTAGGAAACCATTTGGTAAACTATATACATAGTTACCTCTTCCACAACACAATGCAACCACAAGACAATGTAATTACTAGCATTCCCCCCCTCATTACATTGCTCCTACAAAAGTTCCCATGAAAATTGACAAACCATTTTCTAAGGGACCCCCTTAGGGGTTACATAACAAAACTTGATGAATAAAAAATGTATATACATCTTTGTGAAGATTTTCCTTGAAGAAACAAATCCTGAATTAGGTGGAACTCCTCTAGAAGCTCTAAGATAAATTTCTAAGTTCTTCCTCCATGAACCTCTGAACCATGGACTGTAGTTATTGGAAAACCACTGTCCAAGTTGTCTCCTCAATCCTTGTAAAGGTATAACCCTTCGTACCTGATCGTAGTTATTGGATAGCCATCCTCCAAGTTGTCACCTCAATCCTCGTAAAGTTTTAATCGTTGGTCACATTCTCATGAATTCTTTTTTAAAAAAAACATATTGAGATCTTCATCAAACCCCTTACCTATCTCCAAAAAGAAAACTTCACAATACATGTATCTTCAAATCTGTCAGCAATAACAAAGAAAAGAAAATAAATCCAAAAAATGATTCTCATACAAAGCATCATCTCAAAGCAAGAAGCTAACTTGAGATGGAAATTCCTCCATCCTCTGGTGCCACCAGCTTCCAATAGTGACCTTGTTATAATTGATTTCTTTAGACGCCTTGTCAGATGTTGCAAAGATAGCCCCAACCTGAATGGCATTTATAATGTTCTTTGCAATAGCTAAAATATCAACAAATTACAACTCAATAGTCTCAACATTGACACTGAAAGTGGGAATGAAAATATTCTTACAAGTATCCACACCCATAATTATATGAACACCTTCTTCTTGGAAAAGAAAATCAAAACAAGCATGACACATTGAGTTTTCTACATAAGAGTGTACCTTCTTCAAACCAATTGTATAATAACAACTACATTTTTTATAATAATATTCTCATGAGGTAATTTGATAGATCTCACCTACTTTCATTCTCTAAGCTTGTGACACTTCTATGGATCTAGAAAATGACTCATGTGTCACACTCCATTCTTCATTTTTCTTAAAGAATAATCTTCTATACCTTGAACTCTCAAACAAATATAATTTCTCAAAAGAATATCTTTGTTTGAATTCACACACCTTGATAGTAAGGGTATCAAAATTTATGTCCAACATAGCCTTCCAATAACAACCTTAAATGGGTAAATCATGTACTGTATCTATACATTCAAAAACCACTAAAAAAATTGCACAAGTACCTTTGTTTTTTATGAGACAATCTGGGATCAATTCACATCCAACCGAGCACAATTCTAGTTGCAATTTTTCTTTAGAATATCCATTACCAATATTTCATTGAGAAAAATATATTTATCTATGTGTCCTAATTCTTTTACTCTACCTTGAATGAAGGAGACCCTGATCAATCACCTGATTTGCTCGATGATGTTTGAGGATGCAACAATTCTTCCATTCATGTGCCTTGGACAAAGAAGTACTGATATTTTATTTATGGATTTTCCTCCTTCTAATCATTTAAACACAACAATGGTATCCTATCAACTTCAATCCACACCAAAAGGCTCATTCGAAATAGCACCTGGCATAGCCTAGAGAAAAGGCCTAGCATGCATCTACAAAATCATGCATCACAGACTTCTCTATCATGTTTTCTACACCATGGTTCACATATTCTCCTACAAACAATTCACAATAGATTACAAACACCATATGTAGGAAATTATGAGGACACCATATTTCTATGCGCAGAAAGAAGATGACATGAAGATGCCATTAACACACATCAAATTCCAATGTACTAGTAAATAGTCAGACGTAGCGTCATAAATACTTCATTGCTCCAATGCTAATGAATCACTCCAGTGCTCTGATATGAAATGTTAGAAAAATATGAATAAAACTTGATTGTATTATTGATGTAAAACAATGTATTTATACAAGAGGTAAGCAAGCAACGATTTCTTAGTGTATAAGAATGAATTTTCACCCCATGTGTAAATCCCCTCTTTTCCTTTATCCACATTAGAAAACCAAGTTTGGAGGCATAATTCCACCTAAACCCACTGCTTGCATCCCACTTGGAACCTATTTTGAGTGTCGATGGAGGCATTTCTATCGAGGATTCCCACACAGTGTACAAACGTCCGTGCAACATGAAAATGTATGCATGGCACGCTTATGTCCCTGGTAGATTCCTATGGCTGAACCTGCAAAGGCATTACTCTTCCCATTGGAAGTGAAGTTGTAATTCCCCCTTTGGCTAACCAACCTAAATATGGCCATTTCTCTTCATTCCTTCTTCATATTCACCTCTTAAACAAGCATTTCATTCTTCAGAACTTTGAGACTTCATTCTCAAGCTTCAACAAACTCTTTTGCATCCATTCCAAGCTTCAAGCAGCATTCTTACATTCCATAGTAGCAAAGCAACACTCCATCACATCAGTAGAGGAAGTTTGGGACTATGCCATTGCAATAGAGGCTTGAGTTCCTCTCATTTTCTCCCACAAGTAGCCTTGAGTTCTCTTGGTGGAGTTGGTAAGCTTCCCTCTCCTCTCCTCTATCATTTGGTTGAGTTATCACTTTATTGTGTTGTAGTGCTCTTTTTCTCTTCATTGTATTGCTCCCTTAATCTCATTTCCCAGGCTATCCATGGAGGTGGGAACACCAAAATGGGGCTCTGACTGAGGAAAACCCCTATACAACCACCTAATATCCTCCTCTCTTTCTATGTGTAGGAGTACGTGCTCTTGGAAGACCAACTAGCGAATGAATTCCTTGGTGAGATCCTCCTTGCTCTCTTTACTCTTTTTTATTTACTTTATAATATTAGAGAGTATTTCATTTATTTAATCACATCATTTTGGCCCTTTAGTTAGTCATCGTTAGCTAGTTTTGTTGGTTTAATCTTGTCTTCACTATTGTCTAGTCATACAGATGCCAGCACACTTTTGAGATGCCAGCATGCCACACTGATGTCTAGAGATCGGACTTTCGTCCTTGGAGAGAGAGATTTTTGAGGCGTAGTGTTAGAGCTAAAAGCCAACACGCCTAGCCCCTTCCTAGGTTTTAGGTTTGTAGAATAACTAAGAGGCCTCATGGTCCTCATTACTCTCACCTCTCATTTCCTAACATTACACTTAGCTGAGGTAAGTTGGGGCTGCCTCTCACATCTTGATCCTCTATGACCTAGGGTCTTGCATGTGGTGGTCCTCCTCTCTTACATTTTTGGTGAACCTAATGTGAACCATTTTGGTTCCATTCTTGCAATCCTAATAGTTCCTTTCCTCGTAATCTAGGAGTGTTGTAGGTGAGAGTTTTGTGAAGTTGTCACCTTGTAACCCAAACTAAGACCCCTAGGTCATGTAGTTGGAAGGTTCCAAAGGTATTGCATGATAAAACTTTTATTGGGTAACCGTCTTATTTTTCAACCTTTAGGGACTCTATGAAATCATTTTCTAGTGTGCGTAATGGCCTCCTTCCTGCATCAACCTATCCCCTCTAGATAGCTTGCGGATAGTGGTACTTTTATAACTTTCACTTCACAGGACTTTCCAATGGGTTTTAACAAGGAACCATCTCCTCTTTACATTCCCGCACGGATCAATGGAAACATCGTAGCATGTGTTCTTCTTGATCCGACGTCACAAGTAAACATAATAACAAAGGAGATTATGCTAATAAACTTTTTACACAAGGATGGATATGATGCTCCTATGAGTTTCATCCACACACATGATGGGCTTTTTGTACCCCCTTTAGGTAGTATTGTCCTGTCAGTCTTAGTTGGACCTAAGTCCATAAAACTCATGTTCGATATCATTCCTAGGTCTAAACTTTTTAGGGTGGAATTGTGTATCCCTTGGTTAGTGGTGATGAACGTGGTACCCTCCATCATGCATAAATTTCTAAAGTTTATCCACGGAGGTTTTGTGTGCATAATCCATGACACTAGTTATAGACCATTGGTTTCACGTGGTAGCTTCTCCTTAGATCACCCATGGCCTGCATCTGTGGGTCCTCTCCCACCTAGCACAGACCTTTTGCACAAAACATATTAGAATTATGAGAAAGGGCATCTGAGGCCAAAAGTGAGATACCCTCCCTTGCCTTATGCTGCTCACATAGGGCTTGCTTGAAAGTTGACAATGATGTTGCTAAGGCACGAAAGAAGGAAGAAGAGGAGCAGTCTTGCAATCCTACTTATTCCTCTTTTGTTGGTTAGTCTAGTGCTAATTCTCACTCTACTAAGGTACCATCGTGTCCTACTCCTCATCTACAAGAGAACCCTATGGTGCCCACCTGGGGAAATCTTAAGCACCCCACTTTTGAACTTCTTGTTCTATTGTAGAGCCTAGACCCACTCACTAAGATAGGAAGAAGGTATCCCAAAGAGAATCCTCATTGTCTCAACCTCCATGGACTCCTATTTCTCTGATTCCTAAGGGAGAGAGTGGAAAGAGGCCCACTACCTAGGCTCTTGAGTCAACTCCTATTTCTCCTTAGCCTATTCCTCCTACTCCTGTATAGGAACTTGTCCCTCAGCCAAAAATGACCATAGTGGACATTCCTATGGTTGAACAAGAACCTCTTTTCCCTTCGCAAACTCTAGCTTCTAAATCCAAGAGCTGTAGAAAATTCCTTGCACATGAACACAAGCACTAGCAAAAGGCTCTCCTATCCGAGCAAGCCCCTAGCACAAAATAAGAAGGAAGAAATGACCGCCCTTGCCTCAGGGCCTCCTACAACATTTTCTTCCTCCCTTCCTTTGCTTCTCTTCAGTCTGGCTCTGTACAACTTCTAGCTTCCATTGCAAGTAAAAATGAGCCTAACCCTAAATGGGTATAGGTGTTCATCGCTCCTTTGGTGGAGTTTCCTTTGCTAATGTCTATTCCAGATATTTAGCCCTTCACAAAGCCCATGGATATGATCAATATTTTAGTTGTATCTATTGTACTTATTTTCCTCCTCTTCCTTTGTGCCTCTCACCTCCTCCATTGGGAGTTCATCTCTTTCGATGAAATGATAGGTGGAGGATGATGCCTCTGGGAATGAAGAACATAGGAGGACCCTGACTTCTCCACATGATGGCCCGGTGTTGACTTGTTTTCTCCTAATAACAGAACCAGTCCCAGATTCCCCTGATTTTCTCATTTCTCGCGAGTCATTCAAAAAGCTTAGCGGTGAACCTCAGGCACAACCTGTCTCATCCGATAAGGTTAGACACCACGCTCCTATGGGGTGTATGTTTAGTTCCATAGGTGAGGTCCCAACCTTGTTAGTGATCTTCATAAAATCACTGACCTTGACTCCACAAGAGCTCGACGAAGAGGACCTTGTGGGGCCCTCTTCCTTAGCCCTTGTTGGGGGAGGGTCAAATGCTCCTCCTCTTAACATCCTACCATTGCATGTTCATTCTCCTTCCCCTTATGAGGACTTAGACTAGGAATTAGATGACCTCTTGTCCAATCAATGTTAGGAGGAGGCCCCTTTTCTTGATCTTGTGTGTGTGTGTGTGTGTTTTGTGATGTGTTCCCCCATGCTTGTGCTATGTGTGCCTAGATGACCATCATCACCCTTGTTGGTGCTTGGATATAGGCGTGGTTTTTGTGTCATAAAATTTCTTCTATTTGTATCATCATTCTTCCATTTTTGTGCTTGATTTTAATTAAATTGGGGATGATGCGAAGTGTTAGGGGCATTTAGGCTCCCCTTCCATGTTGACCCAATTTTTTATTTTTATTTTGTCTTCTCATGAATTCTTCACATGGCCTGATATAGTAGGGGGTTAATGATAGTTCATTTATATACTATTACTATACCTATATATATATATTTATGAGCAGTTCTAACCCTAAAATATTAGTCTTCCTTGTGTCCTTTATTTGTGTTTTCTCTCTTTTGCTTTATCTTTTTCTCTCCTTTTCTTGGGTTGTCCCTTTCATGTGTGACAACCCCTTTTCTTTAACATTTCAATTTTCAAAAAACACATTTGATGCTAATGAATCTTTTCTGAAAATCTACACGAAATTTTTCTTAGAATCACATTCTCAACTTCGAACCCTAACGAAACACATTTCCTTCATCATAGGTTCATAAAGAAAGAACTTGAAGACCTTCCTCCAAAGTGGGAACAACTTTGATTTTCCCCTCGTGTGGGGGCATATCCTTCCTTTTGAATTCCTTGAAGAAGTGAACATCTTTTGAAAGGATTCCTTGATGATGGATCGCTCTGAGAAAGGAAGAATAACTACTTTTGAACTATGTATCCCTTGATTGGACCCCTTTTGTTATGACAGGTTCCGAAGGAATGCTTCTTTGAAAGTATTTACCATGAATAGATTCCTTTGTGTCTAGCCTAGGGGCAGCTAGACTAGACTTATTCCATTCCCCTTTTCACGTCTAGTTTGGGGGCATCCTGACTAGACCTGTTTCGTATCTTCATGTCTAGCTTAGGGGTAGCGTGACTAGACCTCACCTTTTAAACAACATGTCCCTTGAGTGGACCCCTCTCCTTTTGAAGGGTTCCTGAGGGATCCCTTTAAAATACATATGAATCATCGACAATCTATGTGAGTATCCACTTATTTTCCCACTTGGCCCCTTCTTGACTTTGCAGAGTCTGCTTCCTTTGGGTTTCCTTCATGCTAGAGTTCTTGGAGGATACCTTCCTTGTAGGTTTGCAGGTTTGTAAGGCACTTTCTGGATTTCCTCCATGTGAGAGATCTTGGAGGACACCTTCCTTGTAGTTCTGCAAGCCTATAAGGTGCTTACTTCATGGGGCTTCCTTCATGTGAAAGATCTTGGGGGTTGCCTCCTTGCATTTTCATGGGCCTATAAGACACTTTGTTTCTCCAACTCTATAGTTTTGAGCAGCTATGGAGTTTTTTTCCTTCCCTGCACCTTCAGGTTCATTAGATCATGGTCTTCTTCCTTGATGGTTTAGGTATACATTTCTAACCTTAATCTTTCTTGATCTACTTTATTGAGCACTCATCAATATTCATGCTCACTAAAGTGGGGGAAAAATGTATAAGAGAAAATTTGCACCCCATGTGCAAATCACCTTTTTTCCTTTATCCACCTTAGAAAACTAAGTTCAAAGGCTTAATTCCACCTAAGCCAGCTACTTGCATCCCACTTGGCAACTATTTTGAGTGTCGGTGGAGGTGTTTCTATTGTGGACACTCACATGGTGCATAGACGTCTGTGTAGTGCACTTACGTCCTTGGTAGATTCCTACAGCTGAACCTATAGAGGCATTACTCTTCTCATTGAAAGTGAATTTGTAACACCCCCTTCAACTGACCGACCCAAATATGGCCATTTCTCTTCATTCTTTCTTCATATTCACCTCTTGAACAAGCATTTCATCTCTTCACAACTTCAATACTTCATTCTCAAGCTTCAACACACTCTTTTGCATCCACTCCAAGCTCCAAGCAGCATTCTTGCATTCCATAGCAGTAAATCAACACTCCATCACATTGGTAGAGAAAGTTTGGGACCATGCCATTGTAGCAGAGGCTTGAGTTCCTCTCATTTTCTCCCCGAAGTAGCCTTGATTTCTCTTGGTGGAGGTGGTAAGTTTCCCTCTCCTCTCCTCTATCATTTGGTTGAGTTAGCACTTTACTATTTTGTAGTGATCTTTTTCTCTTCATTGTATTTCTCCCTTTATCTCAATTCCTAGGCTTTCCATGGAGGTGGGAACACCTAAACAGGGGTCTAACTAAGGAAAAAGCCTATACAGCCACCCAACATTCTCCTTTCTTTTTGTGTGTAGGAGTACATGCTTCTCGGAAGACCAACTGGTGAATGAATTCCTTGGTGAGATCCCCTTTTCTCTCTTTACTCTTGTTTATTTACTTTATAGTATTAGAGAGTATTTCATTTATTTAATCACATCATTCTGGCCCTTTAGTTAGTCAACTAGGCCTTTAGCTAGTTTTGTTGGTTTGACCTCGTCTTCATTGTTGTCTAGCCATATGAATGCTAGCACACTTTTGAGATGCCAGCACATCGCGCTAACATCCAGAGACCATGCTTTCATCCTCAAACATAGAGCTTTACAAGGCATAGTGGTAGACTTGAAAACTGGCTCTCCTAGCCCCTTCCTGTGTTTTGGGTGTGTAGAGTAACTAAGAGGCCTCACAGTCCTCATTACTCTCTCCTCTCATTTCCTAACATTACACTTAGTTGAGGTACATTAGGCCAGCCTCTCATGTCTTGACGCCTTGTGACCTGGGGTCTTGCATGTGGTGGTCCCCCTCTCATACACTTAGGAAATAGTTTGGCAGTTGCTTATGAAAGATTTTGGTAAACTATATAGAAATTTACCTCTTCCATAGCACAATGTAATATTCTAACAAGGAAAATTTGAAGGAGCTAGATGTATGGGTAGGGGTTAGGTTATCCTAGGAAGGTGTTGGAGAATTTATTTTTCCTGAGCATGCTCTCATGTCAGACTGCCAATTGTTTCACCTACCAACCAGGAGCCCCTTCTTCAACAACATTTTTTTGGGATCTTCATCCCTACAGCTCCTGACAACTCCAAAATTTATTGTGGTTGGTCATTTTGAGTTTCTAGATTTATAGTGGTAGGTAATTTTAAATTTTGAGAGGGAATGTTGTAAAGACAAAAAGCAATAAAGAAAAAGTCAATTTTTACTTTCACTATGTAGCAACAGTCTGAAAAGAGGAATGTTTTTTTGTGATTTTTCTATGTGATTTAGAGAAGCTTCTGAATAGTAGTAGTTTTGTTTGTTTTGTATGTGAGCAATGATTTCTCCTAAAAGAGCTTTGCGTCGCTCCTGAAAGTGAGCTCCTAAAATCTCCTGAAAGTTGTTTGTCTATGTGAGCAGCTCTTGATTGCTCCCAACAGCTTGTAATTTGTAGCTTAGAGTTAATTTTCTGAGATTTTAAGTTTACCCTTGTAATTTAATTTCTAGTTTATTGAATAGAAAATAAATTCCATGTCTCATTCAATTGTTTGTGCTTCTGCATTTTGTTTGATTTGATCCCAGTTGTTTGGAAAATAGAACAACATTTTTGTATTTGTTTGCTCAGCCTAATCTAGGATTTTTCATATCATGGTATCAAATCTATAGGCCCCATTTCTTTGTGAGTTAGGTCATTTTTTTTTGGGTATTAATTTTTTTGTGTAGGACACATGGCTTGAGATGAGGGGAAGAGTTTTCATCAACCACCATCGTTTAATGGACAAAACTATGATGTTTGGGAAAAGAAGATGAATACCATAATGGTTTCCAATGATTTGTGGGAGTTTACGATCAATGGGTTCAATGATGTGACTGGTCCAGTAGCATATGTAGTCCTCACAAAAAACCAGAAGACCTAGTTAAAGGAGTTGAAGAGGAAAGATGCAAAAGCATTGAGTTTAATAGAAGCAGTCTTGAAAAAGGCCATTTTCCCCAAAATAGCAACAACTAACTATGTAAATTAAGCATGGAAAATCCTCCAAATTGGCTACAAAGGGACTAATAAAGTTATATTGGTCAAGCTCCAAATGCTTCGAATAAATTTTGAGACTATTGGGATGAAGGATAGTGAGTCCATCTTAGAGTTTCACACAAGACTCTCAGGTTTGATAAACTAATTGAGAGTGAATGTAGAAGTCATGGACGACCAGATGATTGTGGAGAAAATACTCAGAATTTTACCCACCAAGTTTGATGTAGTTGTGATTACCATTGAAGAGGAAAAAGACCTCTCAACATTGTTCGTTGATGAGATGATGGGTTCTTTGCAATCCCATGAGCATGCCTAAATAGGTTTGTTGTTTCTTCCCAAGTGAAAGCTTTTAAAGCTCAATCAAATGTAAGAGGAAGGGGGAGAAGAAACAATGGTGGAAGGAGCTCAAGAGGTAGAGGTCATGGCAACTCCAGACAAGGAAATTTTGGAGGAGAAAGCTTGGGATGAACAAGCAGCCAAGAGGGAGTGAGTAGCTCTTAGACCAACTCCCAATAAGGCAAAAAGAATAGCAGTTTAAATCAAAAGAATGACAAAAGGAATGTTGAATGTTGCTACTGTCATAAATTTGGTCATTATGCAAGTGAGTTCTAGAAAAAGCACAACAATCAGTCAAAAAAAAAGGCAAATGTGGTTGATACGAATGTGTTTGAAGGAAATCAATCCACAACCTTTATCATGTGCAACATTGGTGAAGAAGGGAGCCCAAAAGTATGGTATTTGGAAAATGGTTACAACAACCACATGAGTGGTAATGAAAGTTTGTTTTCCTTCATTGATAAGAATGTAAATTTAGAGATAAGAAAGAGGAACAATGGATTAGTTCCAATTGTGGGTAGAGGATCTATCATGATCTACACCAACCAAGGTGAAAAGAATGAGATTCAAAATGCACAATAGTACAACAAGTATCCCTCATAAGCACCATTCAAGACCCCTCCAAACTATGGCATCTTAGGTATGGACACTTAGGCTATGCTAGTTTAAGTCTTTTGTCTAAGAACAAAATGATTGATGGTTTTCCAAAAATAGTAGAGCCGAATATTAAGTGCGATGCTTGTATTTTTGGCAAGTAACACAAACAAACCTTTCAATTGAGAAACTCTACAAGGGAAAGATCACCATTTGAGTTGGTCTACGCATATTTAGTAGACCCCATGCAAACCATATCTATTGGTAAAATCCAATATTTTATGACCTTCATTGATGATTACAGCCATAAGACATGGGTCTATTTTTAGCAACATAATTCTGAAGCATTTGATAAGTTTTTGTTGTTTAAGGCCCAAGCTAAAAAGGAGAGTGGAAATTTTATCAAGTTTTGATTGAGGAGGAGAGTATACCTCCAATAAATTTGTAAATTTTTTCAAGCAAAATGGCATCAAGAAGGAGCTAGCATCCAATTATATTTCGTAGAAAAATGGAGTGACTGAGAAAATGAATAGGACCATCATGGATATGGCAAAGAGCATGCTAAAAGCAAAGGGAGTCCCAATTGAATATTGGGGAGAGGTTGTAGCAAAGCTATATATTTGATAAATAGAAGTCCAACAAAGGCGGTCCATGACAAACTCCCTCAAGAGGCATGGAAAAAATGCAAGTAGATGGTTGAGAAATTAAGAGTGTTCGAGTGTGTGGCATATGCTCATGTGTCAAAAGAAAAGAGGAAAAAATTGGATGACAAGGGTGAGAAGTGTATTTTCACAGGCTACAATGAAGAGTCCAAAGCCTATAGGTTGTATAACTCGGTCAACAAGATGATTATGATTAATAGGGATGTGGATTTTCTAGAGGATGAGTCATGGGATGGAGTGATAGTTTCTGACAGCCTAGAACTACTCTCAACAACTCCTAAAGAAGAAGAAAAAGAAAAAGAAGTGCAACAAGATGAGCCTGCAATCACTCTTGATAGCCCTGGATGAGCTCATGATAGCTCCAAACAACCTCCCAATAGCTCTTGATGACTCTTGACAACTCCTGATGTAGGTAGACAATTAGTAAGATAGTCACAGACATCTAGAGAATTGGCTAGAGAGAGATCCCAATGGCTCCTGATAGCTCCTGATGTGAGCAAACAGAAAGGAAAACAACCATAGACAACCAGAGGATTGGCTCCTGATAGCTCCTGATGGAGTCTGCTCATTAGAGCATTAGCAGTAGTGAAAGTTTAGATCCCACTCTCACCTCCATAATGTCAAGAAATACCAAGAGTCTAAGGGAGATCTACCAAAATGAAAGGTATGATGAAGAATTTGATGAGAGTGTAAATTTTGCATTATTTTATCATAGTGATCTAGTTTATTTTGAGGATGTTGTGAAAGAAGAGAAATGGTGTGAGGTTGTGGATGAGGAGATAGATGCAATATAGAGGAACAACACATGGGATCTAACTGATTTCCCTCCCAACAAGCAAGTTATTGGGGTGAAATGGGTCTACAAGACCAAATACAATGTCGAAGGAAGAATAGAGAGACACAAGGCACGATTGGTGGTTAAGGGGTATAAATAGCAATTTAGGAGAGATTATGATAAGAAATTTTCTCTAGTAGCAATGATGGAAACTATGTGGCAAGTCATAGAAATTGCAGCACAACACAAATGGAAGGTGTTTCAAATAGACATGAAGTCTGCTTTCCTAAATGGAGTGTTGAAAGAGGAAGTATATGTGGACCAGCCATTTGGATATGAAGTTTTGGGTCAAGAATGCAAGGTGTGTAGGCTAAAGAAGGCCCTTTTATGGGCTAAAGCAAGCTCCACATGCATGGTACAATAGGAATTACTCATATTTGATGAGCAATGGCTTTAGAAAAAGCAATGGTGAGCCCACACTTTACAACAAGGCAACAAATGGTAAGGTTTTCATTATTGTCTTGTAAGTAGATGATCTAGTTTCCACTGGGGATGATGATTTCCTCATTGCTGATTTTAAAGAGGTCATGAAAAGAGAGTTTGAGATGATAAACTTAGGTCTCTTGAGGTATTTTCTAGGCATAGAAGTAAAAAAAATGCATGATGGTATTTTTATTTCTCAAGAAAAGTATGCAGCAAATATTTTGTAGAGATTTTGGATGCTTGAAAGTAAGCCTACCCCAACACCAATAGCCTTAGGTCTAAAGTTGAGAAAGAAATATTGTAGCAACAATTTGGATCCGACAATGTTTAAAAGTTTGGTTAGAATTTTGATGTATTTGACTACAAATAGGCGTGCTATAATTCATAGAGTGAGTCTTATTTTGAGATATATGGAGAATCCAAGGGACACCCATTGATAGGTGGGTAAAAGAATACTAAGGTACATGAATGACACCAAAGGATATGGCATTTTTTATAGTGCAACAAATGGTTTCGGGTTGGTTGGATACACGGATAGTGATTGGGTAGGAAGTTTGAATGATAGGAAGAGCACATCAGGCTGTGTGTTTCATTTGGGTTCAAGAGCTATCTCAAGGGTTTCCAAGAAGAAACCCATATTTTCCTTATCAATAGATGAAGTTGAGTATATAACAGCAAATGCAGTAGCATATCAAGCTATCTGGCTAAGAACAATTGGTTCAACCATGGTAGGAGGGTCCTCAAAGAGAAAAATCCAAACCATGCAACAAGAATAACATAACGAAAGCAACACAGAATATGGAGGAAAATACAGATTATATTCTCATTAACAAAAATCTCAGTTACATTCAACCAACATCATCTAAGCTTATAAATTCAGCTCACAAGTCTAATAAACCATGCTAAAAAATAAAACATTCTAATATGCTCCTATATGCAAGCAAAATATTATAGATTGGATCTATCTTAATCTACTCAATCAACTACTACCCTTCTAATGATCAATTACAAGCTTTATATCATATCCACAATTCTAAAATCCTCTGCGCCAGCCAAAGATCATCACATTATCCAAGGAAAGAAAATGTGATGGGCGCATGAATAGGTCAACCTCAAATTTGAATTACTCCATCAATAGGTGTGTAGGATGAAGTGTGGACCTATAATGAAGGTCGGGGACACTCCATGGGACAATTAAAATCACACCGCTAATATCCGCAAGTCATGGGGATGATCCACAAATGATCAAATTAACTGTTGGGCTTGAAAATTATTTCAGTGTCAGTTCAAGAAACTGTCATCAAATCTGGAAGCGATAACTTGCCAAAAAAGATCCAATCATGCTCAAATCTTAGAATAAGGAAAATAAACATTTCCATGATGAAAATGTAGATCCATAGGGTATGTGGAGAAAATATGACGAATCCACCGACATGAACTGAGCAAGAATAGAACAAGAACAAAACTAAAAGAAAATATTTTTGGTTGACATGATATTTCCCAAAAACCAAGGAATCTCTTGCATCAAACATCTGAGGTTAAAGAAAAAGTGAGTCCCTCACTTTGTTGGGGCTAAAGGAAAACCAAGACGGTCTACCTCAACCTGAGAAATTTAATAAGAATCCTCCACTATTCTACCTTTCCACTTCACAAGATATTTTGTGTACTATCTTCCACAAGTCTTCCTCCCATATCTGACATCCAAAATCTCTTCTATCTCATCTGACTGCTATTTAGGAAACTGGTTCTCCAATTTTTTTTCACTTTCTTCACTAAATTATGATTCATGGTACTGATGTAGGTCTGTAATGTTGAATATAGGTGATATACCCATGCCATCCAGTAACTCCACTTCATATACATTTCCTAAATCAAATTTCTTCAAGATATTACAAGGTCCAAAATTCTTCATTTTCAACCTATTGTATGTGCCAACTGGAAATATTTCCTTCCTCAAATACACCATCACTTCATCTCCAACTTTAAATTCCTTATGGCTTGTCTTTTTATTTTCTTTCTCCTTATGCGTCTGGTTCATGTCTTCCAATTGTTGTTTCACTTGAGTATGCACTTTCTTCATATGTTCTACAAATTCTTATAATTCTCCACTCCTTTTATCTTCCATACTGATGTCTCTCAACTCTGATATACCTCTAGGATGAACTTTAGTAACAATCTCAAAAGGTGTCTTTCCTATACTCCAGTTGATTGAATTATTTTAAGCAAACTATGCTTTTGTAGGGACTAAATCCCAACTTCCATTCTTCCCTCCAACCAAACATCTTTGCAAATTCCCTAAACTCCTATTTACTACCTCTATCTATCCATCAGTCTATGGGTGAAACATAGAACTGAAATTCAAATCCATCTTCAACTTCTTCCAAAGTGTTCTACAAAAATAACCAACAAACTTTACACCTCTTTCTGAAACAATACTCCTAGGTAACCCATGCAATCTGACCAACTCCAAGAAAAAAAAATCTGCTACATGTACTGCATTTTTTGTCTTCTTACAAGGTATGGAATGTGCTATCTTAGAAAATCTATCTACCATACAAAAACATAATCATTACCTCTTTGTGTCTTCGGTAAACCAAGTATGAAATCCATACTAATATCCTCCCAAGGTCTCTCTAGAATTGTCAAAGGATTATACAATCTGACATTCTAACTACCTCCCTTTGCAATTTTTCAAAATTTGCAACTCTACACAAATCTCCTAACATCCTTATGAATCTGAGGCCAAAAATAATTCTTACTTAACAATGCTACTATCTTATCAACTCCAAAATGTCCTAACAATCCCCCGCTATTCTTTTCTTTCACCAAGTTATCCCTCATTGAACTCTGGGGTATACACAACTAATTTCCTCTAAAAAGCATATCCTCCTAGATGAAATAATCCAACCACCTACTCCTATTCTCCAAAACTAGTTCTTTACAAGCTCTCCAGGGTTTTGTAAAATCTGGGTCTTCCTTATCTAAGTTCTTCAATTCATCAAAGCCTAATACCTCCACTATCATCTATGTTAGTAAATTCCTTATTCTACTCAAAGAATCAAAAAAATTATTTGACTTCCCATTCCTATGTTTCAAAACAAAATTATAACTCTGCAAGAATTCTACCCATCTCATGTGTCTTTGATTCAACTTACCCTAACTCTTCATGTATTGCAATGCTTGATGATTTGTATACAACACTAACTCCTTAGGCAATAAATAATATCTCCACTTCTTCAAGGCTTGAAATATAGCATAAAATTCTTGATCATACACTGAATATCTTCTCCTAGCATCATTCAATTTTCATTGAAATAAGCTATAGGTATCCCTTCTTGACTCAACCTTGCTTCAATTGCATTTCCACTCGCATCATAGTCTACTTGAAATGCCTTATTGAAATCTGGTAAAGCCAACATAGGTAGCTTAGTCACTTTCTATTTCAACAACTCAAAAATTTGATCTACTTCAGACATCCACCTAAAATCCTTCCTATCTCCTCTCATTATTTATGTCATTGGACTGCAAATAGAACTAAAATTCCTAAATGAACTTCTAGTAGAAACTAGCCAATCCATGAAAATATCTTACCTCTCCAATGCTATTTGGTTTAGGCCACTCAACAATTGTTCTTACCTTCTTAGGATCCATCTTCAATCCATACATATATATCACAAATAACAAATATACCAATCGTTCCTTCATGAAACTACACTTGTTAATGTTTGTCAACAACTGCTCTTCTCTCAGTCTCTACAAAACTTGTCTTATATGCAACAAATGTTTTTCCCTAATCCTATTGAAAATCAAGATGTCATCCAAATACACAATCAAAAACTTACCCAATAATTTCTTCAATACATCATTCATCAACCTCATGAAAGTACTCAGTGCATTTATTAACCCAAAAGGCATCACCAACCACTCATACAATCCTTCATTTGTCTTGAATGTTGTCTTCCATTCACCCCCTTCTCTGATTCTGATATGATGATATCCACTCTTCAAATCCATCTTTGTAAAGTATTTAGCTCCACTCAAAAAATCCATACTATCATCCATCTGGGGCAAAGGAAATCTATACTTCATCATGATCTTATTTATGGCTCTAGAGTCTATACACATTCTCCATTCTCCATCCTTCTTAGGTGCTAACATAGCAGGTACTGCAGATGGACTTAAGCTTTCTCTGATCAAACAATTCCTCAACAATTCTTGCACTTGTCTATTCAACTATTCATTCTCTACAACTATCATATAATGTGTTTCTTTATTAGGAAAACTAGCTCTAGGAATTAGATACATGTAATGACTAATACTCCTTACAGGTGGCAATCCATCAAGTACATTATCAGAAATGATCTCCTCATACTCTGTCAACAACTCCT
This sequence comes from Sequoia sempervirens, assembly GCA_007258455.2. Taxonomy (NCBI): domain Eukaryota; kingdom Viridiplantae; phylum Streptophyta; class Pinopsida; order Cupressales; family Cupressaceae; genus Sequoia; species Sequoia sempervirens. Next base: position 747,104,162 of record VDFB02281492.1, read on the forward strand.
TTATCTCTTCCAAGTGTTCTACCTACTTCAGGTCTTCAGCCTTCTTAGGAACTAAGGCATAGCACACATTCTCATGTCTTAATCCATCAAGGAATCTCTTTCCATCAACTAGGCAAGCCCTAGTATTTGTACAAAGCTCAACCTTAGGAACATCTTCCAATGGAAACAAAGTCTTATAGAATTATCTCCTAAGTATTTTGGCTTCAATATGATTGCAATTGGATTCTTTAAGTCAATTCAATTTAATGAGGATCTAGGGTTTATATTTTTTAATTCTTGCAAATCATTTACATATTGAGAATTTCCTTCAGTGTATTTCTTTTTTTATATGAACAAACTCTAAGATCCAGAAGAAGACTTGCAAAATTGGCTTCTAGAAAGGAAGAGAAGAATGTTGTTACCTTGGTAGCAGGCCTAGAATGGCAGAGTGATTTAGGTGATGAAGAACTTCAAATATGAATTCTTTTATCGAAAGTATGTTGGAAATTTTTTTCAAGCTTAATGGATGAATATCCTAAAATGGAATCATACATGATATTTACTAAATAGTTCCAATTATAATGTATTTTTTTTTTGATATTATGTGTGTCGATATTAAGTGGCACTAAAAAATAATTATATGATAGGAACCTGTGATAAAGGAGCCTTCCTTACAAAACCTTCCTAGGGATGAGGAGCATTATCAATTGATTATTGAGGTATGTAGTCATGCATTTGTTTTCCTTGTCCATCACCTTACTTGTCATTGTAGGAAATTCTTTCGATATATTACTGGTCAATACAAAGCAATTTTTTTGATTGATCCTTTCTATGGATGACAAGCACTGAGTGAAAGATCCATGCAGTCCATGATCATATATAGTAATCCACATTATGTATTTTTCAAAACGCTACTACAGTATCATAAATATTTTTCATTCTCTCTTGCATTTATACATTATTGACACTACACTATGATGCATGAGAAAACATATCAATAATCAAATAAGAAGTAGCATCTACTTTTAAAAAATTAGGGTACATTTCAGTGCTTGCTTGATTTACAAATATAAATTGACAAATAATTTTTAGTTTTCAAAAAGGAAGCCACCCCATTGTATCTTTGAGCATTTAAATTTGAATGAACCTGCAAATTTTTTCTTCACCTTAAGAGAAACAAGGTCATCAAGAATGAGTATAATGGAATTGGATGCTCATTGTAATAGACAAGAAGATCTAACATTTTATGTATTGTGAGTAGCTAGAACATTGGCTATTTTTTCAGGGCTATCTTTCAAAATAAATTACCAAGAAGAATCCACTCACAACCTTTCTATAGATATTTATTGTAGATATGCAAGGCATTGGCATCATTAAAGAGATATTGTGAAGTATTGGAAATCATAAATCATAGCTTGAAATCGGGCCACAACCATTTTTGTCAAGAAAAGCGAGATGAACTTCGTTCATTGGGTTCATGTAAGATTGTAATTTTTTCTTGACAATATTCATTCAAATTTAGGGTACATTAGGTTTACTTGGACTATAAATTTGAGGTTTTAAGTACAAATTTTAAGTTCATATGATGCCATTGATTTGACATAATTATATTTTTACCCAAATCAATTGAATATCTGTGATTTCATGTTAATATTTTCTTTTGTTGCAGTGCATGTAGAGGTTGCATACAATACAACAGACCCAGAAAATGTATATGATTGTGCATGCTATATTATTCAGAAACATCCATATAGCCTTAGTGCATGGAATTGCTACTACAAAGTGGTTTCCCAGTAAGAGAATATAGAGCTTATCCCTTTTTCAGTAACACAGTTTCCAACCAATATTTACACTTTTTTTTCTTAAATGTGTTTGGACACTAAGAAATCATATTTAATTAAGGGAAATTTTATAAGAATTCATGAATCAAATATATCTTCTGATGTTTTTGAAATGGCTCTTCCCACTCCTTTCTCTACAAACCCTAGAACAATGATATTTGTAGAAAAATTTAGGGAGTCTCCAAATTAGTTAGCAACAAATGTTGTAGATTCTTCTTACCATGTTGGAAAAGTTACAAATGGGTTTCAACATCTTTGTAACTTGCCAAAGATGTAACTGTGGCTTCAAGGCATTTACCAACCTTAACTCTCTCACACAGATCTGTAAATTCATCAACTATTATTTGTTTCATCCTACTAACAAATAGGCTTTCAAAAATTTCATCCCATAGACTCTTTGAGTGCTTCAAAACAATCTCACACACGCATTGCCATGGAAACTCAAAATTTGAACCAAAATCTATTTTTAGCCACTTCAAGCTCCCTTCAAATGCATCCAGACTGTCCAATGTATACTATTAAGGGGTGAAATTTATTTAGTGGATCTTGTAATTTTCCAAATTATGGCCAGGATTAGCTTCAAATATTAGTGAAAATGGTATAATTTTTTTTACATACCTCAATGTCATTTGGGCCAAGCTTCAGAAATTCACATTTAGATGAATTTTACCTAGAATTCTAGATTTACCCTGTAACAGTTTATTCGTCTCTTCTTCTAAGATGTCAAATTTATGTCCTAATACAACCATTATTGACTAGAGCTTACGGTTCAGGAAGATCATTGGTGCACACTGGTATATTAAAGCATACAAGGCTAAATTTGGGCCATTAAATAGGAGCAGTGTAAGAGAGTTTTTGTCACTCCGTGATGAATTAGGTCATGGAACTCATTCTTCAAAAACAACAGGGAATTTTGTAGATAATGTGAATTTTGTTGGGCTTGCTCTAGGATACGCAAGGGGGGGTGCCCTTGGAGCTCACATTGCAACATACAAGGTATGCTGGGCTACTGGTGATTGTAGTTTAGTTGACATACTTGCTACATTTGATGATGCAATTCATGATAGTGTGGATGTAATTTTCATGTCTCTTGGATCGCCACCTCCACTTGATACTTATTTCAATGATCCCATAGCTATTGGGTCATTTCATGCTCTAGACAAAGGAATTGTTGTGGCTTGCTCAACTGGAAACTTTGGACCTTACTCAGATATAGTTACAAACATAGCTCCCTGGCTGATCATAGTTGACAAAAGTTTCCCTACTACATTCACTCTTGGAAACAACCAAACATTAAAGGTTAAACACCCATTCTTTTCCATTTACCAAGTTGTGTAAGAAGCTAGCTATAGTTGAATCATTCTGATTTAGTATTAACTGATTTAGCATGTTAAAATTTAATGGCATTACTACAAGGAATATTTTCTCATACGGGCCAAGCATTGTATGCTAAAAAGCATATGGGGAAGTCCTGTAGTATTTTTTATGCATAAGGCATTGCTTCTAGGGATGTTGTTGCCTCCAAAGCTAGGTATTGCCTCTACAGTTTATTGCTTTGATGTTAAATATATTCTCTATCTAAAGTAGCTTGCACCTTGAATGAAATATTATTTCTCAAGGGAATTAATAAATCTACAGTTGTGAGGTAGACTCTCTTAATGCTACTTTAGCAAGAGGTAAGTTTTTTCTATGTTTCCAAACTAGAACTCAAAAGCCAAGCAATGTTGTAGCACTTACTATCTACAATGCCAAAGGAATTTCAGTGATCTATGCTCATATCCAAACCAAGACGATAGTTTCTTCCCCCCTTATTCCATGTGTACAAGTCAATTTCAAAGTGGGCACTAGTATTTTTTCCTACATACAGACATCAAGGTAATCAATTGGCAATTTCTACAAAGGAATAAGTTAACAGTCACCCTGCATTTGCAACTACAATTTTTTTAAAAAGTACTTTGACTAAGAATGCCTTGAGATACTTTGTAGATCTCCTATTCTGAGACTAGCTACCTCAGAAACAACTATTAAGAAGACACTTGCTCCACAAATTGCATTTTTCTCCTCTAGGGGACCTAGTTCTTTGTCTCCATCAATATTAAAGGTAAGCAATTTGCACTCTTCCATTTATTTAGCAATTATGATTTATTGATTATAGATCTAATTTAAATGGTGGGCATTATTCCTAATGATAAGGTATCCTTTTAGTGGAGAAACCATGCTGCAAAACAGAAAAATGTTTGAATACCTCTAAAACTTGACTTCAGAGGTTCTTTAGTACACATATTGGTCTTCTTGTTAAATGTAATTATGAATATGCCCTAGAATTTAAGTGAAATAGTTACTTGCAACTTTGCAGCCATTATAAGACAACATTATAACCAAAAAGTCACAAAAATCTTCATATTTGACACAAGTTGTAATGAATGCATTGGCCTGCTTGGTTATTGGCTCAGATGCTAGTTATGAACATTATTCATTCTGCCACGGTTTTGTAGAATTTGAACCAGGCTTGATCTCTTGTATTCAAATTTTACAAGCAATACAAACACCAAACCAAACCATAGCTCAACTAGCACCCTTTTGGGTGTGGTGAAAGTTTCTTTTGCATATTTAAATTTTTTTAAATATTTTCTAATTGACATTCATATCTGAAACTTCAACCCCATATGTAAAATTTATGGGTTTGCTCAAACTTCAATCTTTAACTTAATTTGATGTTTAAGTTCATAAGTTTTTCCTTTAATTTGCATTGACAGTAGATTTTTGTTCAAATCTAATGGTAAGATGATTCCAAATGGATTGTATTTTTTCTTCCTTATAAAGCTTTTCTGAAACGCAAAATCTTCACCTTGATATTTGTTTGCAAGAGCAATCCTTCAACCTTCTAATCCAAGTTAACATCACCTGATAGGTTCAAACTTCAAACTTAATAGAAAATGTAGTTTGTGGATATTCATTGATGATTCTATATTTTATATTTCGACATGATGGCTCCTTTTAAATGAAAAAATTGGTAGATCTCATGGTAAGATGCTTCCAGGAAGATTGTAGTTTTTGCTTCCTTATAGGGCTTTTCTGAAACACAAAATCTTCAGCTTGATATTTATTTGGAAGAGAAATCCTTCTGCAAACCTTCTAAGCCAAGTTAACATCACCTAACAGATTCGAACTTCAAATTTAATGGAAAATGTAGTTTATGGATATTCATTAATGATTCTATATTTTATATTTCAACAAGATGACTCCTTTTAAGTGCAAAAATTGGCCTTGGCCTTCATCAAATGCAAAAATTAACCTTGGCCTTTATTTCAATTTCCAATCTTCCACAACTTTTCTATCAGATACTAATGCTCCCTGATGGAAATTTTAGGGTTCAAATATCCCAAAAAATTAAATATCTTTAAATTCTTTCATATGACACATTTTTTTTTTCTTAATGGGAAAAATTTTGTTATTTGAGTGCAAGCTTATTGTTTGGGAACTTGAATGATTCTATATTTTATATTTCAACATGATGACTCCATTTAAGTGCAAAAATTGGCCCTGGCCTTCATTAAATGCAAAAATTAACCCTAGCCTTTATTTCAATTTCCAATCTTCCACAACTTTTCTATCAGTTACTAATGGTCCCTGATGGAAATTTTAGGGTTCAAATATCCCAAAAATGTAAATATCTTTAAATTATTTTATACGACACAGTGCTTTGTGCTTAAAGTCTTCAATTTTGATACTTCATGTTGATCATATGCATCTCACTTTTCTTCTTTATCCTTAAAATGTAAGAAGAACTTTCTTTTCAATTTGAAAGCTATTATTTTGCATATCTTTTATACAAAGTCTCTAACCTTGCAAGTCTGGTACTAAAAGTAGAAAGATAAAGATGACAACTCTCCTAAGCATTGTATTTGTGTTTGCAGCCTGACATTGTTGTGCTTGGTGTCAATATATTGGCAGTGTGGACCCATGTTTCTCCCCCATTTGATATGCCACTTGACATGTGCATTGTTAACTTCAATATTGAGTATGGAACAGCCATGTCCTACCCCCATGTATCAGGTACAATCACTCTTCTCAAATCCTTGCACCCAAGGTGGAGTCCTACTACAATCAGGTCAACATTGGTAACAACAGGTAAGAGTTACTACCTTTTGTACTCTTTACTCATATGATAATATTAAAGTCATAACTAGAATTCAGTAAAATAGAGTGATATGAGATGCTCAAGCTTGAGGAAAGAATACTAGAAATTTGAGAACATGTTAAAATTTAGACCTATAATAATTCAAATTTATGTTTGTGAAGTGAAGTGAGTCAAATTAAAATAGGAAAAACATTCAAGAGATTTTATGTAGGGTAGGATATATGATGCAGGACCTAGGAGGTGGCCCAACTGAATAGGAAACCAACCCAAGTACCCTCGAATAAACCTTCAATCCTATAGTTTCAAACATGCAATGAGGATAGGAAAACCTAACTATAACTCAATCACTGACACACACTTGTTCTGAGTCTCATGATAAGAATAGTTTTGGTTAATTTTTGGGAGTTACATTCGTTTAAGAGGATTATAAAATTCATGCATACAAAACAAACCCTAATGTTATATCTTTACAACAATAGCAAATTCATTTTCTATGACTGAGAATTACACCAATATGAAGGGGCTTTGTTACATATATCCAAACAAAGAAATTAAATACGGTAGTTTTGAATAAGACTGAATGTCTGCTCTATAGATCCTTTGAATAAAACATATGAAACTTATAATGAAAATCACAGACTTTAACTCTAAAAAACATTAATACAGAAAGAGGGAGGTTGAGCTCCCTTGTTTCCAAGGTAGATTTCTCATGATTTCAAATCATCTATTTTGTCTTCAATGTCATTGCTTCCTCTTCCAAAACAATCCTGTGTTTCCCCTCCCTAAATATGATTGATATTTATTTAATCCTAAGTTCAAAATGGACCTCCATTTCAGAAGTCTCAAGCATCCTATCTAGCTGCTTTGTTTGTATTGACCCAAGCTTACAAATTCTTCCCAAGGATGCAATTTATCAATCATTTTTTTTAGCTTCATTAATTGTTAGTGTTCTCTCCCACCAAAATGCAAGAAAAACTAGTTTATAGTTTAAGGTTTTTCTCTTCTTTCTCTGAAACAGATGGCCCTTCTCTATTCATTTCTCATTATGTGTGCCAACAGTATGTGTAAACTGAATGACACTTCTGGAACCATGGCATGAGGAAACTGAATGACACTCTTAGCATCATGGATAAGGATAACCATCTAAGAAAGATCAAAGGATAAATTCAAAGCAATTATTCATTTATTTATTTATGTTCCCAATTTTTCTGGTGATGAGGATTGTTGTCCACTGAGGATGCTCTTTCATTAGACAACTCCAATAGAAATTTTGTTAGCTTAGTGCTCATTAACATAGGATGAGTAGTAGAAGTTAGAATGACTCTTTTGGCTAAGTACCATAGCAATGGAATTCCATTCCACTATGTGAAGTGCTTCTTGGTTTTTGACCATTTTTTTCTTCTTCACTGCCATCTCTCCTCTTGATGATATACTATTTCCTTTCCATAAAATTTCTCTTCTTTTAAATTCTGGACTGACTACTTCTTCTCAACTCATTTTGAAGACTGCTACAAGTCTTATCACCAAATTCTTTATTGATTGCTTTCATAATTTCATTCTTGTGCATAAAACCTATCGCATCCTCTTGTTTGAAGGACAATGTATCCTCTACACCCTACTTTACATGCTCCTGCAATAACACTTTTCCTTTCTCTTCTTGAAATATGTAGTTTTGATAATCCACGTCTTTTTAGCTACTTCTGTTACAACACTACCATCACTTGTACCATGTTGGACTGAAATAAACTCCAATTTGTTATATACCATATTCTCTTTGTCTTCAGTTATCCTTACAAGCACTGTAATAATTTTCTCCACATGGTCATCTATGCTCTTATTGCTTAATTATGAAAAAAGAAATTTTGAACTCTTGAAAACCTCTTCTTCATCATCTGTGTGATTTAGTTTCACATCTTTTTCACTCTTCATCACTTTTGAATGATTTGTAGCCATCCACTTCAGTCCATGCTTTGTCTCTATGTCACTTTCCTTCTTTATTGTCAAAACTTGGATGGTTTGGACATGACAAAAAATTATTCTTCTTCCAATTTTTTATACACCATATTCTCTTTGTCTTCACTTATCCTTACAAGCACTGTAAGCATGTTCTACATAAGTTCATCAATGCTCTTATTGCTTAATTATGAACAAAGCAATTTTGAACTCTTGAAAACCTCTTCTTCATCATCTTTGTGATCTATTTTCACATCTTTTCACCCTTCATCACTTTTGAATGATTTGTATCCATCCACTTCATTCCATGCTTTGTCTCTATGTCACTTTCCTTCTCTATTGTACAAACTTGGATGGTGTGGACATGACAAAAAAATATTCTAGTTCCAATTTTTTATACACCATATTCTCTTTGTCTTCACTTATCATTACAAGTATTGTAAGCATGTTCCACACAAGGTCATCAACAATCGTATTGCTTAATTATGAACAAAGAAATTTTGAACTCTTGAAAGCCTCTTCTTCATCATCTGTGTGATCTAGTTTCACATATTTTGCACTCTTCATCACTTTTGAATGATTCATTTTTCATAATAGTATTCTCTCTATCATTTGAATCTTATGTTTTATTGATATTGTTTTAGATATGTTTGTTTCTTTATCTCACTTGTTATGTAGGTCATTAGATATATTGAATCTCCTAGTCTTGAAGAGATGTTCAAAACATTTAACAACATGCTTGGACAAATAAAACAAACAATTCATAGTAAGGATCATAACTTGAGATTGAATGAGGAGTATAATGGGCCCATTATGATGGAATGGTGGAACACCAGGAGCACTGAGAACTAATATTATAATAGGTGTTAAGTTGTCATTGTTGCTTTCAATGTAACTATCGTATTTAGCTTACAATGTCTTGTGTATAGTGTAGATGAAGTAAATTGAAGTATTTTTACTATTAATTCCATATTTTCTATTATACATTGTAGTGAAGTGGATCTTGTATTTTTGTAACACCCCTCTTCTAATTTACCAAGTCATTTGTGTTGTTGAAACTAAATCCTATTTGTATGTGTTCTTGTATTGCTCAATCTCTACATTTAACTAAATAGCATAAACATAATAGCTATCATAGATTTTATTTTAAGCTAATTTGCATTGCATACTCAAAAAACACCTTTAGTTTTGTTCACTGTGTATAAAATATTCACAAATCAATATACTTGATGGACCTGTGAATCTAGTTTCTAATTCACTTGATTTCATTTAAAACCATTTAGAATTGTAAAAGTTATTGTAAATTCACTTCAGGCAGGTTGAAATCCTGTTATAGGGTAACAGTGGGAGTTCAAAATTCTATTTCTTCCAAACTAACTAGTAGAATAGTCTAAATATGGGTGAGTAGGCTTCTTTTTGTATACTATTTCATGTTCCAAAGACTCATACTAAGTGATGATGGTTAGCATGTAAAAAATTAATGCCCTAGATCTGTATTTGCATGAAAAATTTAGAATTTGACAGAGAACAGTAAAAAATTTGTGGTTTACTAATGCAAAGGATGTTCTACTTGGATTACAATGAATTAGAAGTTTGTAGAGGTGTATATTGAAATCTCTCTAATAAATTTTGGTGATTTATAAGCTTTGATAGCACTTTTGTACACTGTCCTGTAGATACATTGTTATCACAATCACATTTTGGAATCAATAATGAAGGGTTTGAATGGGTGTTTGAAGTTCATTATCAAGAATAAAGGTTGGGGAATGCTTTTGTTATGTATTATAGGAATTTTTAGACATGTATGATACGTTGGTAATGAGGATTGGGTTTGGAGTTTGAATTTGTCTTGTGTAGGTGGCCTAAATGGGCATAGTGGTTAATTAAGACATACCCTTTTTGATAGTTCTGATATTGGAGCTGTTTTTGTTGGTGAAAGGGGTTTGTGTCATGTATTTTGATGTTGCTTCAGTTATTTTGTGAATTCAATAAGAGGTGTGTGTGCCTTAATCTTAGTTTGAGTACTTTGAAACAAGGTTTTGTGAAGAATGTGGAGTCCTATTTGCAAGGATAGTCAAGAATTGGTTGGGTTTCTGACAAGTTGAGTTTGGTGAAGAGCCTTGTGCTCCTAAATTGCATTAGTATCCTTCTTTAATAGATTAGTGAAGAGTGGTTTCTAGAACTCCTAGATTTCTAATGGAACTTTCCAATGATTGTGAGGAATACACATTGCCACTATGAACACATGAACATGCTTTCACTGGTCTATCGGTGGAGCTATGAGGGGAGTTCCCCCGATGTAGTAATGTTAGGCCCCTTGACCCCGCCTTGTACCATGACAGGGAGCACACTAGGGGCACTGCCCCTAGACCCCATGAGGGGCACTGCCCCTCGACCCCACTGGGGGTGCTACCCCCAGACCTCAGTGAGGAGCGTTGCCCCTCAACCCCACTGGGGGCATTGCCCCCAGACCCCCACGAGGGGAAATACCCCTCGACCCTCCTAGTGGTGTTCTAAGTCCTAGCTTTGGAAGATATAATGATATTCAAGTAACCTACAATGTTGTAATCAATTACGCCTATAAGACAAGTCACATGCTTGACATTAGGGAAGAAGGTTAAGTAAGGGTTTTCAATGCTTATTTGTAGAATCTAGTGACCAATATCAATGTAAATTTTTGGATTTGATATTAAGAAGTGTTGTGAACCTTCTTCAAATTTTGGATTTGATGAAATTAAAGGTGTTGAGCCCATTTGGTCTACTACCATGTTATGACAGAGTTGACTATTGGAGTAAAACTATGTTTGGAAAGATTTGTAGTGCTCCTATTGTGTGGTCTTAAAACCCTTTAAGGTCATTTATGTGAGTGTCATGAATGCCTCTAAAGCAATGATGAATTCCTATGTTCATATATGATCCACAACCTACGCATTGATGGTTCTATAGCAGCATTTATGTATATTTACCTCAAAACATAGTTAATAAACAATAATTCATATCAGTTGGCCTTGCTTTTTATAGATAGATATATGAGTAGATAGTTGTTATCATAGCTATTGTTTATATTTTTTGTTTTATAGTGATAAAATTTCAATCTTTTTTTCCTATTGTGATGGCTTTCATATTCATGGTAGAAAGTGGGCTTTTCAATTTGCATATTTCATACTCTACAACATGGGACTCCTACTACTTTCTAGGAGAGCTCTCAAGGTACTCTGTTTCATTTTCCTTTTGACCTATATAAATGCAACAATAAAGAAGAAATTCCAATCTATTTATATATGATACTTACTCAATTGAGATAGAATTTGTGATTATCTTTAGATCCCCATTTTGATATTAGGTGCTTTATCTTGATATTAGATGTTTTTTCTTGATAGCATGTCTAATCTAGGATTATTGTTGACCAGAGATGTTGTGACTCTGTCCAGTATTGTTATCTTTTTGGCTAAATGGCTAGCATTGTACATCTTTGTCTATAACTTGAGGGGTATAATCTTGTATTAGAACATGGCTTAATTCATTTACTATGAAAATGGTTTTGAAAAGATTTATAGGTTATGGATTCTTTGAAATACTGAAGATGAAAGATATTGATTAAAATTTTATAAAATATCAAAGTGCTTAAAATACTTAAATAAAACCAAGACTCATCTCCAAGTATCTTCTCAACAATTCCTAACCATTGCAATTGCAACCTTCATGTAGAGTTTGTCCCCATTTCAATTATGTATCAAACTAAGCTTATCCCATTTTTTAGTATATTGATCCTATCCCCATTGCCCAGTGATATATCAAACTAATCTTTTCATGATTGCTTTGTGTACTCAACAATTCACAACTTTCCCTAGGGATACACATAACTCAGTTAATGAACCAGGTGGGAAATTATGTCCATAACATGGCAACCTTTTTTGGAGTTCTTATTGTGGGATTCATAAACAGTTGGCATGTTTCCCTTGTAACTCTAGGTACTAGTCCATTTATTGTGGTTGTAGGAGGAGATTCAAATATCTTTCTTCATAGGCTTGTTGAAAACATTCAAGATGCATATGATAAATATGTTAGCATTGCAAAGCAGGTTTGAATGGGGGTGGGGGATGATGTAGTTTGTATAAATTAACTTGTTAAGTTTTTGTATTTTGTTTATAAATTGACTTTATGCTAATTCCTTGTTGACTTGTGTGTAGTTGCTATGATTTGGATTCAAGTAATTGTTGATGGTTGTGCTATATTTGACAATTGTCAGGGATTTTATACATGTTTTTCCTAGTCTAGGAAAGTAGTACAATCTTGATAGATGTTTCCTAGTCTATAATTTGTGTACAAGCACTACTCCTAATGAATAAAACAATCATTGATATTGGTCTACAATGCCTTGCAATGTTTTTTTATGTTTTTCTTACATAGAAACAACTGATGTTATTTTTTGGCTATAAACACCACTTCTGCTTAGATTTATGTTAGATTATATTGATGGTAGTTTCTTTATTAGAGTTGATACCTTGATCACTTTTGTTTTAATAGAAAGGAAATATTCTTTTAAGATGTTATGTCCATGATAGATATTTAACAAATGCAAGAAATTTTAGCTGATAATGACCCATGGAAGTCATTATTTTGACATAAGTCATTAATCTTTCTAGGATATGAACATGGTAGAAAATATAAAATCTTCTTAATGCTTTGGTACTTTAGTATAGATCCATTGAATTATTTCAAATTTAAGGTTATTGTTTACACTAACCATTGATGAACTTTCTTTGCTTACATTTAGTTTTGTTTTATTGATTGTAGCATTGAGGGACTCTTTTTTTTCCTTGTGTAGGAAGGGAATCGGTATGATAAGTGATTCTAGAGCTAAGGGATGGGTTGATGGAGGTGGTTGCAGAGTTTCCATAAAGATCTATAGTAGGAAAGAGAGTTTGAATATCTTTGTGCACAGTTAGTTTGAATGAGGTCAGCCTACAAATGATTGGAGCTTTATCACAATAATAGAATGAAAGTTCCTTTGTAAAGATGTATCATGTACTTATGCATTACAAGGCTAAGGGACTATAGGTTATGATACAAAAGAATAGTCATGCACAAATGACAGTTAGAGGATCAACAAGCATTACAAGGGTAAAGGACTGTAGGTTATGATATAAAAGAACAATCATGTTCCTATTATTTTGTAAGCTGTTGAATAGCATAAAGGCAAGGCTTTGGAGCAGATTTCAGCTAGTTATTTTCTCTCTCAGTAATGTATTGTAATATTTTCAAGTTCTTTTATGTTGGGACAACAAATTGTAACTCCATTTTAAAGCTTACACAACTAAATGTAATATATTTTTGATTAATAAAATAAGTTATTTTTACCTTCTCATTATTGTTTTATTGTGCAAATATTTTAGATAGTTGATAAGTAATATTTTTTATTAATGGAAACTAGTAAATAAAAATGACTAAATATATGACTAAAGTAATGACTAAATGATTAAATTGATGTCTAAATATATGACTAAATCAATGACTAAATTAATGACTAAATATATGACTAAATAGATCACTACCATGACTAAATAAATTAGTAAATTAATTACTAAATCAGTGACCAAATTAATGACTAAAATAGTTCAGTCATAAATTTGGTGGTGTTATAAATGACTACAAATAAACCACTGAAAATAGTCACATGACTAAAATTAATGACTAAATATATGACTAAACAAATGAATAAAATTTTTTAGTCATAAATTTAGTGGTGTTATAAATGAATACAAATAAACCACTAGTAGTCATGTGACTAAAGTTAGTCATTTATATGCAATTTTTAGTAGTTTATTTAGTCATATATTGTTGTTTGTGTACTAGTGGATGGTGGGGGAAGTGGTAAAGAAATAGCAAGTTGTGCCATACGTGTCTGGACCTTGGGGTTGAGCATTACCCAAGAAAGCTTAGTAGAAACATTCTGCATATAGGCTATGACAGTGTGCAATAGTGTGGGTGATGCCATAGTGGTTGTCATTAGGGAAGGAGGAAAAGTGGATAGGGTAGGCAAGGGAGGCATGAGTGAAGAATTAAATAGCAAGGAAGTAGTGGAGGAAGAAGAGTCCAACACTACTACTGGAGCAGTCACTGAGGTGCAGGCGAGGTGGATAAAGATGTCCATGGTGGGTGGAGATGAGACAAGAAAATACTAGGTTGGAGGTAGTGGAATGGTAGTAGCGAGGGTAAAGAAAGTAGAAATGGTAGGTGGTGAAAAGTGAGGCTCCTCAAATTATTCTTCTTCAAGTTGGGGCTCTTCCTCCTAAAGAATGGGCATTTCTAGCACAAACATCCCCATTCTTCCCTTCTTTGGTGGAGGTGGTCCTTCTGTTACTTTCCTTGTATAAACCTTGTGCTTGGGCTTACGCTTGGGTGCCTATTTCCTCTTTTAAGATCTTGTAATAGGCGGGGATTTTGGAGCTTCTCCATAGGATCCCACAGCAACACCGCTATCAGTAAAATTTTCCATTTCATTCTCAATCTCCCCATATTTAAGCTTGGCTCCCTGCTCTTTCAATTCAGAAATTTTTTCATCTAGCCACTATTTTTTTTTGTTCTCCACAAGACAAGTGAGAACATTCAGGTTGGTGACCTCTTCTTCAATCCAATCTATTACTAGCAAAAGTACATTAATCAAGGCACCATATCTTTCATCTATCATGTTGTCATCATTGAAAACTTGGTTTGGCACTTGGAAAAAAATGATAGATTTCATGAATACGACAGTCATTCTCATATAGTGGTGCATCCCCACTTCTTTATCATTGTCACAATTCACCCAAAATTCTTCGATGTGAGGTTGATGGGCGTATTCTCTCCCAACCCATTTTTTTAACTTACCTTGAGGATCTACTCCTCCTTTGTCTATACGAAGGTTTAAATTATATTCTACCAAATCCTTTTCTAAGTATTTTGCACAAGGAGAAGTGGGGAAAGCATACATTCCTTGTCCAAGGGTGAGGGGTATGAGACCCCAGCTCTTTGTTTTTTGATCAACAAGGTGTGGGAAGTTTCAATTTGTTGGGTCACCTTTAGTAAGATGATCCTGTAATTGGGGTAGTGTGGCAATTGGTAAGGTATTCCTAAGAATCCCTCAATCCTAATCTAAGTGAACTTTACAATTTGGATGAATAGATACCCAAAACCCTTCACAAACACTTTCACACTATGCAAAACTCTTCTTTCAAAATCTCCCCTAAGGAGTTGGATTAAATTCCCAATGAAGGCATCATTCACTCTTCTATACCCCTTAAATTTTACGTATTGGAGTTGTGGATAACACTCGTATACCTTCAATTGTCCCTTATTGGTTCCCAATTCTCTGGCACAGAACAATCCTTAAATGGGAACTTGACCACGTGGATAACACTCGTATACCTTCAATTGTCCCTTATTGGTTCCCAATTCTCTGGCACAGAACAATCCTTAAATGGGAACTTGACCACCAAGAGGTAGACTAGGTATGAGGTCATGTAGAAGCAAAAGGTATTCTTTACCTCCATGAATTGCTCATGTATATTGTCACTAATCATATTTTTCCAATGGAACTAGGTCTACCCTCTAAAGATCTCTTCCATGAAATAGAACATCCAATTCTCAAAGAATGTAGTTGTGGGAAAACCCATTACTCTGCTCAAAAGTGTGACCAGATCATGGTGCTCCTTGAAGAAGTCACTCTTGTATATTTTTTGAGGAACTTTGGCAACACTTGCTCTCTTTTCCTTCAACCAATTATGGTTGATTTTTCATTTACACCCGATGGGATCTTGTTGTCACACCTGATTGGAAAATTCTTTCTCAACCTCTTCCATCTCATCAAAGACTTTGACACCAAAGGTCCTGCTGATAAAATTGGCAGAAATTTTTTCCAATACTCTTCCATCATGATCAATTTCTTTTCTATTGGAGTGATATCACACTTGGTAGGACATTACTAATTATGGAGCAATAAGTGTGGGAGGGAAACCAGCCACCTTGCCATGCCACTCTGCTTGATTTTCAAGGCCTTGTCCATTTGATGCTTAAGCATGATTGTCTACCTAAATACATTTGTACTAACTTTCCCAAGGTCAATGTTTGAAATTGTATCCTAGTTGGAGGTGATCTTTGAGGTGTGCTCCACCCCATGAAACTTGTACTTCATTTGTTCTTTTTCCTCTTTTCCTTTGGGAGTCGAGTGGTATTATTTCCCTTGTCTAGCTTCTATGCAGGCTTCTCTGATGGACTCACAACAAGTTCCTTAAATATTACATGCAAAAGATGCAGTAAGTGTACTTACATAAAACTAGTGAAATTTCAATCAAATTCTACAAATTGAGTGTTAGATCCATTTATACATCATAAAAAGATCATCAAATTCATTATCACCAATCATTTGGGGCTCATTCAGGTCATTTGGGCAAATGATGGTTTAGGAGTGTGGGTTTCCCCTAGGTGGAAGTCATCAGGAGTAGCTTGGATCATAGTGGTGTTGGGGCCACAAAGATCCATAGGTAGCCATCCACAGAGGAATTTCCACATTGTATGTTTGGAGGGGAAATCTCCTAAGGAATGATTAAGCACATGCATAAATAGGTCACAAGGTTCTTGGTGTCATTAAATTATGCTTTGATGTTTTTGCAGGTTGCACCATGAGGTGGAAAGATGTTGAGGCTCAGTCATTTAGTGGAGATGTTCAGTAGGCAAAGACTTGCATATGGAACTCTGCATCACGGAACCCACAAACACTTTGGACATTGGGTACTATGCCTTAAAGTTTCATCAATTTCAAGAATGTGGAGGAAAACTACCAGGAAGTCATTACACATTTTCTATTAAGGAATGACAATAAAGGGAAGGTGGTCCTCTATTGGTAGCCCACAAAGGTGGGCCCATAGATGGTGATTAGTCTCAAGTTCTACATTGACAATTTTCAAAATTAGGAAAAAGGACAAGCTCCTCAAGGAATCCGTAATGTGGGAAGACATAGGTGCTTTGACGCAAGGTAGTGGTAATAGGTAGATGGACCTCTAACAATGTGCAATTGCCAGAGTTCACCTGCCAGAACTTTTCACTTCATGTTTTTTTTAGTAGATCTTGAAGTTAGAGAAGGTGATGAGGTGTGGGGAGTCCACACTATAGGAGGATATGGTGACTTATCCATTAAACAATGGTAGTCAGAGGACAATGATCTGCCCATAGTGGCCTGCATGATGATTTATACTTGGTGAGTTTTGCAAGCACAGAGCCTAGGTTCATTTGAAAACATAGATTGAAGGTGGATCCTGCATTGCAGGAAGTCATTAAGGCTTAGGGGCTAATGAAGTGGTGATGGGATGGGAATTTCCCGCAGTTGGAATCTTGCATGGGCACTCCTGCAAAGGGAAATTGACTTAGCCATTACTGTAATATTTTTCAAAGTTATTAGGAATGGTAGGGGTGATGATGTAGGCCACAAGGGTTTATCCACCATATGAATAATTACAAAGGTGATTCCACATGGGTGAGAGAATGTGATTTAGGCCATTGCCCAGAGATTTTTCAAAAGTTGGGGAAAATTTCCCATGAAGGGATGAAGGTTGCAATGACTTGGAAAAAATTCCATAGTGAGGTAGGGTTTAATTTTCAAAGGTTTTAACATTTACAAACCCCTAATTTGTGAAAAGAAACACTACTCAAAGGTTTAAATGTGAACTTACCCAGAATCCACGTGGAAATATGAAGGAAACTTGGTTCAAATTCACTAGAGGCTTTACATGGGGAGAGCTCTTTGTTCTCTATCAAAATTTCAAAATCCAGTAGGTGAAAATGATAGCCCAAGCATATCCTATTTATAGAAATCCCACCATAAATGTGTGCATTTAATTCTTGTACAACGATAGGTCAGGTTGATGAGGGTGTGGAAATCTGCACCTAGCTGGACATTTAGGTAAAAACCCAGGTGGCGAAACCAACTGTAGGGCCTGCAATGTGGGCAACAACCTAGGGTTAGGCACTTCTTATTGGTGAAGCAATGATGGAAGCCCATGGAGGGAGACCCACATATGAGGGTCCGCAAGGCTTGGTAGACGCTAGAGAAAAAGGCTGAGGGAAACTTGGAGTGCCAAATCCACAAAGGCAGATGACTTATCAAATTTTGGGTAGGTAATTTTGGTCAAAGGGATTTTGATGAATTCACTATGTATGACCAATTTAAGCTCATAAATAGGGGCACACAAAATGGGGAAAAGGAAAAAATGACTCAATGAAGGTGAAGAGGAAAGAGGGGGTCCCTAGTTTGAATGGGGCATGTGTGTTATAGGCATAAAAAATGATGACTCTACTGGGAGAAAGCTCTAGAGCATTCCAATGGTAAGCATTCATCTAGAACCCAAAATATCTAGCTCGCAAACTAGAAGCTAGTTTCCTCAAATGAACTAGAGACTCAAAGGAGGATAGAATCCTTGGTTGAATCAAATCACTGAAATATCTCAGAAGTGTGTGCAGTGAGTTTATTTCCCTCCGTCAGAGACCATATAGAACTGCAATCAATTAGCTGAGGCAAGCTATGTAGGTTTTCTAACCCCAAAAGTAACCTAGAAATTGCTTTATTTCCAGTTAGGCATCCATATCATCGACGGAGTTGTCCCTCTGACCACATGAACATTTTTCTATTTACATTTGAGTGTCCATAGCCTTGATAGATTTGGTCACACACCCACACAGTTGCATGTTTGAACATTTTCTTTTTTCTTTTCTTTTCTTTTCTTTTAATATTTTCTTTTTGATAATTCCTTTTTCTCAACTACATAAGCACTAAAGCTCATTGTGGGTTTGGAAATCACACTGGTCACTAGAGGAAACCTAGGATTTTTTCACTTGCCTAAGCCTCAAAATGACTATTGTATAACTCTTTAAGAGAATTTAAGATGTATTTTATGTGTAATCTAAGATAGATGTGAAGGGACTCAAATATGAGTTTTGTCCTAAATCAAGTTAGAGTTCAAGTAAGGAAACCCACCTCACGAAGGCGAACAAAAATTTATAGTAGCTGATGAAGAATTATCCAAGGAACAAATGAGAGTGGGTAACAAAGTAGGCCATTCAAGAAGGTAAGGCTCTACCACCACATCGAGATTGGAAAATACCCTCAACAAAATAAAATCTAGGAAAGTGAGTGAAAGTGAAGCAAAAAGAAAAACAACAAACCAAAAAACCTACTCTAACTATATACAACTATATACAAAAGGGGGTGAGCTTGGACAACTCAAGCAAGGAAATAATGCTTGAGGTACTGCTCATTTATAGGAAAGAATACATCCTCTCCAATGAGGGTCTTAAGATGAAAGGTATTATCTCCCAAGATCTCAAAAATATGAAAGGGACCAAGGCAGAGCTTGTCAAATTTGTCATGTCCCCCTTTATTCTCATGGGCCTTTTCCCAACATAGGACTAAATCTGCAATTCTAAAGTTATTTACTTTGGCTCTACAATTGAACCATCTCTTAACTATGCTCTGGTTTTTGGGAAAATTTTCTATTGCTTGGTCACAAACTTCTTCTAAGTGCAGCAATGCAGCTAGTCAAGCTTCATGTCATTCTTTGTATTCATAGTAAGCATTAAAAAATTGAAGTGTGGGGATCTTGAGGTGGAATGGGAAAACAAGCTCTAGGCCATAGACAAGGAGGAATGGGGAGTTTCCCATGGTAGGTTTGTGATGCGTGCGATCTACCCAAAGAAAAAAATGCAATTGGGTGTGTCAGTGCTTTGGGTTCTTGTCAAGAAGTTTGTGTATGACAGTCAACAAGTTTTTATTCGTAGATTTAGCTAGGCCATTCCTTTGGGGATAATAGTTAGACAAAACCTTAAGTGCAATTCCATATTGAAAGGCCCAACTAGCAAAACTTAAGGGAAGAAAATGCAGGTTTATTGTCACAAACCAAAGAAAACAGGCAACCAAAGTGATTTAAAATGAAAATTTCCATAAAATTAGTAACTACTTTAGTTGTACAATGCCTAAATACAATAGCTTCATTCCATCTATAGCAGTAATTAGTAGCACTCAAAATGTACCTATGGCCTGCAAGGGATGGTGGTCTTACCGAACCAATGAAGTCGAGTCCCCATTGAGAAAAAGGCCTTACCTCCATGGCTAACTGGAGTGGTACAATGACATTCCTCTCCATGGTGGTGATAGTCTAACAGATGTTATAAGATCTAACATGGTTGTGTGCATATTTGAACAGGGTCACCCAATAGTATCCACCTCATAGAATTTGATGAGCCATTGATGGGTCGAATCCATGGCCAGTGCCAAACTTGTCATGAAATTATTTCAACACTTTGGTTGCTTCCACCTTTCCCAAGAATCTGAGATTGATTCCTTCATGATTTCTCTTGTATAATATGGATCCTTGCAGCATGTAGCTATTTTTCTTCAATCTCAGGGCCCGATTTTGAACTCCTGGCAACCATGGTGGGAACTTGTTGATTAGCAGATAGTAGATGATGTTGTCGTACTATTGACTTGGTGAAACATCCTCCATGTGGTATTGCTACACTATGAGTTCTGACTCAACTTCTGCTATTGTACGAGTGAGGGCTTGTCCTTAGACCAGTCTCATGCAGTGAATCTCCATTTCGTATTCCTACAGTAGCATGACCCATTTTTCTCTTCTTTCACCTAACTCATTTTTCATTAGGCAGGTCTTAATCACTATATCTAGAACAATTACGAACACCTTGTTTCACAAGATGTAATGTCTAAATTTCTTAACTCCTCTGACCAAGGCATATGCCTACTTTTCAACATTGTGGTACCATAATTTTGCATATTTTAGTAGAGCACTCATAAATGCAATGGGGTGCTCATTCCCCTTGTCATCCTTCTACATTAACATGCTAGCACGAGTGATCTAAAGCAAAAGAATAGATATAGAATGGCTTCAGATAATTTGGGCTCACTAGCACTGGAGCGTCTGCAATAGCCTTCTTGATTTCTTCAAAATCTTGTTTGGCTTCCAGTGTCCATTCCACTTTGGCATCCTATTTGAGCATTGCATTCAAGGGCTTGACTATTTCAACAAAGCCTGTGATGAATTTCCTAACAAAGTTAATATTTCCAAAGAAAGACTTCATTTCCTTTTTGTTGCCTAGATTTTGAACTTTCAATATGGCTTGTATGCACTCTGAATCAATGGAGATCCCCTTTTCTAAGATTACGTGTCCCAACAGCTTCCCTTTAGTTACCCCAAAAATACATTTCTTCAGATTGAGTGACATGTCAAACTCCCTGTATTTCTAGAATACTTTACACAAGTCAAAACGTGGTCTCCTCTTTCCTTTGAAAAGACAATGAGGTCATCCATGTATATGATCATGCATTTTCCAATGAGATCCTTGAAGGCAATGTCCATGGCACAGTGAAATGTAGCACCTACATTAATTAGTGCAAATGAAATCCTTTGGTATGAAAAGTTCCCCACTCTATGGTGAATGTTGTTTTGTTCCTATCTTCATACTACACCATCACTTGATTGTATTTGGACTAGCCATCTAGAAATGACATCATTTGAGACCCATTTATAATTTGTAAAACCTCATCTAATGAAGGAACTGGGTAATTATCCTTTTTTGAAGCTCTATTAAGGTTCCAAAAATCTACATAGTCTGATTTCCACATTCTTCTTTCTGACCAGAACCAAATATTCCACCGATGTGAAGTGCCTAACAGGAAAGATAATTCTAGTCGAAAGTAGCTTTTGCACTTCCTTGTAAATAATGGGCTCCAGTAGTGCATTGATTGGTTGTTGACACTGCTAGAAGGGTCGTACATATGGTTTAAGGGGGATGGTATGGGTAATAATTGGCATATCATAGATTTTCAAGTCTTCATATCCCAAAGAAATCACATCATGATAAATGTGCAAGGAACCAAGAATCCCTTTCTTTTCTTCTAGGGTGCACACCTTGCCAATGAAGACATTTTTTACTTCTACAGTCGTACCCATGTTGTGAGCATCACATTAACTATCTATTGACTCTTTCTTGGTCTATTGATCTTGATCCCTTATCTGATCTAGGTCAAATATTATTTCTAGCTAAACCATACCTTTAGGTATTGTGTTACGCTTCATATCGATAACCCCTTCTATGTCCAACTCAACTTCCTTTGGCTCTACTTCATCTATGATTTGGGAGGCGAATACATAAGAACTTGTGATGAATTCGAGGATGTGTTTATCATCATTAAAATCTTGAAAGTAACATTTTCTAGTACTGATGGGGTAGAGGTGAGCTCTACTATTTATTTCTTTAATTCAGACAAGGACAGAGGCTAGAGAGTACTAGTTTCCTGAGCTAAGGTGTTAGTGATCTAATTCTTATTGTGTGGGATTAGCTAAATATTGAATGCATCTAGCCCTTCTATAAGATCACATACCATGTTCCTATAGTTTTCTAACCCTCTATCATGGAAAGAGTATATTTTCCTAACTAGTTTAAAAACTAACTCTAAATCACCAAAGACTTGCAACATTTTGACTTTCTTTCTCAATGCCATTAGCAGCCCATGAACCAATGCTTAGTATTCTGCTACATTATTTATGCAATATAATTGTAATCTATGAGCAATAAAATATGTCTTACCCAAGGGACTAATGAGCTCAAAGCCTACTCCCACTCCTTGCTTGGACTTGGATCCATCAAAGCATAGCATCTAGCACTTGGAGGGACTCTTGCCTTTGGAACTAGTTGAGCATAGTTCCTTCCATGGTTGTGCATCTAAACCTTTTGTATCCTTGGGTGGCTGTGTAGATCTGGATTGGTCTTGATCTTGCTACCCCTCTTGAGGGTTCCCTTTCAAAGTGACCTACCCCTTGATATGATCCACTACACTTTGACATAGGAAACATTCAAACTCAGACTGTGCTGCATTATGTACCCTGCACTAGCTAGGCAACAACAATTCTTTAAAATCCATCCTAGTTCCTAGGTTAAGTCTGTCTTGCACACATTTTTGTATAAACTCTTGGAAATTGTCCAACAAGCCAATGCATATGTGGTCTTGGAGTTCTTCATCATCAGATTCAATCAAGACTTTTGTGCTATTTGGAAGGGAGGTTAGATCGATAGGAACATCACATAATATGTGAAATTCCTCCACCCCCTCTTTGTCATCTTGGTAAGAAATAGGAAAATAATTTCCCAACTTCGTTTCTACAAACAACACCTCATTTGTGTTGTTACATCGAGTAATCATGAACTTCATCCTAGGCTCCTGATCAATGCGGATTTGATTAGGAAGTCCCTTCTAGGGAAGTCATAAGTGGGAATAATCTAATGAAGCATAACCATTTAAAGCTTAGGTGAAATGGCTCCCTAATATGATGTCATCAGTTTCAAGTATGTTAGCTACTTGGATATCAATTACTTGTTGTGCCCTTGGGTCACCTATGATCTGTATAGGAATCCTATTCATTTCTCTGACTATATTCACTTTGGTCTTATCTAGCAAAGTTACCTTCTGTTGGGAGGGGGTTATATTTATTACAAATTCTTTACATACCAACAATGGTATTACATTAGCTGAGGCTCCCAAATCAAGCAAACAATTGTGTAGATTCTTGTTGAATATTATGATTGTTGTTAAGAAGGGAGGAGTCTCCAATTTCTCTTGGAACGGCCTGACTGATACATCGGTATGGGCTACCTGAGCTTTATCTTTATCATTGTTCTTATCCCTAGTTTGTACTTGATTCTTCTCTTTAGTTCACTAGTAGAATTTGGCAAATAAATGACTACGTGACTAAAACTTTTAGTCACATGACTAACACTAGTAGTATTTGGAAAATAAATGACTAATTTGGTCATTTATAAGTGACTAATTTGGTCATCAGGTAAAATCACAACTAAATGACTAAATAAATGACTAAATAAATAACTAAATAAATAACTTAATAAACACACTCTAAAACCTTCATCAAGACCTTATTTTCAATTGTAGCCCACCATAATTAATAATAAAATATTACAAATAAAATTACCAATAAATATTTTTTGTGGAATAAATATTTTGTTTTGTGGTGTCATCATATGAAGACCAAAGTTTCTTCTAAATTGATGAAAAACCACCAAATTATCACAAGTAAAAATTAAACAATATGATATTAAAGTGGATATTTTGAATTAATGGAGTGGATTGTATTATAATATAATATAATAATAATATATTATATTACAATACAATACAATATAATATATTATAATACAATATTATATAATATAATATATAAATAATATAATATATAATATATAATATATATTTAATATATATTATATGATATTAATATTATATTATTATATTATATTATATTATTATATTATATAATATAACTAATTATATTATAATTATAATATAAAATAATTTTTTTTTAGGCAAAGGTGGTGAGGCCACAAATTATATTAATATAAATGAATTAAATTAAATTGCATATTCATTTTAAAATAATTTAACAATTATTGATTGTAGTTTTAAAATAATTAAAATATAGTATTTAAATATAAAAGCAACCTTTCTATTTTCTTTTTTCTTTTTTTGCATGCAAATCATTTTATATTCTAAAATTAAACTAAATTCTAATTTCAAAAAAATTATAGACCATTTTGAAGTAAAAAAGCTATTGATTTATATCTTTTTAATACGTTGGGAAGGAAATAAATCTCTACTTCTAGACTTATTATATTTTTTAGTTCAATTGAATTGTATTGAACTTTAAATTTGAATGACCAATTATTTTAAAAACAATTAATCAAATCATCATAATATTTTCAAAAACAAGTAATTTTATATTATATAATATTATAATATTATATAATAATATAATATTTAATAATTGATTGTGGGGGGAGTTTTTTTTTTTTGATACACAAGGAAGGGATTTATATTAATTATTATAAAAATTACATTCATCTACATAGTAGGAGATAACAGTCTTTCATGAAATCTAAGCCTATCGGCTAAACCTTCCAACCTGGGAGCAAGCTATGACCGGTTCCAAAGTTATAGTCCCACTGCATGGCTTCAAAAAACCATCTACTAATATGATTTTAAACACAAAAAATTAAACCCAGAGGCCGAGCCTCACACGGCTGATACCGAATTTGCGGTTCAACTGCATAACTTCTAGAAACCATCTAGTATTATGATTAAACACAAAAAATAAAAACATGGAGGCTGAGCCTCACAAAAAGCCATTTAATTATGCAAACATGGTGAAGTCTTCTACCCATTCCATCCCCTCCTCTATCACGAGCCTCAGCTTCCTTTTCAGGAATTCAACTACCATGGCTGATATCATTTTGTGCCTCATAAGCTCTTGCCCCTTGAGGTCTAAAATGAAGGGATAGACTTTAACTACCTCATCCGTCTCCCAAAGAAGGTCCAGGTTTTCAAGGTGTAGGATTCCTTTGCCCTTGAAAGCCGCTATCAGTGTCTTCTCTAACCCCCCTAGCAGGTCACCTCAGAAAAGATGCTCCAACATTTCGTTTGCCTCCACCTTTGGGACTTCCAAGTCTAGAATTACAGCTAAGAACCGAGAAGAGATGTGTGTGTTGTCTCTCACAAATTCCTTTCTTTCCAGATGACCTCTTCCTAGTATCATTTTGACTGCTAACATTTTCAAGGGATCATCCTCAAGTAGGACTCGCTTCAACCTTTGATCAGTAATCTCCCCAAACGCTATTTGTCTCTCTGTTGCCACCAAGGAGACTAGAGTATCAACACTGAAACTTTTCAGCCCCTCTGCCGATATAGAGATAATGAATTTTGATCTACTCATCCTCGCCATTTGTAGCCCTTTAGTTGACAGTTCCCTACACAGAGACAAAAAACAAACCAAATTTTGAAAACCATACTGTGAGAATGTCTTCATCTGTTCACTTTTAAAAGGCCCATATGTTGTAAGGTCGAGCCTTCATGCACAAATCTGAAATAATGGCAAAGCAAGGCACTCCATCCTTGCAATGAAATTGTCCTACGGCCTTCATCCTTCATTCGACTAGCTCCTTGTGAGGAGTGAATTCTTCCACTCGGCCCATATGCTTAAGCTTTCATGATGGTCGTACCCTACTTGTCGAGGTAATTATGCTTGGATTCTTGTGTCATTAGCTTCTCTTGATGTCGCCGAGGTGTCCCCTAATTTGGTGGACTACTAAACATTGGTTATTTTCCTTCCTCATCCCTCCATCATTTTGGAGAGGGCTTGGAGTGATGTGGCCTTACCACTAAGCAACCACCTTTCACACCCCATCCACCACCTCATTTCCTCCCTGTTTGTTAGCATAATTTCCTTTATTTGTGTTGATCTCATGGATGGGTATGATAGGGAACTAAATGAGGGGCAGGAGGGGCCCACCCTACCACCCACAAGAAATTACTCTATGGTACATTCTTTGAAACCGGGTCCAATTACTCCCTTATTAGACAGAGAGTCAGCTTCCGTGTTTCCTTCCCTTAATGTGTGATTGAACATCACTTGTTCAAAATTCCTTAGTTGCTCTAATGCAGCTTCTGGATATACCCCTAATTTCCAATTGTGGATCTGTCTTATTCTTAGAGCATTTATGACCAAAGTTGAGTCTCCTTCGACTATCATATTTTTAATTCCTAATTCCTTACCCAATTTTAATCCGAGTAGGAGAGCTTGGAATTCAACTGCATTATTCGTTCCTTCTACTAGGGGTTGAGCTAGTATCCACAGAGTCGAACCTATGGAAATTCTAATTATGCAGCCTGCCCCAGACGGACCTAGGTTCCCCTTGGAGGCTCTGTCAAAATTCAGTTTGGCCCATCCCTGCTCAGGGGGAATCCACTGTGTCTTGTTACGTTGTTCAGTGGAAGCCATGTTTCTTGAACAACCCAATGGGGGGGTTTTGATTCCAAACCATTGTTTCATGATCCAAGCATCCCATTTAGTAAAATTAGTTTTTTTGTTTGTCCATTAGCTGTGCATTGAAGAGTTCTACTATGCTCACCTCTATCTTGCACTGAAGCCTTGGGATCGACATCTCCTTATCCTAAAAAAGACATTTGTTTCTCTCCTTCCACACTTCCCAGATTAGGATTGAAGGGATCATCTTCGAGAGATCCCTGAAGATGGTGTTATGATCATTACTTGGCCAAGAGTTTAAGCATTCTAGTAAGGTGTTGGGAAAAACAGTTATCTAGTGTAGCTTTGTGCACAGCCAACACCACATATGATAAGTAAACTTACAATTTATAAGTAAGTGATCCACTATTTCCTCTGCCTCTTGACACAAGGAGCATTTGGTCGGAACATGATAGCCCAATTTGGTAAACTTGTCCCCTATGAGAATTCTTCCTTGAGTTGCAACCCATGTGAATATCCCTGCCTTTGGGAGAAAAACCTTGTTCCAACAAAGACTTCGAGGGATCTCTGAATTTTCTTTAGTTGAGGATGATAGGATGGTGTATCCTATCTTGGCCGAGTATATCCTATTTGATACAACATCCCAACATAAGCGATCACTCCCCTGTCTACCCCAAATCCTACGTCTTGAAAATGATTTCTCAAAGACTTCAATTTCCTAGGCTCCCTGTTCCAGACTTCTCACTAATTTCCACTTCATGTAACCTTCAGCTGAGTCTTCCAAGTGATCTATGTAATCTCTAGCTTTTGAACCCCAAATTTGTTTAGTCTTCTCCTTTACTCTTGAGAGATCTAGGTTGTCAGCTAGTGCTGGATGGCCTTCCCAAGAGTCTTCCCAGAAAATAGCCTCCTTTCCATCCTTCACTTCCCATGTAAGAAAGTCTGTTAGAAGATCTCTATAGTTTTTAATTAAGTTCCAAATTCAGGACCTAGATGGCAAGGATTTTGCTACTAGAAAGTAGTAAGGGTCTACTTCCAAATATTTTGCTCTAACAATCTTCACCCATTTGAGGTCGAGGAAAGAATGAATAGTCCAAGCTAATTTTTCCCTTAGTGCCTTGTTTTGATGAAGAACATTTCTCAAACCTATCCCATCTTTCTCCCTCTTCTCACAAACCTTCTGCCATTTTATAAGAGGAATTTTATTTTGTTCTAAATTGCCTTTCCAGAAGAAGTCCTTCATTACCCTATTTAGGTCTTTGCTCGCTCCAATGGGGAGCTACAGACATGACATCATATAGATAGGAAGTGCTAAAAGGACTGATTTCAACAAAATTAACCTCCATGCCCAGGATAGCCACCTATTTTTCCATAAGGATATTCGATCCTTACATCGAGTCACTATAGAAATCCAAGCATTGTTACTTTTGATGCCTTTGTCTAGTGGTAGTCCCAGAAATTTGCATGGCAGTTGCCCCATCTTAAATCCTAAGATTCACAAGATTTGAAGTTCACTAGGGAAATTTGAATTGAAGAAGAATATCTTAGATTTAGCCTTACTTTCTGCCCTGAGGCCCTAAAGTAGTCTTCTAGCATTTTTTTGTATCTTTGTGCCTCTTTTGTGAAAGCCTCACCAAACAACATTGTATCATCTGCAAATTTTTGATGTGTGATATTAGGTAGACTGCTAGTCACTTGCAATCCTTCAATCCATTTGGACCTCCTTGCATTTTCAATCGATCTCCTGAGGGCTTCAACCATTATTATTAATAGGAAGGGGGATAGAGGATCCCCTTGTCTAAGCCATCTTGAAGTTGTAAAGTATCCCTCTGGAGAACCATTAACCAACACTAAAAAATGTGGGCTAGCCACCCATCCGAAGAGCCATTCTAACCATTCCTTTTGAAAGCCGAAGGATTCCATTACCTTGAAGAGGAATCTCCAATTCACTCTATCGTATGCTTTTCTGATGTCCAATTTTAGAAGCATTGCCAGTTTATTCAGTTTTTGGATTGAATGTATGACTTCTTGAGAAATGATCACCCCATCTAAAATTGATCATCCTGGGACAAAAGCTGTTTGTTCCTCAGATATAATTTGGGGAGAATCTTCTTTAGTCTATTGGCTAATACTTTGGCCAATATCTGGTAAATCATGTTACACAATGATATTGGATGAAATTCTTCCTAGGAGTCTAGTTTTTCTTTCTTTGGGATGAGGGTAATTAAAGTGTTATTTTCTTCCTTTAAAACTCTTTTTTTTATCCTAGATTCTTCTATAGCTTCCCAAACATCCTTACCCAAGAAGTGCCAACATTTCTAGAAAAAACTAGCCAAAAATTCATCCAGTCTAGGTGCCTTTTCTGGTTGCATCCCAAAGACTTCCTCTTTCACTTCATCTTTAGAGAATTTTTCATTCAAATCTCTCATTTGAGTTTGAGAAATCAATTTCGGTATGGATTGCAAGGAGACATTTTGGGCATCCAAATTTGAACCTTCCCAATCATTGCGCAAGTTCTGAAAATATGTAACTGTTGAATCCTTGATTTCCTTCAAATCTTCCATCAATCTTCCATCCCTATCTTTCAAACATGATATTTTGTTAAATTCCCTCCTTGCTTTTGTGGAGTTGTGAAAGAATTTTGAGTTTCTATCTCCTGTCTTCAACTAGACCTCTCTAGATTTTTGTCTCCAAAAAGCTTCCTCTTTGGCTAGGATATCATTGAGTTTGTTAGTTAATGCCTTTTCTTTCATATAGCAGGCTTTGTCCATCCCTTTATTAATAATTTCATCAGCTAAGTTTTCTAGTTCTTGCTTCGTTTTCACTTTCTCTCTGAAGATGTTCTTGAAGCTCTTTTTCTTCCATTGTTTAAGTTGTTGCTTCAAGTATTTTAGCTTTGTGATCATGTTGAATAAGCTTGAACCCTCCAGAGAGCATTCCTTCCACCATTGTTCTAATAATACCATCATGATAGGGTCCTGAAACCACATCATTTCAAATTTGAATGGGCATCGAATCGGCCCCTTCTCCCCATCTATTTGAAGTTGAACTGGAAAATGGTCGAAACCAATCTTGGAGTTTATCTTTCTCTTGAAAGAGAAAGGAAAAAGACTCAGATTTCCTTTGAGGAAGAATCTATCTAATTTTTTCACTATACTTCCAAACCCTTTCCTATGATTTTTCCAAGTAAACTATCCATTGCCTATGGGAATTTCTAGTAAAGAGTTTCTATCCACAATGCTGCAAAAATTCGTTTAGGACTATAGGAATTTTCCTAAACCACCTTTCTTGTCTTCCTGCCTAAGAATTGCATTAAAGTCCCCTCCTATTATGCTAAAACCCTGTTGCATACCGCTCAAGATTGCATCCAATTCTAGCCAGACCAATATTTTCTTAACACTCATCAAGGGGCCATACACATTTATAAGATTAAAATGAAGATTCGAGATTAAACTTCTTACCTTGCACACCATCTAGTAACAAATCAAGTTCAAGGCCTCTATTAGGACTGTCTGCAGTTTCCATATAATCATTAAGCCTCCCAAAGCCCCTTTCGCTTCCACGCCTATCCATTTCCATGACCTCAATTTTTTTCCAAATTTCTCTAGATCTAAACCGTCTAATTTTGTTTCTTGAAGAAGATAGATTTCTGCTTGGATCACTTCTATGTGGAACCTAATGAGGATCCACTTGTTAGGGGCATGTACGCCCCTAACGTTCCATGTTAAAATTTTCATTGTTGTTCAGGAAGGGCTCCACCCTTCCCTACTTTAATCATTGAATCAATTTTTTGTTGTCCACTAGCTTCCCCATCCAATTTTCTCTTTTCTTGATTAGGAATTCTACCCTGCTTTTTCTTATTCCCACAGTCTAGCATGAGTTTGAGTATATCCCTTCTATGAATTCATAATCGAGATTTGGTCGCCTGCAATTCCTCTATCATCTTTTTCTTTTTACCTGATTGTGGGCTTAACAGCTCCATCGTTTCTTGCCCTTCTAACTCCCATATTTCCTCTATACCTTCTAAGTTAAGCCTTGCCTCTGGTATTCCTGACTTTTCTTTGGATGCCACCGCTAGTTCTACTAGTTCCTTCCCCACTTCTATCAAAGAATC
>VDFB02281492.1:747135164-747202125 GCA_007258455.2 Sequoia sempervirens
TTTACATTCCTATTTACATACATATTTCATTGTTTCTATTAAGGTTTAATTACCAAAATAGGGGTTTGACCAAGGCAAACATCCCATGAGAAAATGAAGTCCATACTCTATTTTGTAGGTCTTTTCACAAATTCAAATCCAAAAATCAATTTGGGAGAAAATAGTAGGTGTTGAATTGCAAATATGAACTTTGAATTCCCAAAAAAGCTGAACGGGATTGATATGCTAGAAGTGGCATATGAGTCCCACTATATGTGTTTTTCTAGATTCTTGCAGATTTAGATACCTTTTTTCTAGAAACTAGTTCCTACACAAAAAACCAGATCTAGGACTGATATACCCAGACTAGTGTATGAGTCCTATTAGGCCAAAATTTCAAGTTATTTAGCATTTTAGGCCTCCATTCAAGCTCTCTCATGTTTCCAGGTGCTCCTCTATACTTTACAAGTTTTTGGTTCTAATTTATAGTTCATTTAGTGAATTTTTATGCATCATTGATTTCAATAATTATATCTTTCTTTTCATACATTTTTCCTAGCCCTAGCTTGGTGGTGAACCCCCCCATTAGTTTATAATCATATCCTACGACAACTCGATTGCAAGATCTCTTTCTCTTTTGCATTGAGATCTCTAGGGTTTCCCTTTAAGGAAATATTAGAAAGTGGGTTTTGTTCTATGTTCTAAACCATATAAAAGAATATATCCCATCTTTTATTATTTCAGTGTTATTCTAAGTGTGTGTGTTAAACATTTTCAAAAAAAGGTATAAGATAACTATAATTTTATTTAACGCCCAGTCTAGTAAAATAAAGAGGATCCATCTCTTCGTTTGTGGTTGTCACTTTAGATGCATTTCTTTTGGTTTGGTGGATAAATAAATTCCACTTGAAACTTGTGGAGGCCAATTATTTTCAACATCTGCAACAATACATAAATTCTAGAGTGGGAAGAGAAAGCCTAACACTGCTTTTTACCAAAGAATTGGAAAGAGCTTCTAATAATTATTCAAATGAAATGGTGTTGGGAAGTGGTGGATTTGGAATTGTATTCAAAGGAATTCTATTGGATGGTGCTCTAGTGGCCATTAAAAATTATATTCAAGATTTCAATCTAGAATATGGCCATGACTTTCTTAATGAAGTTATAATTCTCTCTCAAATCAATCATAGAAATATAGTGAAATTGCTAGGTTGTTGCATCAAAACTAAATTCCCTTTGTTGGTATTTGAATTCATTTTGAATGGTACACTCTTTGAATGTTTACACTCCAAGGAATGGTGTTTGTCTTGGGATTCATGTTTGTTGATTGCAATCAAGGCGACTGAGGATTTGGCATATCTACATTCTAGAGCATCTCAACCCATTTTCCAATGGGATGTAAAACTGACTAATATTCTTTTGAATGAGACATTTTCTCCCAAGGTTGCAGACTCTAGGATTTCTCATCTCATCTATGCTTGTAATAACAAACACCTCACAACTAATATAATGGGAACAATGGGTTACTTATATCTTTAGTACTTCCAAACGTATTAGCTCATTGAAAAAATCAACATATATAGTTTTGGTGTTGTCTTAGTCGAGCTTATAGCATGTATAGAACCTCTCAATGCATAAAGGATTAGTGAGGAGTGGAGCTTATCTAATATTTTTCTTGCTAGAATCAATAAGTACCTCAAGGAAATCTTAGATAGAAAAGTATTAGAGGAAAACTTGCAATAGATGGAAGATATTGGAAGGTTAGCAAGTGTAGTTTAGGAAAATGCATAACCTTGCATTTTCACACTTGTTTGGGCCCGCCTTGCTTTATTTATCATTCTTTATGTCTTAATTGGTCATATTTTACATCCACAAGCCTAATAAACTACATCTTTTTATGGCTAATCTTGACAATCATTAAAGGGTAAATGATAATTTAATTATTAGGTCTAAGTGTCCCTGATTTTTGGGTGGGGACTAAAATGCCACCTAAGGAATCTTTGTCCCCCAAAGGTCTTGGGACCTTGATTTTGAATGCACCTTAAAAAGGTCCCTTTTTGGATTTTGTACCCTGAGATTTGAGCCCCAGGACTAAGACACCACCTAGGGCATCTTAGTCCTCCTTGGCTTATTTTCATGATTCAATTTCAAATTCTGATAGGATTTAGCCTCCTTTAATTAATGATTTCATATGTCGGCTTGTTGTGGTGTAATTTTGGGATATTAAGCATAGATAAGTACAAATACAAGGTTCATTCACTCATTTTCATATCTCTAATATTCTAATCACATCAAGAATTCAAGTATTCATTAAAGAGAAATACATCAAGATTCAAACATCATATCAAGGAGATTCTTGCATCATGTGTTTTTTTGAGCTAACATTTGTGATGTAGGATTTTGATTCAAACAAGCAATTAATGTCAAGATCTATCAAGCATTGAAGCAAGTCAAGATCTACATTCAAGCTATCCATTTCAGATGAGTTTGTAGATTTCACAACAAGAGTTTGGTGAGTTCTAACATTGCATGTTGTTAATTCATCATTTCCCTCCTTTATTCATTTCATTTGAAGGTTTAATTACCAAGAAGGGGTTTGACCAAGGAAAATCCCCATTTACTAACTATAGATGGAGGAAAATTTTATTTTGAAATCTTATGAGATTAAGATTCATATTTTCACCATCCTTAATGAAGTTACCTGAAAAAAACACACATGCAAAACACAATATCTAATATAAACGCACATGCATATTAATAAGGATTCACTTCATTGTTCTTCTCAACCTCGCATAAGAATGCAAATTTTTGAAGGATTTGATTATGGAAGGAATGTTGGTCACTCACTTCAGTAGCATAATGATATAGCGAAGGTTCAAAGATGGAGGATGATGGATGAAAGATGATGCAAGATTATAGACATAATTCAACAAAGTAAGGGTACTCAAAAGATCCTCTCCCAAATGGCTTGTGAGAGGTTTTATTTATAGAGTTTTGATGTGGATGGAGAAGAATATTCGATAAGATTTGATTTTTTTTCTTTATTTGATCAAAGAGGAAATAAAACAAGATAAGATAAGTTGTGAAAAGATAGAAATATTTTTATTTTCTCTTTTAAAGGAAATAAATCTTGAAAAAGATGAGAAGGATAATTGAAATGATAAACTTATTAAATAATGATAAAGAATTATCTAATAGGGATAGAGATGATGTGGAAAGATAATTAAATAATTTGAAATCATTATTTAATTATAGACAAAGGTGAAAAATATAATTAAATAACTATAAATTTATTTAATTATAGGAGAATAAATAAATGACTAATCAAACAATTAAAATAATTATTTAATTAGAGAGGATAAAATATTATGAACAATCTGAGCGGCCTTGCTCACCACCAACTACCACTTCTGCTTCTGTTACCATCACTCCTACCACTCCATCGCCTCCAACCCAGTCCTTGCCCATCTCATCTCCACCTACAGTGGAAATCTCTGTCAACCTTGCCTCCACCTCATTGACTACTCTAGTAGTAGTGTATGAATCTTCTTCCTCCACTACTTCCCCACTATCAATTTATTCACTTCTACCTCCCTCCCCTACCCTATCCACTTTTCCTCCTTCCCTAATGAAAACCACTATGACATCACCCATTCTATCACATGCATTTATGGCCTATATGCAAAATGTGTCCATTGAGCTTTTTGAGGTAATGCTCGAGCCCAAGGTCTAGGAAATCATGTCCCAACTTGTTGTTTCTTTGCCACTTCCTCCAACACCGACTGAGCAATAAAAAATGGAGGAAAAAATTTTAATTTTTGAAGAGATGGAGTGGCTTAGTGTAGAGTGACCCAGGGAGGCTTTAAAGGACACTTTTGATGAGCCTGAGGATTCTGATAGGGATGACTACTTTGAGCATTCAGAGGATGGACTAAATGTAAATATTAATAAGGTGGCCTCTGATTAAGGAGCACAACAAGGCTTTGAGGACAAATTCAATGACAAATTGGATGAGCCTTACGAGGTGGAAGCATTGGATTAGGAGATGGATAAAGATTTTCCTCAAAAGCACAAAGATGTAAGTGAAGAGGCTAACCCTAAAGGACACCACTCCAAAGAGGAGAAAATAGACACTAATACAAATGTGGAAATATTGGAGGATCCTCCATGAACTAGAAAAGATAAGAGCCTGACACAAGAAGAAACATTGCTAGAAGAGGGAGTCCCCCCTAAGAAAGAATAGTAAAAAGAAGAAGAGAGCATCAAATACAAGGATGTCAAGCCTAAGAAGAATGTTGAGGCCGAGCAAAGAAGATAAAGGGGCTTCCCTATAGAAGAAAGACATAACTAAGGATAACATGGCCTGTACTAAGCTAGACAAGGAAAGGGCTATGTAGATAGAAGGCTCAGCTAAAGAGGAAAAACATGAGGGAAAGATCCCCACTAGTGAGGAAGACGAGCCTCAAAAAGAACAACGACAAGAGGAAGGTGATCATGAATCATCCAAGGCTCAAATAGAGGATCTTGAGTGGCTGGAGTGAAAAATGAAGAAAAAGTCTCATGGGGTTCATGATCCTAAAGCTAGACTACAGGCCATCTTAGCCAGATCTCAAACAAGGACCCGCAAGAATAAAAATACCAAAATCCAATCATACATCATGGTCAACACCTCAGGATCTCAAAAACTAAATTTGCTACTCCTATGACAGTCAAATGTTCAAGTGCTATTAAAGGCCAATACTACAACATATCCACCATTAAATTGGGCCTAGTGACTTGAAAGCAAAAGATAGATGAATTTTAGGCATCAATGTTCACTATAATTCAATAGATGAACAAAGATCAATCTACCAAAGAAGAGTTAAATGCACAAGTGGAAGATATCACTACCTACATTCTACAATGGAAATATATGGAAGATGAGACTCCACTATAATCATCAACACCACCCTCCTTGCTTTCAAGGGGGGATATCGATAAAATAAAGAAAAGGAAGAATTAGACCAAATCCACTACTTACAGATTGGTTCAACTAAGTGTTAAACAATGATGAGATGGGCCTTTGTCACATTGCTAGAATGTTCAATAAGTTTTGAAGTTTGCACAAGTAGCTGGAGGACACCATAAATATTTGCAATAGGTTCTTTGAGCTATATAAGATCACCTATCCCACGCTTGAGAGCATTCTTAAGCTTTCCCAAGGAATATGGGAAAAGGAGCTGGAACTGCCTAAGGATAATCATTGGCACATATAAATGGTAGATGGGGGTGGATTATAGAAAAGAGATCCTAGAGAAGATCCTATGCTAGCTAGAGCTTTATCTTGAGTGGGTTACAAAGCACTGAGTCGACACTGAGGATTATCTAAAAATGATGACGGATTATGAGATACTCACTCTAGATTTAGATCTAGAAAGAATCAAGCCATTATTTTGCAAGAAAATGGAGCAAGGGGATGTAGATATACTATCATTAGACTTCATGGACTTTGCATCAAGGGCTTTCAATAAGTCTAAATAGGTTATCAAGGCTATGTCCAAATGCACCAAGCACTGGGAGCAAGTCACTACAAGATTCAAGAAGATAACCTTTCAGATCCTCTAATCTGACATCATTGAATGAGACAAACTCTACGATATGATTGGGAAGTTTGTGAAGTATGCTTTTCTCCAAATGAATGTTGGAAATCTAATTATTTATTATGAGTATTTGGCAATATTACCATAGAAGCTAGAAATTGTTAAAAGACAAAACAACTACAATGTAAAGGTAGCTAAATGAAAAAATAGACTAGATTGCAAAATAGGGAAAGGAAAAAAGTCTACTTTTTATATTGCTATATATTTGGGGGTAGGTGAAACCCTAATGTAAAATGGATCCGAGTCACACAATGCAAATGAATCTTGCTCATTCATTCTTCTTTTGGAAAACTATAAATACGGGCATCCTCTCATTTTCAAAGAGAGAGATGAGTTGTTGTGTAAAGGCATACTATATAAAAATAATGATAAATACATTATTTTCACGGTTTCTTTTTTTTCTTCTCATGTGTGCATGATTCATTCTTCAAATCTTAAATTTCAGCTTCATTGTTTGTAGTTTTAAATTACTTTAGTTTTTAGTTTATGCTCTACTTTAATGGTGAAGAATGTTATAGTTTTGATGTCTTCTTAGCTCATGATTTTGCCATTTATTAATGATAAATTGTTGTGTAAAGTTATTCTAAACATCATTTCCATTTCTGCAATCAAGTTTAGTTATTATTCATACTTTTATGGTGAACGGACCGTTTGAAAATTCACAAACCTTAGAAGATTACACTAGTTTCATGAGACTGTGGGCTATCCTTGGTTAAGTGAAACTCGATTTTAGGAAGTCTTTCCACTGTAGCATCCTCCATTGTTATTGTTCAACATTAGTTGCAGGTCTAGGAAACTTCTTTCCCTTTTTCCCTTTTGACCTTTCTTTAAAATCTAAAGTGAAATCAAAGTTCCAGCATCATTGTAAAGCCAAATATGATAGAAAAGATGGAGTTTTAGCTTGTTGTTATGAACTTGCAGTAGTTGTCCTTCATTTCCAAAATTTACAAAATTCCATTTGTAGACCCAATTCCCTCCATACTTAGTGAGTCATAAATGCCCTTTGTGGTTACCAGTAAATCACATCAACCAATTGAACTATTCCAAGCTTAGTCATGACTTGAAAATTGAGAGACCTTGGGGTGATTTCTCAAACTTAGTTGTAGAAATTACCTTGCAAGAGAGGTAGCATACTTGTGTGTTGCATGTGTTGAGAAAATGAAAAAAACACCCATCAACAAAATTAGTGCTAGAAGGAGGGAAAAGCTAAGCTAGATAGAATTGGGTCCTTCTCCCCTCAAAGGTTCTATAGAGTACTAAGGTCCACAACTGAAAAGGGATCATTTTAAGAGCTACCATCCCCTACTAAGGCTAAGAGAGAAAAGGAAGGAGAAGCATGAGTTTTAACCCTATCCAGTTGACCTCCATCTCCTCCATCTCCTTTCTCCCAATCATTCCAAAAATCACTTCCATCCTTCCATTAGCTCCAAACAACATTTTCACCCCTCAGTTCCCATAGCCAAGGTCTTGAACCAATCCCTGCACTTTACTTCCAAGACACTACCCCAGCTACAGTCCCATTTCAACCTCAAGTTACTATAGCACAATGATTGCAACCTCCACCTCCCACAATGGCTTGGTTGGGAAATAACCCATCCCCATTGTCCTTCAATGATTACCATGACATGTCAAAGAACCCATAGGGGTTCTCCAACAAATTCCACCCACGTGATCCACAAAGGACAGCATAAGTACACATCAAAATCTTTCAAACAACATTGAAGGATATGGAAATTGAGCATGAATATGTGGCTTGTAGGCTCTTCCCATACTCATTGGGGGACGAGGCCTTCTATTGGTACATCCATCTACCAACTAGATCCATTACTTCTTGGGAACAAATGAAGAACACCTTTTTGTAGAAGTTCAAATTTCCAATTAGTCCCATAGAATTATATCAGCAGTTCATATCCATCAAAAGAGAAGTCAATAAGCCAATTGGCTCATTCAATGACCTATTTCATAGGGATTTCATGAAAATGCAACCACCTTACATGGTTGATGATACCTCAACTAGACCAATGTATTACACTACTATGGATAATCTTACATTCTCTTTGCTAAAATGGATGCATTAGCTACCTTCAAGATTGGTGGATGCATACATAGAGGTAGTCAGAGCAAGCACAAATTTAGAACATCACATTGCTGGTATGTTGCCTTTAATGGTACCAATCACCAATCTGACTCAAATTCAAGGGCTTAATCATGCCTTGGCTCATCAAACACCACTAATGAACCCAGTCCCTTAGCTGCCAATAGTGCCACATTTGGGGAAGCCTTTGAATCAGGCATCATATATGCCTCATTACTTGCAGCCCCCATAATAGTAGGTTTATCCCCAAAAACCCTAAGTGCCTTCACACTTGCATGGATTTGAATTTTCACTTGCTCAATAGAACCAACTAGTGTCATATCTCATGTTCATCCAAATTTTGATGCCACAACATAATAACATAGAGAAGGATCGAATCAACGAATTGACCAAGTTAGTGAAGAAGTTGTCCACGAAGATGACACACCTAAGGAATAAAAAAAACCAACTTTAGGCCTCTCAAAGAAGTATCCAAGCTAACCTCAATCAATACAACCATGATTTAGGTGCATCTTCTAGACAAAATTATGAGAGAGGGCAGAATTCAGGGTTGAACTTTGAAAGGAGGTCATCAAAAAGGAAAAATAGAACTTGGAATACAAGGCCAAACAATGGATGCATTCTTACACCTATCAATCAAACAAGCGGTGTAGAGAAACCAACAAGTGAAGTTTATCTAGTTGAGGCAACCTTATTTGGATGGTGTCAGATTCACAAGACCAATATGCATTCCAAGTTGGATTTCCTGGAGTTCCAAACCATGATAGAGATCTTTCAAGTGGAGGTCTAGAATGTTATTGATGATGCAAGCTGTAGAGACATTATTTTTTCAAAGAAGTATCACTCCTCAATTCTTATTGTGAACCAAGCTACTTTCTTGAAAAGTGACATCAATTCACCTGAGAAGGAGGCTGCTGCCAAAGATAAAGAAGGAAATGAGGTAAGTAATGAGAGCTCTCTATCTCAACTCTTTGATTTATTAGATAATGGTCTTGTAGATGAGGAAGAGCCACATGAGGATGAAGTTTACATGTTCCATCAAAGAGAAACTCCTTATAATTTGAGAAATAGGCAAGTTGGTGGTCCTTTCACAACTTCAATACTCCACCTGATCCTAATGCCAACAAAAATCCCACTTATCCCCATGTGCCTATTGAATGCTTTAATAAGAATAGGTAGCCTAATCAAAACCAAGCTCGACTCGCTAGTTCTTGCCAAAGAAAATTATCTAAAGAAAAAGTTGAACAAATGGGAGAATATGTGGCAAATTAATTGAAGAAAGTCAAAGTAAGTTTTTTAGCCTTTGAATTGATAAGAGTTCATGTTGTTAGAAATGCCTTTAGGTCACTAAATGGAACCTCCCCATACAAATTGACTCTAGAAGTACCTACAAAGAAGGTTTCATTTGATACCTGAAAAGTGAGCCTATGATTAGGGAAAGCTTGCGAAAAAAACTTGATCAACCCTTGAATCAACAAGTAACAAGCAACCAACCACTAGTACAAAAACAACAATATATGACTAAATAAACTACTAAAAATTGCATATAAATGTCTAATTTTGGAAACGTGACCATTAGTAGTTTATTACAGGTTATTTATAATGCGACCAAATTTATGACTAAACTATTTAAGTCATTTATCTAGTCAATGATTTAGTCATTGATTTGGTCATTGATTTAGTCATTGATTGTTGTTAACTGGTCATTTATTTAGTAATGGTAGTCATTTATTTAGTCATGGTAGTTGTTTATTTATTCATGGTAGTCACTTATTTAGTCATGGTAGTCAATTTATTTAGTCATGGTAATCATTTATTTAGTCATTGTAGTCATTTTATTTAGTCATGGTAGTCATTTATTTAGTAATGGTAGTTATTTATTTAGTCATTGTAACCATTTATTGAGTAATTTATTTAGTCATGGTAGTCATTTATTTAATTATTTATGAACTAATACTTTTAGATGTGAATCAATAGAAGTTCATTGAAATTATGTTGTTATTGAAAGATATAAAACTTTAATGCTCTTATGTTATACTGGAAAAATTAAACAATTATAGAACTTCAACAAATTTTCTCAAAAGATTGAAACAACAATGTTGGAAAATAATTCACTTGTATATTTAAATTGTATATAAAATATGTTACATAGAACTCTATATATAGAGTTTTGAAGAGACAATCTTTCTACAGTATGCAAAAATCTGATTTATTATGCTTTTAAAACTAAAGAAAACTAAAACTAAAGCTAAATAGCCATTGGTGTGAATGCATGTCTTCATTGTTGCACATGGGGTGGGTTGTAAATGCATCTAGAAGGAACTGATTTTGAATGCATTTTCTTCTTGCTCTGTACCTGCCCATAATAAAAAAAACTTAAAATTTGTTAATATTTTTGAAAAACTTATGAAACTTTGAAATATGAAAAATAAAGTGGGAGAATATGGAATTTCATAGAAATATAGGAATATATTATGAAAGTATTCAATAAGAAATGCATATAAAGATAGTCAAACTCCATAGTTCATTTATTTATATTTGACTAAAACATAGTATTCAATCTACACAAAGGTAACCCCAATCATATACTATTTCAAATGAACAATATTGAGGACCGATGTTCAAGTTTGAATCACAAAAATAAAGCTATTACCAGATCTATCTGTAGTAGCAAATGACAATATTCAAATAAACACTTTCAAACTTGTAGGTGCTCATGCCAAAAAAAACTTTTCCTTTGTGACTCCTCACAATTGATGAGGGTAATATGAACTCAGAATGCTTACAATCTGAAATAATTTCCATAGAAAAAAGGTTATTAAATATAAACTTATATAATATCCTTGAACATTTACATTAAGAGAATACTAAAAAATAATAATTAATAGAGGCATTCTGGAAAGCCCTTTTCAATAAAACCATTTTGTGCATATCCTATAGGTAATAGAGTTCAAAAAGGGGCAACCATCAAAGAAAAAAGCAGAGCTTAAATACTTATAAATTTTCTAAGTAAAAAGATGCTAGTCAGTTGATTACAATGACAATCAATCCTCTGAGAGGCACCCCTATTCATTCTCCCTCTCATCGTTTCTTGTTTGGGGTTTCTTTGTCTTATCCTTCCCAGAAAAAGACAGATCAAACCTCTCTTCCAACCATCCCTGCTTCCCTCTATCAACAACCATTTTCTTTTTCTTCTACCTTGCAGCCATGCCTTCACCCAAAATGGGGCGATCCCACATAACAATCAAAAGAATTTGTTTTTCTCTTCCAATGTAACCACCTGTCACAGGAAAATCAAAGAAACAAAATTTTCAAACAAAACAAAAACTTTGATGCCCTTGCATCAGTTTATTAAAATGAAAATTGCAGCCAAGATCCTAAAATAAGTACATTTAGTTTTAACATTACAAAGTAATTTACCCTGGACAGTTTTTCTTGCTTTCCTGTTGTTGGTTTCATCTCCTCGAAACTCCCTCAATAGTATTGACCTTTCACTTCTCCAATTTGGTGAGTTGCAGTGCAGCCTGAAGATAAGGTTTCGACTAAGGTTTTACAATATGTTTATTAAAATAAAAAATTGCCTGCCTAATTTTCCTGCCTTTATTTTCCTTAATGGATTTTAAAATGGAATTTAAAATAAATAAATTACAATACATAAATCTCCCCCCACAATCCAAAAAAAAATGGAGCTCTACAATGGTCATGGAGGAAAAAACTAGTCAGATAAACTCAGGCATGATGGTAGAGGTCATGAGGGACCCAGGGGGAGCATGAGTGGGAACCTCGATCACATTTGGATGAAAGAGAGATGGGCCTGTCCTTAGAACAATGCTCAGAATGGTCATTTTCACAAGGACCAAGCTCATGGGAATCATCACACGAATAGAGGAGTAGGCTCTTCTCAAGGTTGGACCAAGAACAGACGGTACAGAAGTGAAGATTTTTGCAAACCTCAGCAACAAAATGAAGGAAAAAGAGGGCATAAAGATATTCCATGGTTGGGCAGACAGATCCCCAGAAGAAACCCTAAAGGTAGAAATGGGAAAGGAGGAGTGGCTTGGAAAAAGAAGTCAGCTGATAAGGAATGGGAGGAAGTACAGGAAGAAACCCCAGAGGGAGAAAGGGGACACCACAACCCACTCTTGTCCAAAGAATTAAAAGGTGGAAGAACCAAAATAGTAATCAACTCTTCGAAATTGCAAGTGGAAGTCTTGAGGTTAGAGTAGTTAGGCTTGCTTGGGAATGGTTCTGGAAGGATCTCAACTGGGATTACTTGGTGAAATGGTGGAAAGAACGTTGGGGTTCTGAACTGTAGTTTAAAATGCTTCAAAATGACTTCTTCCTAGTAGTCTGCCCATCCAGAAAAATTAGAGACCAAATAGTGAATGGTGTTTGGGTTTTAGATGGGTGTGGCTTTTATTTAAGGCAATGGACAGTGGGTTTTGATTTGACGACGCACGTGGTGGAAACCCTGCAAGAATGGTACAACTTACCAAATCTTCCTCAGGAATTTTGGGCTCCATCCATTCTAGAGGAAATAGGCAATCAACTAGGCACATTTGTCTGCACAGAAGAAAGGAAATTGGAAAAGAAGAACCAAACCTATGTGCACATATGTGTGGAGAATAAAGCAGATAGGAAGATATGGAGTGAGATCAAACTTCTAATGGACTATGGAAATTGGGTTCAAAAATTGGAGCGTGATTCTCTAATGCATAATAATTTGGTGTGTTCTTTGGGATGCAGAACACCCAATGAAGAGGTAGGGAAATCCTACCTTATGGATGTCCCATCGGAGACTCCCAGAGTGTCAGTCCAAATTACCACTGAAACCACAAATCCTTCCTCTCCTAAGGTGGGGCTTGAGAAGTCTTTGCCAACAAAGAGCATGGTTTCTACAAAAGAGGATAGGGACAATGTGCAACCTCTGGTGGATGCCTCCCAGATTGTCTCTCCAAGATCATCCTCAGTGGATAAAATAGAGGGGAGGAAGGAGTTATAGGAGGAATAGGAGAGGGAGGATCAGTTTGTAGATTTAGAAGACAAAATCTTTTAGACTCTAGAACTTCTGGGGGATAGTTGCCAGAATTTGGAATTGGATTCTTTGATAGAAGTGGGGAAGGAACTAGTGGAACTAGCGGTGGAATCCAAAGAAAATTCAGGAATACCAGAGGTAGGGCTTAACTTAGAAGGTATAGAGGAAATATGGGAGTTAGAAGGGCAAGAAACGATGGAGTTGTTAAGCCCACAATCAGGTAAAAAGAGAAAGATGATAGAGGAATTGTAGGCAGCCAAATCTCGATTATGAATTCATAGAAGGGATATACTCAAACTCATGCTAGACTATGGGAATAAGAAAAACCCGGGTAGAATTCCTAATCAAGAAAAGAGAAAATTGGATGGGGAAGCCAGTGGACAACAAAAAAATGATTCAATGATTAAAGTA
This sequence comes from Sequoia sempervirens, assembly GCA_007258455.2. Lineage (NCBI taxonomy): Eukaryota > Viridiplantae > Streptophyta > Pinopsida > Cupressales > Cupressaceae > Sequoia > Sequoia sempervirens. Next base: position 747,148,324 of record VDFB02281492.1, read on the forward strand.
GGGAAGGGTAGAGCCCTTCCTGAACAATAATGAAAATTTTAACATGGAATGTTAGGGGCTTACATGCCCCTAACAAGTGGATCCTCATTAGGTTCCACATAGAAGTGAGCCAAGCAGAAATCTATCTTCTTCAAGAAAAAAAATTAGGCGGTTTAGATCTGGAGAAATTTGGAAAAAAATTGAGGTCATGGAAATGGATAGGCGTGGAAGTGGAAGGGGCTTTGGGATGCTTAATGATTATATGGAAACTATAGACAGTCCTAATAGAGGCCCTGAACTCGAGTTGTTATTGGATGGTGTGCAAGGTAAGAAGTTTAATCTCGAATCTTCATTTTAATCTTATAAATGTGTATGGCCCCTTGATGAGCGTTAAGAAAAGATTGGTCTGGCTAGAATTGGATGCAATCTTGAGTGGTATGCAACAGGGTTTTAGCATAATAGGAGGGGAATTTAATGCATTTCTTAGGCAGGAAGACAAGAAAGGTGGTTTAGGAAAAGTCCTACAGTCCTAAACGAATTTTTGCAGCATTGTGGATAGAAACTCTTTACTAGAAATTCCCATAGGCAATGGATAGTTTACCTGGACAAATCATAGGAAAGGGTTTGGAAGTATAGCGAAAAAATTAGATAGATTCTTCCTCAAAGGAAATCTGAGTCTTTTTCCTTTCTCTTTCAAGAGAAAGATAAACTCCAAGATTGGTTTCGACCATTTTCTAGTTCAACTTCAAATAGATGGGGAGAAGGGGCCGATTCGATGCCCATTCAAATTTGAAATGATGTGGTTTAAGGACCCTAGCATGATGGTATTATTAGAACAATGGTGGAAGGAATGCTCCCTGGAGGGTTCAAGCTTATTCAACATGATCACAAAGCTAAAATACTTGAAGCAACAACTTAAACAATGGAAGAAAAAGAGCTTCAAGAACATCTTTAGAGAGAAAGAGCAAACGAAGTAAGAACTAGAAAACCTAGCTGATGAAATTATTAATAAAGGGATGGACGAAGCCTGCTATATGAAAGAAAAGGCATTAACTAACAAACTCAATGATATCCTGGCCAAAGAGGAAGCTTTTTGGAGACAAAAATCTAGAGAGGTCTAGTTGAAGACAGGAGATAGAAACTCAAAATTCTTTCACAGCTCCACAAAAGCAAGGAGGGAATGTAACAAAATATCATGTTTGAAAGATGGGGATGGAATATTGATGGAAGATTTGAAAGCAATCAAGGATTCAACAGTTACATATTTTCAGAACTTGCGCAATGATTGGGAAGGTTCAAATTTGGATGCCCAAAATGTCTCCTTGCAATCCATATTGAAATTGATTTCTCAAACTCAAATGAGAGATTTGAATGAAAAATTCTCTGAAGATGAAGTGAAAGAGGAATTCTTTGGGATGCAACCAGAAAAGGCACCTAGACTGGATGGATTTTTGGCTGGTTTTTTCCAGAAATGTTGGCACTTCTTGGGTAAGGATGTTTGGGAAGCTATAGAAGAATTTAGGATAAACAAAAGAGTTTTAAAGGAAGCAAATAACACTTTAATTACCCTCATCCCAAAGAAAGAAAAACTAGACTCCCGGGAAGAATTTCATCCAATATCATTGTGTAACACGATTTACAAGATATTGGCCAAAGTATTAGCCAATAGACTAAAGAAGATTCTCCCCAAAATTATATCTGAGGAACAAATAGCTTTTGTCCCAGGACGATCAATTTTAGATGGGGTGATCATTTCTCAAGAAGTCATACATTCAATCCAAAAACTAAATAAACTGGCAATGCTTTTGAAATTGGACATCAGAAAAGCATATGACAGAGTGAATTGGAGATTCCTCTTCAAGGTAATGGAAGCCTTTGGCTTTCAAAAGGAATGGTTAGACTAGCTCTTCGGATGGGTGGCTAGACCACATTTTTTAGTGTTGGTTAATGGTTCTACGGAGGGATACTTTACAACTTCAAGATGGCTTAGACAAGGGGATCCTCTATCCCCCTTCCTATTAATAATAATGGTTGAAGCCCTCAGGAGATTGATTGAAAATTCAAGGAGGTCCGGATGGATTGGAGGATTGCAAGTGACTAGCAGTCTACCTAATATCACACATCAAAAATTTGTAGATGATACAATGTTGTTTGGTGAGGCTTTGGAAAAAGAGGCACAAAGATACAAAAAAATGCTAGAAGACTACTTTAGGGCCTCAGGGCAGAAAGTAAGGCTAAATATGAGATATTCTTCTTCAATTCAAATTTCCCCAGTGAACTTCAAATCTTGTGAATCTTAGGATTTAAGATGGGGCAATTGCCATTCAAATTTCTAGGACTACCACTAGACAAAGGCATCAAAAGTAACAATGCTTGGATTTCTATAGTGACTCGATGTAAGGATCAAATATCCTTATGGAAAAATAGGTGGCTATCCTAGGTAGGGAGGTTAATTTTGTTGAAATCAGTCCTTTCAGCACTTCCTATCTATATGATGTCATGTCTGCAGCTCCCCATTAGAGCAAGCAAAGACCTAAATAGGGTAATGAAGGACTTCTTCTGGAAAGGAAATTCAGAACAAAAGAAAATTCCTCTTATAAAATGGCAGAAGGTTTGTGAGAAGAGGGAGAAAGATGGGACAGGTTTGAGAAATGTTCTTCATCAAAACAAGGCACTAAGGGAAAAATTAGCTTGGACTATTCATTCTTTCCTTGACCTCAAATGGGTGAAGATTGTCAGAGAAAAATATTTGGAAGTAGACCCTTACTACTTTCTAGTAGCAAAATCCTTGCCATCTAGGTCCTGAATTTGGAACTTAATTAAAAATTGTAGAGATCTTCTAACAGACTTTCTTACATGGGAAGTGAAGGATGGAAAGGAGGCTATCTTCTAGGAAGACTCTTGGGAAGGCCATCCAGCACTAGCTGACAACCTATATGTCTCAAGAGTAAAGGAGAAGACTAAACAAATTTGGGGTTTGAAAGTTAGAGATTACATAGATCACTTGGAAGACTCAGCTAAAGGTTACATGAAGTGGAAATTGGTGAGAAGTCTGGAACGGGGAGCCTAGGAAATTGAAGTCTTTGAGAAATCATTTTGAAGACATAGGATTTGGGGCAGATAGGGGAGTGATCACTTACATTGGGATGTTGTATCAAACGGGATATACTCGGCCAAGATAGGATACACCATCCTATCATCCTCAACTAAAGAAAATTCAGAGATCCCTCGAAGTCTTTGTTGGAACAAGGTTTTTCTCCCAAAGGCAAGGATATTCACATGGGCTGCAACTCAAGGAAGAATTCTCACAGGGGACAGGTTACCAAATTGGGCTATCATGGTCCGACTAGATGCTCCCTGTGTCAAGAGGCTGAGGAAACAGTGGATCACTTACTTATAAATTGTAAGTTTACTTATCAGATGTGGTGTTGGCTGTGCACAAAGCTACACTAGATAACTGTTTTTCCCAACACCTTACTAGAATGCTTAAACTCTTGGCCAAGTAATGATCATAACACCATCTTCAGGGATATCTGGAAGATGATCCCTTCAATCCTAATTTGGGAAGTGTGGAAGGAGAGAAACAAATGTCTTTTTTAGGATAAGGAGATGTCGATCCCAAGGCTTCAGTGCAAGATAGAGGCGAGCATAGTAGAAATATTCAATGCAGAGCTGATGGAGAAACAAAAAAAACTAATTTTACTAAATGGGATGCTTGGATCATGAAACAATGGTTTGGAATCAAAACTCCCCCATTGGGCTGTTCAAGAAATGTGACTTCCACTGAACAACGTAACAAGACACAGTGGATTCCCCCTGAGTAGGGATGGGCCAAACTAAATTTTGACAGAGCCTCCAAGGGGAACCTAGGTCTATCTGGGGAAGGTTGCATAATTAGAACTTCCATAGGTTCAACTATGTGGATACTAGCTCAACCCCTAGTAGAAGGAATGAATAATGCAGTTGAATTCCAAGCTCTCCTGCTCGGATTAAAACTGGGTAAGGAATTAGGAATCTCACCAAGGAATTCATTCACCAGTTGGTCTTCCGAGAAGCATGTACTCCTACACACAAAAAGAAAGGAGAATGTTGGGTGGCTGTATAGGATTTTTCCTTAGTTAGACCCCTGTTTAGGTGTTCCCACCTCCATGGAAAGCCTAGGAATCAAGATAAAGGGAGACATACAATGAAGAGAAAAAGATCACTACAAAACAGTAAAGTGCTAACTCAACCAAATGATAGAGGAGAGGAGAGGGAAACTTACCACCTCCACCAAGAGCAATCAAGGTTGCTTCGGGGAGAAAATGAGAGGAACTCAAGCCTCTGCTACAATGGCATGGTCCCAAACTTTCTCTACCAATGTGATGGAGTGCTGATTTACTGCTATGGAATGCAAGAATGCTACTTGGAGCTTGGAGTGGATGCAAAAGAGTGTGTTGAAGCTTGAGAATGAAGTATTGAAGTTGTGAAGAGATGAAATGCTTGTTCAAGAGGTGAATATGAAGAAAGAATGAAGAGAAATGGCCATATTTGGGTCGGTCAGATGAAGGGGGTGTTACAAATTAACTTTTAATGAGAAGAGTAATGCCTCTATAGGTTCAACTGTAGGAATCTACCAAGGACGTAAGTGCACTATAGGGACGTCTATGCACCATGTGAGTTTCCACAATAGAAACACCTCCACCGACACTCAAAAAAGTTTCCAAGTGGGATGTAAGTAGCTGGCTTAGGTGGAATTAAGCCTCTGAACTTAGTTTTCTAAGGTGGATAAAGGAAAAAAGGTGATTTGCACATGGGGTGCAAATTTTCTCTTATACATTTTTCCCCCACTTTAGTGAGCATGAATATTGATGAGTGCTCGATAAAGTAGATCAAGAAAGATTAAGGTTAGAAATGTATACCTAAACCATCAAGGAAGAAGACCATGATCTAATGAACCTGAAGGTGCAGGGAAGGAAAAAAACTCCATAGTTGCTTAGAACTATAGAGTTGGAGAAACAAAGTGTCTTACAGGCCCATGAAAATGCAAGGAGGCAACCCCCAAGATCTTTCACATGAAGGAAGCCCCATGAAGTAAGCACCTTATAGGCTCACAGACCTACAAGGAAGGTGTCCTCCAAGATCTCTCACATGGAGGAAATATAGAAAGTGCCTTACAAACTTGAAGACCTACAAGGAAGGTATCCTCCAAGAACTCTAGCATGAAGGAAACCCAAAGGAAGCAAACTCTGCAAAGTCAAGAAGGGGCCAAGTGGGAAAATAAGTGGATAGTCACATAGATTGTCGATGATTCATATGTCTTTCAAAGGGATCCCTCAGGAACCCTTTAAAAGGAGAGAGGTCCACTCAAGGGACATGTTGTTTAAAAGGTGAGGTCTAGTCAGGCTACCCCTGACCTAGACATGAAGATACGAAACAGGTCTAGTCGGGATGCCCCCAAAATAGATGTGAAAAGGGGAATGGAATAAGTCTAGTCTAGCTACCCCTAGGCTAGACACAAAGGAATCTATTCATGGTAAATAATTTCAAAGAATCATTCCTTCGGAACCTGTCATAACAAAAGGGGTCCACTCAAGGGATACATAGTTCAAAAGTAGTTATTCTTCCTTTCTCAGAGCAATCCATCATCAAGGAATCCTTTCAAAAGATGTTCACTTCTTCAAGGAATTCAAAAGGAAGGATATGCCCCCACACGAGGGGAAAATGAAAGTTGTTCCCAATTTTGAGGAAGGTCTTCAAGTTCTTTCTTTACGAACCCGTGATGAAGGAAATGTGTTCCATTAGGGTTCCAAGTTGAGAATGTGATTCTAAGAAAAAGTTTGTGTAGATTTTTCAGAAAAGATTCGTTAGCATCGAATGTGTTTTTTGAAAATTGAAATGTTAAAGAAAAGGGGTTGTCACACATGAAAGGGACAACCCAAGAAAAGAAGAGAAAAAGATAAAGCAAAAGAGAGAAAACACAAATAAAGGACACAAGGAAGACTAATATTTTAGGGTCATAACTTCTCGTAAATATATATATAGGTATAGTAATAGTATATAAATGAACTATCATTAACCCCCTACTATATCAGGCCATGTGAAGAATGCACGAGAAGAAAAATAAAAAATAAAAAATTGGGTCAACATGGAAGGGGAGCCTAAATGCCCCCAACACTTCACATCGTCCCCAATTTAATTAAAATCAAGCACAAACATGGAAGAATGATGATACAAATAGAAGAAAGTTTATGACACAAAAACCACACCTATATCCAAGCACCAACGAGGGTGATGATGGTCATCTAAGCACACATAGCACAAGCATGGGGGAACACATCACAAAACACACACACACACAAGATCAAGAAAAGGGGCCTCCTCCTAACATTGATTGGCCAAGAGGTCATCTACTTCCTAGTCTAAGTCCTCATAAGGGGAAGTAGAACGAACATGCAATGGTAGGATGTTAAGAGGAGGAGCATTTGACCCTCCCCCAACAAGGGCTAAGGAAGAGGGCCCCACAAGGTCCTCTTTGCCGAGCTCTTGTGGAGTCAAGGTCAGTGATTTTATGAAGATCACTAACAAGGTTGGGACCTCACATATGGAACTAAACATACACCCCATAGGAGCATGGTCTCTAACCTTAGCGGATGAGACAGGTTGAGCCTAAGGTTCACCGCTAAGCTTTCTGAATGACTTGCGAGAAATGAGAAAATTAGGGGAATCTGGGACTGGTTCTGTTATTAGGACAAAACAAGTCAACACCGGGCCATCGTGTGGAGAATTCAAGGTCCTCCTTTGTTCTTCATTCCCAGAGGCATCATCCTCCACCTATCATTTCATCAAAGGAGATGAACTCCCCATGGAGGAGGTGAGAGGCACAAAGGAAGAGGAGGAAAGAAGTACAATAGATACAACTAAAATATTGATCATATCCATGGGCTTTGTGAAGGGCTAAATATCTGGAATAGACATTAGCAAAGGAAGCTCCACCAAAGGAGCAATGAACACCTGTACCCATTTAGGGTTAGGCTCATTTTTACTTGCAATGGAAGCTAGAAGTTGTATAGAGCTAGACTGAAGAGAAGCAAAGGAAGGGAGGAAGAAGATGTTGCAGGAGGCCTTGAGGCAAGGGCGGTCATTTCTTCCTCATTTTGTGCTAGGGGATTGCTCGGACAGGAGAGCCTTTTGCTAGTGCTTGTGTTCACGTGCAAGGAAGTTTCTACAGCTCTTGGATTTAGAAGCTAGAGTTTGCGAAGGGACAAGAGGTTCTTGCTCAACCATAGGAATGTCCACTATGGTCATTTTCGGCTGAGGGACAGGTTCCTATACAGGAGTAGGAGGAATAGGCTAAGGAGCAATAGGAGTTGACTCAAGAGCCTAGGTAGTGGGCCTCTTTCCACTCTCTCCCTTAGGAATAGGAGAAATAGGAGGCCATGGAGGTTGAGACAATGAGGATTATCTTTGGGAGACCTTCTCCCTATCTTAGTGAGTGGGTCTAGGCTCTACAATAGAACAAGAAGTTCGAAAGTGGGGTGCTTAAGATTTTTCCAGGTGGGCACCATAGGGTTCTCTTGTAGATGAGGAGTAGGACACGATGGTACCTTAGTAGAGTGAGAATTAGCACTAGACTGACCAACGAAAGAGGAATAAGGAGGATTGCAAGACTGCTCCTCTTCTTCCTTCTTTCGTTCCTTAGCAACATCATTGTCAACTTTCAAGCAAGCCCTATGTGAGCAACATAAGGCAAGGGAGGGTATCTCACTTTTGGCCTCAGAATCCCTTTCTCATAATTCTAATATGTTTTGTGCAAAAGGTCTGTGCTAGGTGGGAGAGGACCCACAGATGCAGGCCATGGGTGATCTAAGGAGAAGCTACCACGTGAAACCAATGGTCTATAACTAGTGTCATAGATTATGCACATAGAACCTCTATGGATAAACTTTAGAAATTTATGCATGATGGAGGGTACCACATTCATCACCACTAACCAAGGGATACACAATTCCACCCTAAAAAGTTTAGACCCAGGAATGATATCAAACATGAGTTTTATGGACTTAGGTCCAACTAAGACTGACATGACAATACTACCTAAAGGGGGTACAAAAAGCCCATCATGTGTGTGGATGAAACTCATAGGAGCATCATATCCATCCTTGTGTAAAAAATTTATTAGCATAATCTCCTTTGTTATTATGTTTACTTGTGACGTCAGATCAAGAAGAACACATGCTATGATGTTTCCATTGATCCGTGCAGGAATGTAAAGAGGAGATGGTTCCTTGTTAAAACCCATTGGAAAGTCCTATGAAGTGAAAGTTATAAAAGTACCACTATCCACAAGCTGTGTAGAGGGGATAGGTTGATGTAGGAAGGAGGCCATTACGCACACTAGAAAATGATTTCATAGAGTCCCTAAAGGTTGAAAAATAAGACGGTGACCCAATAAAAGTTTTATCTTGCAATACCTTTGGAACCTTCCAACTACGTGAGCTAGGGGTCTTAGTTTGGGTTACAAGGTGATAGCTTCACAAAACTCTCACCTACAACACTCCTAGATTACGAGGAAAGGAACTATCAGGATTGCATGAATGGAACCAAAATGGTTCACGTTAGGTTCACCAAAAATGTAAGAGAGGAGGACCACCACATGCAAAACCCTAGGTCATAGAGGGTCAAGATGTGAGAGGCAGCCCCAACTTACCTCAGCTAAGTGTAATGTTAGGAAATGAGAGGTAAGAGTAATGAGGATTGTGAGGCCTCTTAGTTATTCTACTAACCTAAAACCTAGGAAGGGGCTAGGCGAGTTGGTTTTTAGGTCTAACACTACGCCTCAAAAATCTCTCTCTCCAAGGATGAAAGTGCGATCTCTATACATCAGTGTGGCATGCTGGCATCTCAAAAGTGTGCTGGCATCTGTATGACCAGACAATAGTGAAGACAAGATCAAACCAACAAAACTAGCTAACGGCCCAGCTGACTAACTAAAGGGCCAAAATGATGTGATTAAATAAATGAAATACTCTCTAATATTATAAAGTAAATAAAAAAGAGTAAAGAGAGCAAGGAGGATCTCACCAAGGAATTCATTCGCTAGTTGGTCTTCCAAGAAGCACGTACTCCTACACATAGAAAGAGAGGAGAATATTAGGTGGCTGTATAGGGGTTTTCCTCAGTCAGAGCCCCATTTTGGTGTTCCCACCTCCATGGATAGCTTGGGAAACGAGATTAAGGGAGCAATACAATGAAGAGAAAAAGAGCACTACAACACAATAAAGTGCTAACTCAACCAAATGATAGAGGAGAGGAGAGGGAAGCTTACCAACTCCACCAAGAGAACTCAAGGCTACTTGTGGGAGAAAATGAGAGGAACTCAAGCCTCCATTGCAATGGCATAGTCCTAAACTTCCTCTACTAATGTGATGGAGTGTTGCTTTGCTACTATGGAATGTAAGAATGCTGCTTGAAGCTTGGAATGGATGCAAAAGAGTTTGTTGAAGCTTGAGAATGAAGTTTCAAAGTTGTGAAGAATGAAATGCTTGTTTAAGAGGTGAATATGAAGAAGGAACGAAGATAAATGGCCATATTTAGGTTGGTTAGCCAAAGGGGGCATTACAACTTCACTTCCAATGGGAAGGGTAATGCCTTTGCAGGTTCAGCCATAGGAATCTACCAGGGACGTAAGCGTGCCATGCGGACATTTGCATGTTGCATGAACGTTTGTACACTGCGTGGGAGTCCTCGATAGAAAAGCCTCCACCGACACTCAAAATAAGTTCCAAGTGGGATGCAAGTAGTGGGTTTAGGTGGAATTATGCCTTCGAGCTTGGTTTTCTAATGTGGATAAAGGCAAAGAGGGGATTTACACATGGGGTGAAAATTCACTCTTATACACTAAGAAATCATTGCTTGCTTACCTCTTGTATAAATACATTGTTTTACATCAATAATACAATCAAGTTTTATTCATATTTTTCTAACATTTGGTATCAGAGCACTGGAGCAATTCATTAGCATTGGAGCGATGAAGTATATATGATGCTACGTCTGACTATTTAATAGTGCATTCAAATTTGATGTGTGTTGATGGCATCTTCATGTCATCTTCTTTCTGTGCATAGAAATATGGTGTCCTCATAATTTCATACATATGGTGTTTGTAATCTATTGTGAATTGTTTGTAGGAGAATATGTGAACCATGGTGTATAAAACATGACAGAGAAGTCTATGATGCATGATTTTGTAGACACATGCTAGACCTTTGCTCTAGGCTATGCTAGGTGCTATTTTGAATGAGCCTTTTGGTGTTGATTGAATTTGATAGGATACCATTGTTGTGTTTAAATGATTAGGAGGAAAATCCATAAATAAAATATCAGTACTTCTTTGTCCAAGGCACATGAATGGAAGAATTGTTGCATTCTCAAACATCATCAAGCAAATCAGGTGATTGATCAGGGTCTCCTTCATTCAAGGTAGTGTAAAAGAATTAGGACACATAGATAAATATATTTTTCTCAATGAAATATTGGTAATGGGTATTCTAAAGAAAAATTGAAACTAGAATTGTGCTCGGTTGGATGTGAATTGATCCCAGATTGTCTCATAAAAAACCAAGGTACTTGTGCAATTTTTTTTGTGGTTTTTGAATGTATAGATACAATGCATGATTTACCCATTTAAGGTTGTTATTGGAAGGCTATGTTGGACATAAAGTTTGATACCCTTACTATCAAGGTGTGTGAATTCAAACAAAGATATTCTTTTAAAAAATTATATTTGTTTGAGAGTTCAAGGTATACAAGATTATGCTTTAAGAAAAATGAAGAATGGAGTGTGACACATGAGTCATTTTCTAGATCCATAGAAGTGTCACAAGCTTAGAGAATGAAAGTAGGTGAGATCTATCAAATTACCTCATGAGAATATTATTATAAAAAATGTATTTGTTATTATAAAGTTGGTTTGAAGAAGGTACACTCTTATGTAGAAAACTCAATGTGTCATGCTTCTTTTGATTTTCTTTTCCAAGAAGAAGGTGTTCACTATAATTATGGGTGTGGATACTTGTAAGAATATTGTCATTCCCACTTTCAGTGTCAATGTTGAGACTATTGAGTTGTAATTTATTTATATTTTAGTTATTGCAAAGAACATTATAAATGCCATTCAGGTTGGGGCTATCTTTGCAACATCTGACAAGACGTCTAAAGAAATCAATTATAACAAGGTCACTATTGGAAGCTGGTGGCACCAGAGGATGGAGGAATTTCCATCTCAAGTTAGCTTCTTGCTTTGAGATGATGCTTTGTATGAGAATCATTTTTGGCTTTATTTTCTTTTCTTTGTTATTGCTGACAGATTTGAAGATACATGTATTGTGAAGTTTTCTTTTTGGAGATAGGTAAGGGGTTTGATGAAGATCTCAATATGGATTTTTTTGAAAAGAATTCATGAGAATGTGACCAATGATTAAAACTTTACAAGGGTTGAGGTGACAACTTGGAGGATGGCTATCCAATAACTACGATCAGGTACGAAGGGTTATACCTTTACAAGGATTGAGGAGACAACTTGGACAGTGGTTTTCCAATAACTACAGTCCATGGTTCAGAGGTTCATGGAGGAAGAACTTAGAAATTTATCTTAGAGCTTCTAGAGGAGTTCCACCTAATTCAGGATTTGTTTCTTCAAGGAAGATCTTCACAAAGATGTATATACATTTTTTATTCATCAAGTTTTGTTATGTAACCCATAAGGGGGTCCCTTAGAAAATTGTTTTTCAATTTTCATGGGCACTTTTGTAGGAGCAATGTAATGAGGGGGGGAATGCTAGTAATTACATTGTCTTGTGGTTGCATTGTGTTGTGGAAGTGGTAACTATGTATATAGTTTACCAAATGGTTTCCTAAGCAACCACCAAACAATTTCCTATGCAATCGTTGCTTACTCACCTCTTGTATAAATACATTTCCTTACATCAATAATACAATCAAGCTTTATGCATCTTTTTCTAAAATTCCCTCCCTATCCATACCATTTTCTCATCATCCCCTTGAATTTAACATACCACTATATAACAAATCATATTAGTTTTACACTTTTTTGATGGAATATTTGCTTGGATTTATGTTTATTTATTGCTTTTGGTCCCAATACTCCATACACGACACTATCATGATCACTCTCATCCTTCAAATGATGGTGTACCTCAAAATGTGTCTTTTGGATCATTATGTTAATTGTACCTTAATTTTTTATGGAAATCCATATGCACATGATGCACCACCATCATTATTCCTCATATCATGGTGCATAACAACAATACTATGATAAATAAAAGTTAATTTTTTGCATGTACAATGTTAGTTTCATAAAATTCATCTTTAATTCATATTTTATATTTCCCATTCTTTATTCACTTCTACTCCATCTTCTAGCTTCATCTTGTATTTATCCAACCTCAATCTAAAAATTGCATGCCATCATAACTACACTAAATCTTTATGAGACATCATCCTTAATTATGTACACCCATGAACTTAAGAATTATCTAATACAACCATCCACACAACATCAATTAGAAATTTGAATCCTCATACATCACTAGTTATATATTAATAGTGCATACATCACACCAATATAATTTTTCTGAAGTAATATTTAATCCATAATGACATATCTTCTCATCTTCCTTTATATTTCCACACCTATCCTATATCTACCTAATGTGGCTATAATAAATAATTAAGCTTATTATTTTATTAGGCTATTTTTCCTCAACCATTCCAAAGAATAAAGGAACCACTAATTGCATTTCCCTCCTAAATTCTTATGGTTGCAACACATTACTCTTTTTAGTAAAACAATATTAGCCTTTCAATTCATACAAAATTAATCATGAACCGTCATCCTCTTCTGCATTCTAGGAATATCCTCACATTCATTCTCCACTTTATTTCTTAATCATATATCCATCATTCAACTTTCTTTCTAAAATCTATAAATAAGAGCTATAAGCTCTCATTTTGAGGATCCAATTTTATGCTAAAACATGTCAAAATAGATAAATTTTTGAGAAAATATCAACCACATATGACAATTGGAAATATGGGGCCATATGACATTTTTTTATTTAATTTCATTTAATGCTACATATGAGGTTACTAGTCCTTTAGAATATGAAGCTTTTCAGTTGTATTTATTTCCTAGTTTAAATTTTAAATCATTATTTACACTATGAATGAAAGATATATGTCATTGGTGTCTAAATTCAATCCTTGGGGTGTAGTATTTTCTCCTTTGGTCAAAAATATCTTAGGTCCAATTCAAGTGTATAAGATAGTGATGAAATATTTTAGGGAAATAATGCAATGGATGGTTAAATTTCTTAGATAAATTGATGATGCAATTTTGATAATTTATGATGCTATGTATGTATATTAATTTCTCCTAGACTAATCTATTGATGAATGTATAATGAAATATGGTTTTTCCTTAAATACAACACTGTAACACATAAATTCATAATTTTCATGCTCAAGTTGACTAAAAATTGCTACCTAGAGGGAGTCAACTCAAGAGCAAGATTTAAACATAAATATACAAGTTCTATGATCATTTATGCACTTGCAAAAAACAAACTAGTTTAGCTATACACCCACATATCTAAATTTGGATACCATATTGCTAAAGTATAAGAAACAATCCTTACGGATGTGTGTGAAATAGAATTAAGACTTTTTCAAATAATTTGTCAACTCTTTTGCCTAAATGTGTCCCATACAAACACTAGTCATTGCACTAAGGATAACTTTATTTGAATGACTCCAAAACAAAGGGGGAAAGTGCAAGGTGTGCACTTTTTACCATTTCAATACAAAAATCAACACCAATAATGCATATTGAAACAATTATAACTTCTTATGGTAAATACTATACATCACAACTTTTAGCATAGAAAAATGGATGTTTGAACATTTTCACACTCATTTGGATCTTTCTTGTGGATGTTGGCCTAGTCTTGCCTTCATTTAATGTTGTAATGTGAATAACACATTCACATTAAGTCTTGGGTCCTTGTGAATCATTAAGAACTTTATGATGCCTTGTAAAAGTGTTGTGAAGTGTTGTAACACATTTTCACACTTTTTGAGGACCTTCATATTATAATTCACTTAAATAATCTCTTTTTATCATTTACCAAGTCTTATTTCAAGGTTTTGTAAAGTGTTGTAACAAACTTCCACATTTATCTTGGCTTGTCATCAATAATTGTACCTTTCTTATCCTTTAATTGGCCCCATTTTAAATCTACATGCCTTAAGTGTATTTTTGAGAATAAACTTGATAAACATCATTTAAAAAAACTTAATTTCTATCACCCACATAAATGCCTTGAGTGGGACCCATTCACCATTAGGGGTGAATGAGTCCCCTTTAGCACACAAATCGAAATAATTTCAAATTTATGGAAGGTTTTTATTTTCTAAGACCTAAGGTCGGCCTGTGATGTTGTATTTTCAGGAATTAGGGCATAATTGTGTATAAATACAATATTTTTCTATTCATTTTCATCCCTAATCATTCAAGAATTCAAGCAAGCATTCACTAATCATTCAATCAAGCATTCTAGAAGTTCTCAAGCATATTGGAGCTATCACTTGCATATATTCAAATTTCTACTTCAAGGGTTTGGTGAGTTGTAGCATTCCATGTTGTTCATTCATCATTCTCTTTACTTATTTCATTTCATTTTCAAGGGTTTAATTACCAACAAGGGGTTTGACCAAGGATAACCCCTATTCTCTAACCCTTCAACTTGTCACTTAGGGAAAAATATCAGGTTAGCAGTATAAAGCATAAATAATTAAAATCCTAAATAAAAAATGAAGAACAATGGAAATAAAAAGCATAAAAACAAGGAATAATATCACCCAAGTCTTCAAACTCCATGAATCACCTTCATTGCACCTTCTCCATTTGCTGCAAGTTGATGATTTCCCTCAAATTTAGATGAGAAAATATGGCTATGGCTAGAAGCTAAGTAAATATTGAAGGATTCAAGTATGGCTTCAAGTGTACTAAAAAATACTCAAGCATAAATTCTATGAAGTCTCAAGTGTAAAGTGTGTCAATTGAGAGTAAAATTTCCTTTTTATAGAAAAGTCAATTTTGGACGAGCAGCCAAGATTCAAAGTTGAAAGATTCCCTAAGATCTAGGGCTGAAATTAAATGTGACAACCCACAATTAGGGTTAGGGCCACATTAGGGTAAAAATTGAAATCAAGGGTTGAGATTTTATTTTAGAAAAATCAAATCAATGGAGAAGAATGCATGTGACAAGAGGGAATATTGGGCATGGAAAAAGAAAAAGCTAGAGAATCAAATAATTAATTAAGAATTATTTGATTTAACAGGGAAAGTTGACTTTTTGAATTAAAAAATAATTTAATTCAAAAGTTATGGGACCATGTGACAAGAAATTAGAAAATGGACAATTTTAAATAAATGACTATTTAAAATTAGAAAAAGCTAGAGTGGATAATAATTAAATAAATTATAGAAATTTATTTAATTATAAGAGGACGTAGGAATTAATGATGTATTTAAATAAATAAATAAAGTTTATTTATTTAAATAGTCAGGAAGAACTAGTGGACAAGTAGTAATTAAATAAATTATGGAAATTATTCAATTATAGAGGGACAAGAAATGTTAGTTTTATATTTAAATAGTATAAATGTAATTTATTTATTTGGATAGTCAAGAGGAATAAAAGACATGAATTAATTAAATAATTAATAATTATTTAATTAATAGTTGAAATTGGACTATAGGACATAATTAAATATTTTAATTATGTTAGGAAGGAAATATGTAGAAAATAAAGTTTGCAGGCTTAGGTCAATTTTATGTGTCTATATTTTGCCCCTCTTTGTCAAAATATAGTTTATCGCATTGTGACAAAGAAAAAAAGTCATAAATATGCCCAAGCGAAGGTACAAATTATCTATGCCCCCTCGAGAAAATTTACAAATTTTGGCCCGACACTTGAAAATTTTGGAAAGTGTCTCGATAAGTCAATTTGATGACTTGACAAACAATGGCGTGATTGATTTTAAATTCCAAGAAAGTGAAGGTAGTCAAAAGGCCAGTCAAAGTTGGTCAAATACACCTCTAGTAATAAACCCTAGAGGGAAACCCTAGTTTTCACCCTATAAATAGGCTTGATTTGGTAAAAGGGTCATTCATTTTAACTTTTTCCTTTTAAAATTTTTGAGCTCTAAGAGAGAGGAGACTGCGAAAAGATGGTGATTCTTGAGACTGACCATTGCAGATTTTGAGTGTGCACCTTTTGACGACTAGAGGGCGTAGAGGCACCGGTATGTACCCTAGTCCCGCTTTGTGATTTTCTCATTTTTTGTGCATTTTTAGGGTTAAAGTCAGGAAACCATATGTGTTGTGATGCATCTGCATTCGCGAAAGACGTAATTGTGTTCACGTCGCACGCATTTGATGTGTCGCGACACAAATGCAAGGGGTAGGGTAAGTCTAGGTTTACAATGACACAAATGCAAGCCTATGAGATGCAAATGCCAAAGTATGACATAATCGTAATTGCCAGGATTTGCAACATAATTTCCATATTGAAGCACAAATGCAAGCCCGTGCAATGCAATTGACCAAGGAAATGACGTAAGTGTTATAGAATGACACATCTGTGAGATGTTACAGTGCAAATTCCAGGACGTGACACAAGTGCAGGATGAAACAATGCATGTGAGTTGGCACAATGCAAGTGAGGTTAATGCGATGCATTTGACTTTGACTAGAGATGACTTAGTTTAGGCTCAATTTCTTAGATGCTTTTGATTAGATAGATGGTAATGTTTATTTTCAATGATGTGCTAACTCCCATTTCTACATGTGTAGAAACAACTACCACCTATTTATATGTGTGAGTTCAAACTGATGACATATGCATTTAGAGATCAGCTGCAAGATGGCAAGCGGAGGCGGCTTATGTGATCAGGTCTATTTCACATCACCTACATGTTCATTGTTTAGGCTAATAGGGCTCCTGACAACACTATCTAATGGCATTCGACAACCTATTCATTTCATTTTTTGACTAGAGAGGCTACTCTTACACTGGAGGATATCTATAGGATACTTCATATTCTGATCAGAGGAGAATAGGTGGTCTACGATTCACGCTAGGGACTTTAGGACCTGACAAAGTTTTATGAGTCTGATGATGGCATGGGGCTGGGCATCGATGGGTATGAGATTTGATGGGAGTTTATGGCTGAGTACTATCCTCAATGGGATGTTATGTTATGCACTTTGATTTCTGGTGTTTTGATTCCATATCACCAGGGAGATGGGTTCCCTATCAAATGGGGAGATGTTCTTGTTAGGATGTAGTAGGATAGGACTGTTTGAATGGGGACCCTACTTACTTAGGATGCTATATCATTAGTTGCATGAGGTGGCGTATAGGGAGGCAAGCAGTATTAGCTATTGTACTACATTATTGATGATCTGGGCCTAGGAGCATATTCTGGTCTTTCATCCACCAGTTCAGAGAAAACTTACTAAGGGGATGCCTTATGTAAACCTATATGTTGGTGCATTGTCACATACTAGAGTTGGGGACAAAGGATACTGGTGCCACCACATTGACACATTGATGGAATTTTTTTGGAGACCCTACAAAGATTATGTTCAATGGCTAGGAGAGAATGATCACTTATCACTTTGTAGGTAGTTTAGATACTTGATTGGATGAATAGTTCAGACTCAGCTGATCATTGAGATGTACCTTCCCCAATGGGTACTTCATTAGTTTGGAGAGAAGCAAGGTGTCCTAGTAGGCACCATAGAGTATGCACGATCATCGCGAGAGACATAATGGGGACCATCCATATCAATACCCCTAGCAGAGCAGTAGATAAAAAACTTGGTAATGCAATAGTGGGCTTGGAGTGGGGGCCCGATAGATCTAGGGATGACCTCAAAATCTAACACATGGTGGAAGACACACATGCCAATACCTTTGATAGATCCATATGGGCTAGCGCTAGTTGATCGATGGTTAGTGATACCATGGGGGCACCAAGGATAACAAGGAGGTAAGGATGGTAGTAGGGGGAGAGGGAGAGATGGAGGCAAAGGTGATGGAAGAAGAGGATATAGGGGGAGAGGTGGAGGAGATGGAGGTGGATGAGATGATGGGGGAGACAAAGGAGATGGTGGGGGTGATAGGAGGAGTAGAGGAGGAGACGATGGGTGAGGGAAGCCTAGGAGAGTGAGACAATAGGTCGAGCAAGTACCACTCACATCGATCCTAGAGGTGCTAGAGGTGGAGGAGAGAGAGGAGGAAGACAAGTAGGAGGAAAAGGTTAGACAAGAGGAGGGGAGGATTGAGCCAGAGATCAGTTGGGAAGTAGAGAATCTAGAGGGAGAGGTTCTGAGAGAGGAGGATGTATTCATAGGAGCTGAGGAACTAGATATTGATAGTGGGGAGGAGGCAGTCAGTGGTGGAGAGGAGGAGATAGAGAGGATGGTATGGATGAGGCTGAGAGGCAGTTGAGGGATCAGATGGTGGATGGAGAGGAGGACGTTTCCAGGAGGCTACCCTTTTTGCAGGATGCCATAGTGGATTAGAGATTAGCAGATATTTAGAATAGGCTAGATGAGGCCCTAGCTTGGATTAGGACTTTGGAGGAAGAGCTAGAGGTGACACGTGTGGAGAGAGACCATGCAGTGATGGGACAACAAGAGGCTCATAACTAGTACTCATAGTTTGCTCGGCTATGCTCGGGACTAGTTTGAGAGATTGCCTGCGAATTATCTACGGTCAGTGATAGTCGAGCATGATACCAGATGCTTTATGAGAAGGAAATTCTAGTAGATTAGTGGGATCCTAGTGTGACTCAGTCATAGAGTAGGACTGGTTGTGGTTCAGGTAGTAGCAGTTGGACACACTATAGGTGTATTCAGAGTACTATGGGTCTACCTCATCTGGGCAGTATTCAGGGCACAAATCCCACCAAAGTCACAAACACTCCTCAGGCCACATATCTAGTCATAGTCATGGATTAGTATCATCAGGGAATAGGTCTCACCACAGCCTACCACTATCACCATGCCATCAACATCATAGACTTATACTATTAGACTATCGAGTCTCAATAGATACCATTAGTGCTAGTTAGAGAGCATCAATAATCTCCTTCCTCACCTCGGGGGGATGAGGAGAGCATAGCCTATGGAATTTTGTTATCTTGACATTATTTTAACACATTGATATTTTGACCATTGAGCCTGCGAGATCTATTTTTGGGATTCCTCGAGACTCTATCCTATGACATGAATTTTTTTGAGATATATATATGCTGCATTTTTGGCACAGACTATATGCGATGTGTTGTGTTTTGATGCATTATGATTTTATTATGCTTATGTGATGTGATTTAGACGACGATGATTTTTATTTTATGTGATGTATGCATGTATGATGATCATTTATTATGAGATGCCATTATGATATTACTTTATGTATGATGGTATTTTATGATGATGATGATGACGATGATGTTCTATATGTATGCATAATGTTGTATATGTGATGCAGGTATATGCAGGATCATGATGGGCCAAAAAGTGGCAATATGATGGGTATGTGTAGGGTATGTGGCTGACGACATTTTGTTTACCCAAAATTGATGAAATAAAAAAGGTTTTTAAAGGAGATTCTTAGCTTTCCACCAATATAAATTATACTTTCCTTTGAATTTAATAAATAATTATTATTCATTTTCTATTTGAATTACGACTAAACTCGTAATTGATAGGCTTATTGAAAAACATCTATAGATTTCAAACGGTCACCTTTTTTGAATCCAAAACATGTGTCACATTCTATGATTTGTATACTATAGGATTAAAATAGAATAAATAAATTTCATAAATTTTTTACCAAGTTAAGGTGGTTAGGAATACAAGTTTTTCTATTTTTTAAAATTTGTAATAAAATAATCATAATTTTAAATTATTTACTTGGAAAAAAATTACAAAAAAATATGCATCACATTAGGACATGAGTCTAATTATATCTAAAATCTTATAAAAAATATTATCATTTTATTATGGTTAGGGTGGTTAGAGAGACATCCACTTCGTTTTTTTCCCTGAAATTTAAGTACTACTACATTGAAATTTCAAATTTTCACCAAATAGATTTTTTTTAAAAAAATAAATAGATAAAACTAGTAGTTTAGAAACTACATTCAATTTTCTATAGATTCTATTCTTATATATTTTTTAAATAATATAGAGAAGTTATTCAAATTTTTACTTCAAGTTGCCTAACTCTGATTTTTCTAAATTTCATCACCACTTAAGGGCTTATTTTTTCCATGATGATTCTACACATACCTATGCCACATTGTTTATAATGATGTACGCATTGATAAATGTATGGATAATACAATATATGATGCTTTATGTTATGATTCTAAATGAATGCATTGATGATATGAATGATGTAAGCGGGTATGTGTAGGATCATCATAGAAAAAATAGGCCCTTAAGTGGTAAAAAATTCAGAAAAATCAGAGTTAGGCAACTTGACATAAAAATTTCAATAAGATATCTATATTATTTCAAAAATATGTAAAAATAGAATTTGTAGCAAATTGAATGTAGTTTCTAAACTACTAGGTTTGTTTAAAAAAAATAAAAAATTATTTGGTGAAAATTTGAAATTTCAATGCAATATAACTTAAATTTCAAGGAAAAAATAAGTAGTCGTCTGTCTGACCACCTTAACCACAATAAAATGATAATATTTTTTTATAATATTTTAGATATAAGTAGATGACTCATGTCCCGATGTGATGCATATTTTTTTGTAAGTTATTTTCAAGTAAATAATTAATTATGATTTTTTATTACAACTTTTAAAAAATATAAAAACTCATATGTTTGACCACCTTAACTTGGTCAAAACTTTATGAAATTCAATTTTTCTTTTTTTAATCCTATAGTATGTGAAGCATAGAATGTGATGCATGTTTTAGATTCAAAAAATGTGATACTGTTTGAAAGCTATAGATGTTTTTCAATCAGCCTATCAATCAAGACTTTAGTGGTAATTCAAATAGAAAATAATACTAATTAGTTATTAAATTCAAAGTAAGGCATAATTTATATTAGTGGAAAGCTGAGAATCTCCTTTAAAAACCCTTTTTGTTTCATCAATTTTGGGTTAAAAAAAGGTTGTCAGCCACATACCCATCGTATTGCCACTTTTTGGTGCATCGTGATCTTGCACATACCCAAGTAAAATGTTTAATGTGCCTATATGCTAATTTTTATGCAAATAAATGAATGCCCTTTTATATTATGTTTATGCAAATGGATGAATGCCAAGGATGAACTTATATTTTATTTAAATGCAATATGGATGTATATGGATTTATGTACTAATGCACTCCCTATATATGTATGCAATTATTTTTCTATGTCAGAGGATATCGTCAAGAGATAGAGGAAAAGAAATGACTAGACATAAGGAGATGAATGTTAGTGTAGAGAAAGAATCCTTCAATAAATTGCCAAAGTACTAATAGGTGTTTCTCTAATCATCATTGGGAGGATTATTCTAATGGCTAACAAACACCATGATATGAAATAGATCAATGGTGTGTAAGGTCATACCATCACATGAAACAAGTAGTCACAGACAAGGATGATCATGACTCATACAAGGAGCACAGTTGCCCCTAGTCTTTTTCTCACAACCAACCGCAAACAAGAAAAGACAAGCCATGAAATTTTGTTGCTCATCTAAATACTAATGCCAGTACATCCTTGAGGAACTAGCAACATGATTGTTAAAAGAAAGAGAAGACAAGACAATCATCATGATACATCATTGTTCCTCTAAATCTTATTGTCAGGACACCCTCGAGGAACTAGTAGCATGATGAAAATTCAAATGAAGAATGTCAAGACGGTGTTTGGAAAGTGTTTTCCAAGTGTGTTTAGATGTCAAGTGTTTAGATGTCAAGATGCTAGGGAATTCCAAATTTAGGAAGGACACATCATAATGATGTTGATGTCAAGAGACTTGATCATCAAGAGTCATGAGAATCCCCCAAAGTGCCATATAACAATGACGATGTCTAGTAAGGACACATCCTAAGACATAAATAAATGAGGAGGGTTGTTCTTCAGAAGGACACATGCAAGGAATAACCAAGTTGATAGTTTTGACTTGTTATGACAGTTTGACTAATGTTGACTGAATTGATTGCATGCCCAGATTGAGATGCCTATTGAGTTGATTGAATGATTGCTAGTTAAATTATTATCAAGGTTCATTTAAAAATTGTTTGTTTTAGAATGAATTTTTTTTGTTCAAGATTTGAAGATGTTTGACATGTGTGCAAGTGCAGTGCAATGAACCCTAATGGACTGACCTAGTGTGGTCTCAGGGGCTCATCAATTGATGGCCTTCCCTACCTCATACACTCAGAAACCTTGTAGTTTGACGCAACCAATGACTTTGTCTTGTTGACCAAAGATTAAGTCATGAATTTATTTTGAAAAACCTAAAAAGGACTAACCTAATGTCTCAGGGGCTCAAAGATGAGCCTTGCCTATGTAGTAAATGCATAGAGACAATGTATTTTGACAATGAACAAGACTAACACAACTGACATGACTGAATTTGACTTTGTTTTTGAAATTTTTGAGTGTTTTCTAAATGTTTTTGTGTTTTCTTTAAGAAAATTTTCAATTTTTATGGATTTTTTTAGAACTTTTTATAATTTTTAGATCTTTTTTTAGGACATTTTTTGTTTTTATGTCTTTTACATGACATTTTTTTAATTTTAGGACATTTTATGATTTTTAGGTCTTTTTTCCAAGACATTTTTTAATTTTTTAGGTCTTTTTTCTGGACATTTTTCAATTAACAGGACCCTGTGTGAGACCCACTACAGTCACGTGGTAAAGGGATTTCCCCCAGTTAGGTCAAGAACTAGCCAAGTTGCAGGAGATGTAAAGGACATGCTTAGGACAAAAGCGAATTATATGCCAGACCTGATGTCAACCATTGTCAGCAGGTGAATGTCGTGAGGGTGTTAGATAAGTGGGTGTTTATTATGATCCAAGGTAGATGGAGTGACAATAGATGGCGAAGCAAAGATTGACTACGCATGGTGCCTATTTTCTAGGTTTTCACCATGGTACTTATCCAAAGTGGCATCGAAGTGGTTTTCACTATTGGACAAATTATTTCTCTTTACTATTTTTTTTTTGTTTTTTGTCACCAAGATGCCTATTTTCTAGGTTTTCATCAGGGTGATGATTTTTTTTATTTTTATGGTTTTCAGCCAAGCTTTATGATGCTATGCATAGGATTTTTGGAGATGCAGACTATTGATAGGCTCTGTCAGTTGTTCCCTATCTGGAGTGGCCAACTAGTATGTGCTAGAAATTGAATGAGGTAGTGATGATATAAGGACCCAACCAATTAGGTTCGAACTTGCCAGACTTCTTTCTATCAGATTGATTCTTAGGATTTTGCATTAAGATTAAGTCGCCCATGACAATTTTTTGAACCATTACTCTCTTATTGTAGCTTCTACAAAGGCTATTTTGATATGCTTGTAAGTGATTCAAGGAATTTTGTCTTGGTTCTTCTAACATTTCTAGTTCATACAGTCATGGTCTTGTCGGTACTCTTCATCATCGATCAAGCCCTCCTTCATGGAGACTCATAAAGAGAAGATTTTGATCTCAATGGGAAGGATGACTTTAGATCTAAAGACCAAGGTGAAAGGGGTGGCTCGAGTAGGTGTGTGGATGTTGGTGTGGTAAGCCCATAGAGAAAGGTTAAGTTGTAAATGCTAGTCTCGACCAGCATCATTGACAGTCTTCTTAAGAATTTTGATAATTGTCTTATTGGATGCCTCAGCTTGACTATTTCCTTGTGAGTAGTAGGGCATGGAAAAATGGTGTTGAATGTGGAAGCATTCACAAAGCTCATAGACATCTTGATTTTTGAAGGGATGACTATTGTCTGTGATGATGGACTATGGAACACCATACTGGAAGATGATGTAGTTGAGGATGAATTTGGAAATCTGCTTGTCGATTGTGTATGTGAGGGGTATGAATTCAATCCACTTAGTAAAATACTCAATGGTAGTGATGATGAATTTATGGCCATTAGAGGAGGTGGGATGGATTTTTCCCATGAGGTTGAGTCCCCATTATGTAAAGGTCCAAGGAGAAGTGATAGGTCGAAGTTCTTACATTGGTGGGTGAATCAGATCACTGTGTATTTGACATTGATGGCATGTTCTTACGAACTCAAGTGCATATTTTTTCGTAGTCAGCCGATTATACCCAAGTATCATGATCTTAGCTATGGTTGGTCCACTCGAATGAGATCCAGATATACCCTCACACACCTTACGTAAGGTTATTCATGCTACGTTAGTGTCAAGACATCGAGGAAGGGTATTTACAAAGCTGCAATGGTATAAGGTGTCATTGATGATGGTGTAGTGAGTGGCTTTATGGATAAAGGATTTATGTTGGTTATTGGAAAGGTATGGGGGAAGGGTTTGGGACTGAAAGTAATCATATATGTCTTCATACCATGGTGAATTGGGACCAACAAGCTCACAAATCATTTCTAACTCTAGAATATCATATGTGGGAACCAATAGCTACTCCACTAAGAACTTGAATTGTGGAACAATGCTAAGAATGTCTAGGAGAGATCCAATTGTAGCCATTATGTCTGCATCATTTTTATTAAGTGAAAAATGGCGAGCCACTTATAGTATTATATTATATAAATAGATAATTACATAAGTTGGTCCAAAAGCGCATACTAGCAAGAAAGAACCAGTAAGAAAACTTCTAGTTATAGCCCAAAATTAAAACTATAAGTTTATTCAATTTCGTATAATTTTGAAGCTTATAAAGCATGTTAATAACACAAAATTCAACACTGAGAACCCAAAAAACCTTCCCTAAACTTATACTATCCAACTATATGAAAGTTTTTCAAAAAAGAAAATCCCATAAAATGTGGCCATAACCCACTGATTACAACTTCAAAGCCCCAACAAAATTAGAAAAAACCCACTAAATACATTTTCACCTTTTCAATGAACCCCCATTAACTGAATTGTCATGTTGTCATTCTAATCCCTCTACTAATTGAAGACCCCTCTTGAAAATTCTTCTTTGAATAGGGGCTCTATGTTAATTGGAGTGAGAAACTGGTCAGGATGCAACAACAAAAAATGTATTCACCTGAGCTCTGTTATACACCCGATTTGGAGCAATTTGAACATGATTTTGTCCTCAAATTGGTAGATTGACTCCAAGCTAAAGGTCCTGAAGAACATTTTTTGGAGGAGGTGAGACAAACGCATGAAGAAAAGCTAGGGCATAGTATTTCTCCTTGATTTCCAATTCCATCATAGAAAAAGTATGCCTTTGATGTTTCCTCAAGGCATGCAGCAAAATATTGTCATTGTTAAAATGTAAAGCTAGTCTAATGGCGTCGAAATGTTCTTCAAAGCACTATCTCTTTTGCACAAGAACCCTTAGAAATAGTCATCCAATAAACCCTTCCCCATAAAATAAATTATAGTTTTGAACCACATGAAGAATTGCATTATCCAAAATATATTGAACTTTGGTATACTTCCTAGCCAATTCCTCCAATTCGACCAAAGACTATATTAAATCAAGAGCATTTGACAAAAATATGGAAATCACCTGCGAGGGGAAGATAAATGCTATGAACCATGCATTTGTAGGGTATTAAATTTTCATCCTTGGTGTCATAGTCATCATTGACCTGTCTGATAACCAACTAAGAATCTCCAAAGACTAGAAGTGTCTTGATTTTCCATTTTATAGCCATTTAGAGTCCCATGACAAGTGTGTCATATTCTGCAATGTTGTTTGTGCATGGGAATGCAATTCAACATGACTTAGGAATGGAGTACCTTTGTAGTGTGATGAACAATATTCCTGCTCTTGAGCCATGGCCAGTATGTGACACATCAAAGTAGAGTTTCCAAGGTGATTTAGGTTCCGAATGAAAGACATACTTATTAGGGAAATTAGCTACCAAAGGATGATCACGTTGTACAGGTGCATCAATAAGTTGATATGCTATTACCTATCCTTTAATAGCTTTTCATTCCATGTATTGTATGTCATATTCACTCAGGATCATTACCCATTTTGCCAAGTGACTTGTCAATGCTTCCCAACTAAGGAGATATTTCAAGGGATCAATCTTTGCCACTAGTTATGTCTTGTGATTTAGCATGTAATGTTTTAATTTTTTCACTATGAAGACAACTGCAAGATAGGCATGTTCAATGGGTGCGTAGTTAAGTTCATATCAAACCAATGTGTGACTAATGTAGTATATAGCCCATTCCTTCTCATCATGATCATTTTGTGCAAGCAATGCCCCCAATGCTAAAGTGGTTGCTGAAATATACAAAATCAAAGGTTTTCCCTCAATGGATGTCATTAGAATAGGTGGTTTCAATAGATAGTCTTTAATTTGTTGGAAAGTCACTCGACATTTGTCTCTCCACACAAAGGGGATGCCTTTGCATAGGAGGTACTGAAAAGGTTGGAATTTTTCTGCTAGTTGTGTGATGAAGCACTAGATAGACTGTAATCTTCCTTGGAATGTCCTTAGCTCACCAATTCCTTTTTGTAGAGGAATTTCTAATATAGCTTTCACTTTAGCAGGATCTACTTCAATTCCTCTATGAGAAACTATGTACCCCAAAAAATTTCCTAAAGTTACACTGAAAGCACATTTCTTAGGGTTCAAACAGACCTTGTATTCTTCCAGCCTCTTAAAAATTTTATCCAGTACTTTGAGGTGATCCTTGCATGTCAAAGACTTTTCCAAGAGGCCATCCACATAATCTTCCATTAATTTGTGCATGAGGTCATAAAAATATTGTTAACATGGCTTTTTGGTATGTGGCTCTTGCATTCTTTAGGCCAAAAGGCATGACATTCTAGTAGTAGGTTCCCCAAGGACAAGTGAATGTTGTTTTGTGTTGATCCTTAGGGGCAATCCAAATCTGATTGTAGCTTGAGAACCATCCATGAGGGACATCTCATACCCTATTGTAGGATCAACTATGATGTCTATGTTGGGTAGTAGAAAATAATCCTTCAGGCATTCCTTCTTAAGATCGCAAAAATTGGTGAAAATACAAATTTGACCATTCGACTTAGTGACATGTACTAGGTTGGAAATCCAATCGACATAGTGTATTGGGGTATGTGTAGGATAATCATGGAAAAAATAGGCCCTCAAGTGGTGATGAAAATTTAGAAAAATAAGAGTTAGGCAACTTGATGTAAAAATTTGAATAAGTTATCTATATTATGTTAGAAACCAAGACCAGACATGCAAACCAGAAAAAAGCTTTCCATAAGAGAAAAACAATAAAAAAGCAAAGCTTTCCATGAAGATGTGCAAATTGATATTATACAAGAATTGAGAAATTACAAGAGATAAATTGGTTTACAAAAGAAATATATGCATAACCCTAAAGAAAACCCTAAAAGGAAACCCTAGTGTGCACACTTAATAATTCATAAATAATTAATTATTAATGTGCCTAAGTTAAGCTTAAGTAACTAAAGTGATAATTGACTTAATTAATTACCCAATATGATGTAATTAATTAAGTGAAATAGCTTATTAATCTAACATATTATTGCAAAAATATGTAAGAATAGAATCTGCAACAAATTGAATTTAATTTCTAAACTACTAGGTTTTTTTATTTTTAAATCTATTTGGTGAAAATTTGAAATTTCAATGTAGTAGTACTTAAATTTTAGGGAAAAAATAAGAAGTAGGTTTTTTTCTGACCACCCTAACCATAATAAAATGATCTAATATTTTTTTATAAGATTTTACATATAAGTAGAGGACTCATGTCCTGATGTGATGCATATTTTTTGTAATTTTTTTCCAAGTAAATAATTAATTATGAATTTTTTTATTACAAATTTTAAAAAATATAAAAGCTTGTATGTCTGACCACCTTAACTTGATAAAAACTTCATTAATTTTTTTTTTTTTTAAATTCTATTGTATGAGAAGCGTAGAATGTGACACATGTTTCAGATTCAAAAAATGTGATATCGTTTGAAAGTTGTAGATGTTTTTCAATCAGCCTATCAATCAGAACTTTTGTCGTAATTAAAATAGAAAATGAATAATAATTATTTATTAAATTCAAAGTAAAGCATAATTTATATTGGTGGAAAGTTGAGAAACTCCTTTAAAAACCCTTTTTGTTTCATCAATTTTGGGCAAAAAAAAGGTCGTTAGCCACATACCCTACACATACCCATCATATCATGATTTTTTGGCCCATCATGATCTTGCACATACCCATTGATCTTATGAATCCCACATCTAGTAGCTTCTTTATTTCGGCTTTCACTAGTAATGCAATCTATGGATGCATCTTTCTTAGTGTTTTTTTTACTAGCTTGACATTTGGAAGGAAAGGTAGATGGTGCAAAACTACTTCTTGGTCCAATCCAGGCATGTTGGTGTCGGACCATGCAAATTTAATCTTTCATTCTAAGAATAATTTTTGAAATTTATGCTTTCCTTCCTCTATCAAAGATGTTGCAAAGATAACTATTTTAGGATCCTTTGTTGTGGCTATGTTAACTTCTATGGTGTCCTCAATTAGCATTGTCAATTTTTCTTATGTGATGGGAAGAAAGTCCAATCCTCCATCCTTGGGTGCCTCAAAGAGGTTTTCACCCTCAAATACTTCCTTTTTTTTATTTTTTATTATTAGAAGGTGCCTTGCTATTTTCACCTAAAGACGTGTATTTTTTTGTTTTATCTTTAATATTTTCATGACTGGGGGATTGCACAGTCTCCCCGAAGTATGCTGCACAATCTAGATCTATAGAAAATCCTACCTTATGGTCCCCACTTGGTATGCCTTCATGAAGTCCCATGAATTCTACAATAGATTTTTCATTCTAAAAAATTTCCATAGCAAGTGAGCCTTGTTGATCCTAGTCAATGAGCTATGGGTAGACAAGGGAAATACCATCATCAATGTTGGTAAAGGGCAGCGATGAGGAAGAAAGCATCCAAATGGAAGCAAAAAGGGTAAAGATAGAATTTTCGTCCTCAAATTCCCATTCAGATTCTAGCCAAGGACCATCTTCATTAGTGTCAGACAAATCAGACTCATCGGCATAACATGGGACAAATGGATTGGAATCACGGTCCCTGGTGTCAGATGACAAGTCAAATGAGTCAAAATGATGGTCCATAGGATCAGATGGCTAGACAGATGAGTCGAAAGGATGGTCAGTAGGGTCAAATGATGGTTTAAGTTTGTCATCATCGCAAGGCCAAAATAGTCTAACCCATTCTTCTCTTTGCCTTGGTATTTTAGGATTGTCATTAGAATGATTTTTTGATGTATCGATCTTAAACATTTTCTAGAATCTTTCTTCAAAAAAAGGCTCACCAAGTTCTAGGAGAAATTCATGAAAACAATAGTCACTTAATGATCTTCAAGAACCAATTTCTCATTCATGTGAGTTAGTTTCGGTAAAGGAATCTTTGATTGCCTTGACACTTTTGGAAACATTCATGTCCTCATGTAAAAGTACATTGGTATGTCAATCATCAGTTTCAACTAGCTCAAACCCTAACCAAAGATACTTTGGTCTCCTAGAAGCCATTATAGGTTCTCGTCTTCCAGTTTTGTTTTTACCAAGGCTAGCAGTTTCATCATAGCCTTGTTCCTTCACCATTTCATAGCCTTTTCCATATATATATATATACTAGTAAGGGGGACAGGTCTTCTAGGTCTTTGTATGTCTAGGCTGATATGTCTTCAATGTATTCTTCATTTAGTTCTACCCATTTGGTGAAGTTCATTAGTAGGGGAACCTTAAAAATATCTTTGGGATCTATTTTGAAACAAGGTTGTCCATAGGATTTTGGTGACTTGGGTATTTTAGTGATACAATAGGCTGTGTTCAACTTGTACTCTCTGCATCCTTGGTCCTAGATCTTGATATTAGGATTGACACTTGGGATGGTGGATGATGTGGTGGAGGTTGAAGAAGTGGATTCAGACATGTAGGGCTTGTTAAGAGTGTACGGGTCAATGTATTTGGATAAATTGGATGTTGAAGCTTCACGGTTAATTGACACCTAGTGTTCAAAGATGCCTCTCAAATTGGTGCAATACTGGAAAGGATCGTGATCTCCATGTATGATAATTTCAGTGCCATCAAAAGGGAACTTCAAGCATTGGTGGTAAGTGGACAAGATGACCTTTAAGGCATGGATTCAAGGTTGACCAAGCAAGATGTTGTAAGGTAGTTCAAGATCCACTACCTGGCGTGTTGTATCCATGATGACCAGCCCCACACGGATAGGAAGAGTGATAATGTCCATAGAAGAGCATTCCTCATCATCATATGCCTTGATAACTATGCTTCTAGTAGCATCTACATAAGCATCAAAGAAGCCTAGTTCTTTGACCAGTTTTAGGGAGCATATATTCAATCCTGCTTTGCCATCTACTAAGACTCATCTAACCTTGTGCTTATGGACAAAGACTTCAATATGGAGGGCATCATTGTGAGACGGTTTGGGTGAGGAATAATCTTGGTCATAAAAGGTAATGTGATGTGGAGAATCCAAGTATCCTACCATGGCTTCGAATTGGTTGAAATCAATGTCATTAGGGATAGAAGACTCCTGCAAGGATTTTTCAAGTATGTATTTATGCACAGGAGAGATGCGTAGTAGTTTGAGTATGGAGATTTGAGTAGGCATTTTTCCTAATTGGTCAATAAGATTAAATTGGCCTTTACGTTGTGACTATTTGGAAAATGGACCAGGTATTGTGATCTTTGGTTGTCTTGGAAGAGGACCAACTATTGTGACTTTGCCTCTATGGGCTGTGATGTTACACTCTAGAGTCTTCTTGATGTTGATCATAGTATTGACATGTTCATCAGTGACTCAGAGGTGATTGATGATGGGTCCACTAGAATAGTCAAAAGTAATGCGAGTGTAACTAGCTTGATTTTTATTATTCTTTGGACCTAGTGTGTTGGTCTTTTTGTTGGACAATTGCATGTTTTCCACTTGTTTTTGCAATTTTTCCACTTCGGTTGTAAGTGCATCTACAATAGGGTTGTTTGTGGCATCACACATGGGGTGATGGGTATCTTATATGTTTCAACTTGTTGGGATGGTATGTTTTAATTTTGGTTGTATTGTTGTGGACTGTATGACATATTTTGGGTTAGAATTTATTGATATTGAGTGTTTTGAATGGGAATGTGTTGTTGGGCATCGATGTGGGATGCATATGTAGGAATGTGTGTGCCAACAATGTTCATTTGTATTTGTGGAATTTGTTGTCCAGGAATGTTTTGATGTCCAAATGAAGTCATATGTTGCATCACTTGGTTTTCTTATCCAAATTGGTAAATGTGGCCATGGGGAATGCTTGTGTTTTATCTTTGGGGAATATTGGTGTTGGTGTTGATTTGTGATGAAGTGTTAACATTTGGTTGAGGTCCTGAAATAGTAATTCATCTTTTATTTCTCCCAAAGGGGTTCAATGAGTTTGTTCCCATGGCATTATTTGAGGACCCAAGTATAAGGCTTTATGATGTTGTTCCCATAGCACTCGAGGAAGCCCCAAATAAAAGGTTTGATGAATTTGTCCCCATTGTATTGGTTGAAGTACTAAAGGTAGTTCCAATAGTTTGTGATGGAATGGATAATATTTGTGGGACTGATTGAGACATGGCTTGTGACATAGTTGATGTTCCCCCAATAGATGTTGTGTTGACTGTGTTAGATGTGTTTTGAGGGGTAGTGCCATTGGAGGTAACATTGATGGTGTTTTTTGCATTTTGTGTTATGGCATTGTTTGCATTACATTGTGGTGTCAAATGTGGTTGACTATTTTGCATAGTATGATTAGGAGAAGCTGCCCTTAAGGTGTTAATGTCAAAGCCTCATGGTAATTTAGCTCCTTGGTCTAAAAGAATGGCTAAGTATCTATATGAATCTTGTAATCTTGACTAGTTCCTCTACGAAGGAGGCCACATCAATATTTTAGGCGGAAACTTCTAGGTCTTCCACAAATACTTGTCCATTTCCATCTCTTCATATAAATTGTTCAAATGGATTGTGTGATGAGGATGTTGGAATGTTCATGTCACTAGAGGGGTTGGTGAAAGATTCCCCCATGTCTATCTTGTTGTTCATGTCATTAGAAAAGTTGTAGGGCTTATTGCCTTGTCCAAAAGGGCTAATTTGTCTTCTTTTCCTTTGGAGTCTAGTCTCAACCATAAAAAAATTTCTCAAATGAGGGAATGATAATGACAACTATGTGTGAAGATAATATGACACTAATCTATGTTTTTTGGATTTTTAGAATCAAGGGATGACAATGCAAAGTGGTAATGTTTCCTAAAGGGGATGAAAAATGCAAAGTGGTAATGAGGAGGAAAATGAATGATGGACTAAAATATTTGAGGTATGTTATGCAAAATGCAAGGTCTAAGGAAACTCTAAGGTGTAATCAATTTTGGTAGACGTTTAGGAAAGGTATACTTAGCCATTCAAAGTTTGATCAATGTCTCAATTTGGATTGTCAAGAGACTTATTTGAAGGACCAAATAACAAGGTGACAAAATGACAAGGTGAGGTTTCCTATTCTAAAGTTTACGGGGACCTAAAAGCTAGTTTATGCTGGAAAATGATGGTGAATCCTAAGAGGTAACTAATATTTGCAATTGTAGACCTATGGAAAAATAAATGAAAACTAAAAATGGGTATGTGCAGGATCATCATGGAAAAAATAGGCCCTTAAGTGGTAAAAAATTCAGAAAAATTAGAGTTAGGAAACTTGACGTAAAAATTTGAATAAGTTATCTATATTATTTAAAAAATATGTAAGAATAGAATCTATAGAAAATTTATTGTAGTTTCTAAACTACTAGGTTTTTTATAAAAAAAGAAAAATCTATTTGGTGAAAATTTGAAATTTCAATGCAGTGGTACTTAAATTTCAGGGAAAAAATAAGTAGGTGTCTGTCTGACCACCCTAACCACAATAAAATGATAATATTTTTTTATAATATTTTAGATATAAGTAGAGTACTCATGCCTCGATGTGATGCATATTTTTTTTATAATTTTGCTCTAAGTAAATAATTAATTATGATTTTTTTATTACAACTTTTTAAAAAATATAAAAACTCGTATGTCTAACCATCTTAACTTGGTCAAAACTTCATGAAATTCAATTTTTCTTTTTTTAATCTTATAGTGTGTGAAGCATAGAATGTGACACATGTTTTGGATTCAAAAAATGGGATACCGTTTGAAAGCTATAGATGTTTTTCAATTAGCCTATTATTAAGGACTTTAGTCATAATTTGAATAGAAAATAAATGATAATTACTTATTAAATTAAAAGTAAAGTATAATTTATATCCGTGGGAAGCTGAGAATCTCCTTTAAAAACCCTTTTCATTTCATCAATTTTGGGTAAAAATATAGTTGCCAGCCACATACCCATCATATTGCCACTTTTTGGCCCATCATGATCCTGCACATACCCAAATGCAAGGATGGATTATTTGAGAAATTCATTTTCTAGTTTTGAATAGAGACTGTTGAGGAAAGATATCTAAAGTAGATTGGAAATGTGTGGTCTCAGGTTTGGACTGTAATAGTGATTTTTTTCCAATGACAGGAAATTGCGTCATTTTAGGTAGCAAATGCATTGTAGAATGTCAAGTGCATCTCAGATTCGGAAAATGCATTATTTTTGGTTATAGATGTAGTTCAAGAAATCAATTGCATTGTTTTGGAAAGAAAATGTGTTTTTGTACATGTGAATGTGTTGTTTTTGTTAGAAAATGTGCCTTAGCAGAGCGATTATGTTACAAAAAAGTCTTGAATGCAGTTCAAAATGTTGAATGTGTTGTAGAGTGTAGAAACTACATTGCATGGTGAATAAATTTATGGTTTCTTTGCAATTTTGGCAGATTTTAGGATTGTTTCAGTTTGAATGTTTTTTTCCAAGTTTGTGAAGGATGTTTATTTGTTCATTGTTTTAGAAAACACTTGGAAAACTCATGGTTCTGGCTTTGAATGTGTAAACAAGCACAATGAAGACAAGCACAATCTTAGGTTAGGAAAGGACTATAATCACCGGATTCCATGTGGTTTTCCCCAACCACACTTATTCATAGTGGGTGACTTAGAAGCTTGGCCACATTGGCTCCCGCAACACGACATTCACTTCTTAGGTCAACCAAGCTTCAAGCCCTCATAAATATCCCATGAAAAGCTCTTCACCTCTACTAAGAATTGTGAGAATATGGATTCCTTAGCAATGACCATTATTGCACTAGCGAATAGAAAGGGATTTTGGCCTCTATACAAAAGTGTCTAGTAAGGGCATTCGTTCGAGTGGCCACACACAAGGAAAGATTAGCTTCGATAGGAGGGAATCCCAGCCTACATAGGTTATGCTCCATAGGGTTTATATACCGACTGGAAGTGGCTTGGCTTTATCTTGTTACTAGTCAGGTCATCCCTTAGGGTGAGTACTTTTTCCCACTAAGGCAGGCCCAATTCTAAAAACAATAATAATTTCTCTTGCACCCAGGATCACACAAGTGCACAAGGGGAAAGGATACTTCTATTGTTGAATCAAGGGATACAAAAATTGAAAGAACTTTCTCATTTTAATAACCAAATTGAAATGTGAGACAAACACATCAAACACTTTGTTTATTTTAAACCCAACTTAAGGTGATACAAATAGTATACATTCATGAAAATGTATGTAAATTCTAGTCTTATGAGTTTCAATGCAAGATTGTCTTCATTTTAAGCCCATGAGTGTGCATGCATGTTAACTTTAAACCCATGAAATGTGAATACAAGTTGTTGATTGTTTATTTGTTTGATTGATTTAGGATTATTAAAGAGTTGTAAAGAAAACAACAAACAAAGGTTAGACTCCTTTTACAGCTTGCCACATGCTGCAAGCAGCATATTAATAACCCAAAAATCCCTAAGCTACAAAGCTGAAAGAAGAAATCTAGAAAATACTGTAAAAACCCGAAAGTAAAAATTTACTAGGAAAATGTGTCGTTTTACAAAGCAAATGCACTCTAGAATAGAAAACTAAAATTTACTAGGAAAATGCATCATTCTGTACAAAGAATGCATTGTGGCTGTCAAATGTGTCTCTCGAGCTGGCAAATGCATCTCAGGGAATCAAATGTGGCATTTTGTTTATAAGATGTGGCTTAAAAATGTAAATGTGTCGTTCCCAAAGGCGAATGCATCATGATAGAGTGATTGTGGCTTAAAAAGTTGCAAATTTAGCACTATGTACCTATACCTACAAAAAAATGAAAATCCATACGAAAATCTACAAAAAAAATGTGTTTTCATGTCAAGTTCACTAATGTAACTTAGGGAAAATTATCAAGTTAGCATTATAAAGCATAAAAAATTAATATCCTAATTAAGCAATGAAGAACAATGGAAATAAAAAGCATTAAAATAAGGAATAATCTTACCCAAGTCTTCAAACTCCATGAATCACCTTCATTGCACCTTCTCCATTTGCTGCAAGTTGATGATTACCCTCAGAGTTAGATGAGCAAATATGGCTATGGCTAGGACCTAAGTAAATATTGAAGGATTCAAGTATGGCTGCAAGTGTACTAAAAAATACTCAATCATAAAGTCTATGAAGTCTCAAGTGTAAAGTGTGTCAAATGAAAGTAAAATTTCCTTTTTATAGAAAAGTCAATTTTGGATGGGCAGCCAGGATTAAAAGTTGAAAGATGCTCTAAGATAAAATGTTGAAATTAAATGTGAGAACCAACAATTAGGGTTAGGGCCACATTAGGGTAAAAATTTAAATTAAGCATTGAGATTTGATTTTAGAAAAATGAAATCAATGGACAAGAATGCATGTGACAAGAGGGAATATTGGGCACAAAAAAATAAAAAGCTGGAGAATCAAATAATTTATTTAGAATTATTTGATTTAAGAGGGAAATTTGACTTTTTGAATTAAAAATTTATTTAATTCAAAAGTGGTGGGACCATG
Source organism: Sequoia sempervirens (assembly GCA_007258455.2). Classification (NCBI taxonomy): domain Eukaryota; kingdom Viridiplantae; phylum Streptophyta; class Pinopsida; order Cupressales; family Cupressaceae; genus Sequoia; species Sequoia sempervirens. The sequence goes on from VDFB02281492.1 coordinate 747,184,552, forward strand.
TGATAGGAAATTACAAAATGGACAATTTTAAATAAATGACTTTATTTAAAATTAGAAAAATCTAGAGTGGATAATAATTAAATAAATTATAGAAATTTATTTAATTATAACAGGACATAGGAATTAATGATGTATTTAAATAAATAAATAAAGTTTATTTATTTAAATAATCAAGAATCTGGGGGTTGGGGCCCTAGCTCGGTTGGCTAAATCTTTCCTGTTGCAGGAGGTTGGTCACAAGGTCTAGTGTCCTCCACCCCCGTGGTACTAGAGGGTGTGTTGCACCAGTGCTGCCGGTCACATTAAAAAGTTTACCAGGTGCACTGCAGTTTATATGGGGTCGTGCTACCCGATTCCTACAGTCTAAAATAATAATAATAATAATCAAGAATCTGAATTAGTGGACAAGTAATAATTAAATAAATTAAGGAATTTATTCAATTATAGATGGATAAGGGACGTTAGTAACATATTTAAATAGTATAAATGTTATTTATTTATTTGAATAGTCAGGAGGAATAAAAGACATGAATTAATTAAATAATTTAGAATTATTTAATTAATAATTGAAATTGGACTATAGGACATAATTAAATATTTTTATTATGTCAGGAAGGAAATTTGGAGAAAATAAAGTTCACAGGCCTAGGTCAATTTTATGTGTCTACACAACCATTTTTCCCTCTCTTTGAATGTGGTTTGTAGGTCTTGTGTGTAGATTTATCAAAGAGAAAAAGTGGAAAAGTCTTCATTAATTTTTCAAAGCTCTTCAAAGTGATCAAAACCCTAATTGAAGCTTGGAGAACACATACAGGTCAAATTCTACAGTTTCAGATCTAGAAACCTATCAAGAGTAGAACTATAGACTGGGAGCTACAAACTTCACTTTTGATTTTCCCAAAATATAGAAGTGGACTGATATGCCATTAGTGGCATATGCGTCCCACTGTTAGGCCCAAAATAGAGGTTTTTGTAGTTCTAAGCACCCTTTTGTCTGAAACCTGTTATAACAGATTTCTCCTAAAATAGGACTTATTCGGCCAGCTTGGATATGAGTCCCAGTGGGCTTCAACAGTGACCTCTATAGGATTCTAGAGCTCCTCTCCATCACTTTCTAGTTTCTAGGTGCACACTTCAAATCTCATTAATTTCTATTATTGTTTGTTTGCATTTCCATGTCTTCTTGCATGTACAATGTTGTGTTTTCAAACATCTTGCATTTCCTTATTTTTCATTTAATAGTTGATCTGTTTTATCAGTTTAAGACATTTAGGACATTATCCTTAGATATATTTCAATCATATTTGCAATACTCTTGAGTGAGCCACCACAATTTTTGGTTTATCTCTCTCCTTTTAGGTGCAAAACCCTAAAAGTGTAAAAGAGCCCCTCATTACCCAAAAAATGTTGGTTCATTTGGTGAACCTACATTTAGAGCATCATTTTTCTGATTTCTAGTGCATTTACATCCTAGGAATACCTTGCATTTCATTTTACATTGCTTCATTTGCATTCTAGGGTTTTCAAAATTGCATTAGTCAAAAGTTCATTTAGCTTGCATTATTACATTTAAACTCATTGAAAAACACTAAAATTCTGCATTTTCATATCATATCTACATCAGAAAACATAAAAAGTGTAGCACAAGGAAAATTCCAGGATTAACATTACAAAGCGTTAATCAAACTAAATCCAAGCTAATAATAAAGAACAATGGAAGCTAAAAACATGTATAAACGAAAGATCTCACCAAACACATGCAATTCCATGAATCACCTCCATTGCCCTTCTCCATTTTGTTGCAGTATTATACTTGCCCTCATATTTTAATTAAGTATGCAAAAATGGCCTCATGACAATGATAATAGAAAAAACATTGAAGATTTCTAAAGTTGCTTCCATAACTTATAATATTCTTGGACGAGTAAAAATGGAAGAGATAAAGTCATTTTTATAGAAGATGTAATTTATGAATGACAGGTTGAGATTGAGAGGTAATTAATTGATGATTAAGATTAAAAGATAAGACATGCAATAGGGTGAGGGTTAAATTAGTGTAAGTGATAAAGTATGAATGGTGGAGATTAAACTAAAAAATTATTTTAATCATTTATGGAAATTGGTTGAGGCACAAAAGGATAAAGATTGCATGTAGAAGATAAGATTGACAAAGTGATCAACACAGAAAAACCGTTCCTTAGAAAAAATCAGATATTATCTCACCAGATAATTGAATGATCAAATTTTATCTAGACTTAAATGATAAATGACTAATTAGATAACTAAGAGATTATCTAATTATAGAAGAATATGATATGGATAAATCCTTTTGAAGTAAATGATTTCAATTCAAACATTCAAGATTTTGGCATTAAATTAAATGAATAAATATTTATTTAATTAAAGAGAGAAAAAGCTAAGGAATAATTAAATAATTTATTTAATGATTATTTAATTATAGTTGAAAGTGTCATAGGAATTAATTAAATAATAGTTTATATAATGTTAGAAAAAATATAGATTTAATTAGCAACACAATTAAATAAATAATATTTATTTAATTAATCGAGGAAGAATAAATGTAAGAATGAATGAGTTAAATAATTAAAGTTATTTAATTAATAGAGGACATATGACTTTAGAAAATAATTAAATAATTAACATTATTTAATTATGAAAAATGAAGATGAACGAAATATGAAGAAATTAAGGATCACAGACCTATGACAATTTTTAGTGTCTACAAAAAGCATCAAATTCATTTTAAAAATCCTAAATAATTTCAAAAAAATCACTCCTTGGACTCATTCGCCACCGTGGGAAAATTTTTCATGTTGCATATTCCGCATTGCATTTTTTGTCATATGTAGTTGATTTCTCGAGTTTTTGCTTGTTGTTTCTACATTTCTATGTTGCTTTCCAAAATTTCAGTTATAAGCATTTTATAGCTCTTAGCTTACATTGCATTTTCATTCACCCTACATTTAGTAGACTTTGCATGAGTGTTTGGTGCCCTATTGCTAATACCTTAGTTAGAAGAAGCTTGAGACTCGTGGCATCCTGCTATAACACACTCATTATGGATCTTATGTTATCTATAACTACCACTCCTAGTATTGATAATAGTGCAATAGGCATGAATAATACCCTTACAAAATATTTGCATTCAGGTAGTATGTATGTTGACAGTAGACCTGATGACATCATGCAAGAAAAGATAATTTAGATTCATGAGGACTTAGTACACTTGCAAAACCAAGTCAGCCTTGAAATTATTTTCGCTATTGAAATTCTAGCCATAGAAAACATTCACCACATTCTTGAAAGTGATGAAGGCCTTGACCTTGTGAAAAACATAGTTCAGATCTTTGAAAAACATCTTCCTTCAACATCTAGTGCTCCTATTCCAACAAGCAATGTGACCAACCAAGGAGGAACTTAAATTCCTCGTCCCTCAACGGTAGCCTCAATACCTACCTATAGCACTCCTCATATCACAACAACAATGCAATAAGTTAGTAATGCGATTCCTTCCTTGGGTATTCCTGCTAGCATCCCTAGTTCCTATGTGCAATCGTATGTTCTATCTTCTACCACGCTACCACCTATAACTGTTCCATTCAATTTCCCTACTACTACATACACTCCATCACCACTTTCACTTCCACCTCATACCACTTATACTGATCCTCTCATAACACAAATTTTCCAAACCATTTCATCCATGCAAAATAAAATCTCCACCATAAACCAAAATCAAAATGGTACACCCACAAATTATGTTCAAAGAAACCCATCTTCATTGGGGATATTGCGAACATCAATGCCACAAGGTGTAGAGGTGCCTAAATTTTAGAAATATGGATGGAATGGAGATCCTTCTAATCATTTCAATGCTTATACTACTTTATGTAGTGACTTTTTCCTTGATGATAAGCTGTTGGAAAAACTCTTTCCTAGGTCCTTAAAAGACACATTTTTGGAATGGTTCTCATCTATACCAAACAATTCAATCTGTTCATTTAATAAACTTGTTGATGCATTTTTAAACCATTTCCAAGTGTATATGGATCCTAAGAAAACCTTGGCTAACTTGATGAGATGAAAACAACATGAGGAAGAAAAAATAACTAATTTTATCTCACACTATCAATCGCTTTATTCCCAAATCAATGTCAAAGTCCCTAACCGACACCTTCAAAAGATGTTCATAGAAAACTTCCAAAGTAAAATTCAAGATAAGTTGACCATGATGAAATTTCCATCCTTTATGCACTTGTGTACTGCCCTTTGTTATTATCAAAATTTGGTTAGTAGTCACGATACCAGGTCCACTTCTAGCCCCAGTAAGAGATCCGAGCTAGCACACCAAAACAATTCACAAAATTTTAGAAAATAAAACAAAGGGTTCTTGTAATTCAACCCCCCCAAACAAACAACTCCAATTGTCAATAACAAATTTGTTGCTATTAAAACCACAGTGCCCTTTAGTAACTATGGAGATCCGAAAAGACAATTCACGCCTTTACCTAACACCCTTCATAACACAATGTCCCAACTTTTACAATAGAAAATGATTACCTTTTGCGCCATCAAAACACTCGACCCTACAAAGCCTTTATCGCTAAGCTTTAAATCAAATTCGTATTTCCATTATAATTGTCAAAATGGATATGACATGAAACATTCTAAGTGTCTTAAACATCTTATGCGAGACCTCATTGATTTCAGATGTCTATCCATTGTGGGTGTCAATGATCAAGGTAATAAGTTAGGTGCCCCTCCAAATCAATATTTGAAAATTTTCACCGATCCGATGCCCAAATATAATATTTCATTTTTCAAAGATAGTTAAACTCCAAAGAATGATGTGATGAATGTTGATACAGATGATGAACAACATGATCCTCTTCCACATATTACACATGTTAATCTTATAAATGAAATGGTAGGTGCGAAAGACATTATCCCTCATAAGGGCCAACCTAAGAGCTCTCTTGATATTGCTTTTTCCTCTAAGGATATAATTAACAATATTCTTGATGGTCCTCTTTGCATAGATGATAAGCCCACTAATGGGATATTAATAGATCCCACCTATGGAGAGAATGTGATCACCAAGGAATTTTTAGTATTACACAACCTTTATCAAGATGACTATGATAAACTAAAAGCATGGATCAAGACACACAATGGTTTTTCTTGCCCTACGATATGATTGATCATCCTTCCATTACAAATAGGACCAAAAACATTAGATTTCATGTTTTCCAACTTCCCACAGTCGGACCAGTTTTGTTTGAGGCTAGGCCATCCATGGCTTTGCTCATTGAAAGTTATCCCTTCGGTTGTTCACAAGTGCTTAAAGTTTCCATTTGACAATGGAATATTTATTGTTCACCATGGTTGATTTAATCCTTTGTCTTCCAAAGGAAACTTTTCCTTAGAATCCTTTTGACCCGAGCCCATGGAACCTATAACGCTATGACAAGACTTCCTTTTCATAGCCTACCAAAAATTCAAAGCCAAGAAAATAGTAGAATTTTCTCTCTAAGACATCCCCATCTACCTTTTTCACTCCTATCATAGATGAAACCATGCTTCAACATGAACAAGAGCCAGACAACCAAGATCAACCAACAACACAAACTTGACCTACATCATCCAAAAGACCAAGAGACAATGACGACAACCACGTTCTGCCGCCTCGAATAAAAAAAGTTTACACAACAAAAGAGAAAGTGGTTGATCAACCCGCTCTTACCCAAACACAACTTTAGAACAAAACCAAAAGAAACAGAGGTGCTCAGGAGCATAGATGTAGATGTTGTGCACTTGCTCACTAGTTACATGACCCTACCAATGAAAATCTAAATCTAAATTTGACAGAAGAAATACATGACACTCCTCCCCATCTACCACAAAGTGATCCAATACAACAATCACAAGAAGAGGTGCACTCTTCCTCGAGTATTCTCATTTTTCCTCCTATTGTGGTTAGCTTGGATGATGATGAGGAAATAACTAAAATTGACGAAGAGGTGCGTAATGAGCTACACACATTATTTTCCTTGACTATGAACTTAACTAAGACATCTCCTATATAGAGTGATTAACCTGGTACTTTCCCTATTTGAGCAATTGCTCTTGTCCATTTATCCAGCTATTTTCCTTCAGAATCCAATGAACATGATTGGGAGGCAGATGACTTGCTAGATAGTCAACTTGCATTTTCCTTACTAGTCTTTTTTATTTTCTTTTTATCTTATTTTTCTTTTCTTTTTCTTTTGCATGTGCGTAATGTGATCCCCCGTGATGTTCTGTTTGATCTTCTCCCTCTTTTTGGCCTTCCTCTATTTGTATCTTCATTCTTCTCTATGTCATGCATCTCTTTCACCTTTTATCCTTACACTTTTTTTTATGTCTTCCTTTTTGGGGATGACGCAAAGCATTGGGACAACCTATGTCTCTTCCAATGTGACCCAAAAGACCTTTTTATTTTCTTTTTTTCACTTATCTTTTTCTTTTCTTTTCTTTTCCTTTTGGGGATGACACACAGCATTGAGACACTCATGTTGACCCAAAATGCTTTCTTTTCATTTTCTTCATTTGTTTCTTGTGTTTTCCTTTTAGGGATGACACAAAGTGTTGAGACACCTTATGTCTCTTCCATTTTGACCCAAAAGGGTTCTTTTTCTTTATTTTCACTCTCTTTGTGTCATTCTTTTAGTTCTATGTATTTGGGGGATGATGATAGTTCTGCGCTCCTTACAAAACATTGCAACAAAGAACATACTAACCCTAAATTTATAGATCCCTTATGTGTTTGGTTTATTCATTTTGGGTTCAACACCTTCCTTTTATTTTTCCTTTCCTTCATATGACACAACCTTACTCAAAAACATATGACTTGGCATAGGGCTTTTCAAGTTGGCTCTCACATCTTCTTTCTTGTTTGCATTTTTCATACATGCTACTTTAAAGTAATTGCTCTAGCATGGTGTTAGCAATTTCATTAAAGTGGAGGCATGCATTGGAATTATCATTTTGTATTTTTCCTTTTTTCTCATTCCTAGTGCAACCTTCTTACTTCATACGATGTGTTTTTCACTTTACGGATGACATTGGGTATGATTTCCTTCATGAGCATGATCTATTTTAGCATATTACATTCCTCTTAGTGGCTTGATGCAATGCACTGCATCCCCTAAGTTGCAAATTTTCTATTATTGGATTGGTTCTCTCTTGGAGACATTAGACACAGTGTTTCCCAAGTTAAAGACCTCGCATTAACTCAGCTAGACTCCTTTGAACTTTCTTTGCATATTGCATTCTACATTTTTTATATGGTCACCTTGCATGCATAACACAACTTGAATGCTGATGGTTCCATCCTATTTGTTCATAAGCTCTAAGGATACAAAGCTTTGCTTGTCTCATGAAGCTCAAAAAAAAAAATTTGTGTGGCACCTTATTAAAGTTATCAAGAGGTATAAATTTGATATGGTTGAATGGGAATCCCATTCTAAGGCATGACTTTCTCAATAGCCACCTATGTGTGTGAGAGTGCATACTAGCTATAAGTGCATGTTTCTCACCTTTTTAGGCCTTCTCACCTGGCGGACAACCATGAGTTTCATCGTCTCAAAGTGAGTATGTGTTTTTTAGAAAAACAACCTAGATTTGATCCACATCAGGGAACAAATGATCAAATCTTGATCTGGCTCTCTTTCTTTCCTTTTTCTTTTCTCTCTCTTCATCATCATTTTTATGTGTGTTCCTTTGTGCTTATGTTTGGTTTGCCATGGGATCTTGATCTTAGGGGCTTGATCACTCTTCTTGATTGTTGTTGTCTCATCTTGCTAGCATAAGTACATTTAGATCCCTCTTCATGTGCATTTTTAGCTACTTTAGTGTGAGTTTGAAACAAGTTCACCCTCTCACTAAAGTGGGGGCTAAATGTAGTGTAGAAAAATGGATCTTTGAACATTTTCACACTCATTTGGGTCTTTCTGATGGATGTTAGCATATTCTTGCCTTGATTTAATGTTGTAATGTGAATAACACATTCACATTAAGTCTTGGGTCCTTGTGAATCATTAAGAACTTTCTGATTCCTTGCAAAAGTGTTGTGAAGTGTTGTAACACATTTTCACACTTTTCTAGGACCTTCTTATTATAATTAACTTAAATAAACTTTTTTTATCATTTATCAAGTCTTATTTCAAAGTGTTGTAAAGTTTTGTAGCAAACTTCCATGCTTTTCTAGGCTTGTCATCAATAAATGTTCATTTCTTATTCTTTAGTTGTCCCCATTTTACATCTATAGGGCTTACTTAAGTGTATTTTTGAGAATAAACCTAATAAACATCATTTGAAACAACTTAATTTCTGACACCCACTTAAATGAATTGAGTGGGACCCATTCACCATAAGGGGCGAATGAGTACCTTTTGACACAAAAATTAAAATAATTTTAAATTTCTGGCAGGTTTTAATTTTCATCCCTAATCATTCAAGCATTCAAGCAATCATTCACTAGTCATTTAGTCAAGCATTCTAGTCATTCTAAAGCATATTGGAGCTATCACTTAAATATATTCAAATTTCTACTTCAAGGGTTTGGTGAGTCGTAGCATTGTATGTTGTTCATTCATCATTCACTTTACTTATTTCTTTTCATTTTCAATGGTTTAATTACCAACAAGGGGTTTGACCAAGGCAAACCCCTGTTCTCTAACCCTTCAACCATTTTCCCCTCTCTTTGCATGTGATTTGTAGGTCCTATGCATGTGATTTGCAGGTCCTATGTGCAGATTTCTCAAAGAGAAAAAGTGGAAAAGTCATCATCCATTTGTCAAATCTCTTCAAAGTGATCAAAACCCTAATTGAAGCTTGGAGAACACCTACATGTTGAATTCTGCAATTTCGGATCCAAAAACTTGTCAGGAGCAGAAGTGCAGACCGACAACTATAGACTTCACTTTTGATTTTCCCAAAATTTGGAAGTGGACTGATACACCATCAGTGGCATATGATTCAAACTTCCAGACCCAAAACAAAGGTTTTTGTAGTTCTAAGCACCCTTTTGTCTAAAACCTGTTATGGCAGATTTCTCCCGAAATAGGACTAATTCGCCTAGCTTGGTGTATGAGTCCCAGTGGGCTTCAAGAATGACCTTTTCAGGATTCCAAAGCTCATCTCCATCACTTTCTAGTTTCCAGGTGCACACTTCAAATCTCATTAATTTATGTTATTATTTGTTTGCATTTCTAGGTCTTTTTGAATACAACGATGTGTTTTCAAACATATTGCATTTCCTTAGTTTTCATTTAATAGTTGATCTCTTTTATCAGTTTTCAACATTTAAGGCATTCTCCTTAGATAGATTTCAATCATATTTGCATTAGTCTTTAGTGAGCCACCATCGTTTTTTGTGTATCTCTCTCCTTTTAGGTGCAAAACCCTAGAAGTGTAAGAGGGCCCCTCATTACCCAAAAATTGTTGGTTCACAACTAATTGTATGAAACCAAGTATGATTACTAATTTAGCACTACATCTCTATTTTATTTTGTGTTGTTAGGTTCTTTTATAACCTAGTGTTGAGACTTTGATCTTTGTTTTTTGGCACTCGAGAATTTTGCATGAAGCAATTCCATAGCTTATAATTTTCCATTCAAATTTAGATAGATGTTTACATTTCATAATTTAAATATAGCAACAAATTGCTTCTTGTTTTAAATTAAATAGTGAAGATGATAATTATATTTAAGTATTACTTATTCAAATGAAAATTGATTGTGATATTAGAGTATTTAAATATCCATATCACAAATATTAACACTAATAAAAAATTGAATATATTAGTGACTACACATAATTATATATTGACTAATTAAATATATCTTTACTACACAATAGAAATATATATAATATTTTTATCAAATAAAATATATAAATTATAAACAAATGCATTTATATTATTTATAATTCAATTAGATATCAAATTATTTTATTCAACTAAATTATTTATTTTAAAAAACTTTATCATCTTAAGCGTATACAAATATATAAAAGATGCTTAAAATATAATTTTGATACATATTTTTTAAACATATCTGAAATACATTGAATATATATTAGAGTCAAGCTCATGGAAAAAGTAGATAATAAACTATATAAGCACCATAAAAATCATATAATTTATTGCACTAAAGATTGTGCCTAATTACAACTTGCTTCCGTGGGAAACTAAAAAAAATATTGAATACTTGCACAACACCGATCATAGCCTCCTTGTACATTGGGACAATTCAAAATGTAACTGTAGTAGGAGACTAAACATGTCCCAACTGAGTAGCTGTTTGTAAAATGCATGCATGTATATATATTGGATGAAAATAAGAATAAACTAGTGTAAATATGATTTGTTGCGTCACACCAAGACAATAAACTTTGGCCTACTTCTCAATCTAACCAGGCTAGAGAATGCCTGGTACTAGAAACAACATATTTAAGTGTAATTGAGTGCACTTCACTAGAGACCGGGGTCATTTTGCATTTCTTAAGAAAAAGAAATGAAGAATGCCTTGCCTTGTTTGCTTCTTCGGTTGTGTATTGTCTTTAATCATCGGCATGCTTATCTGACATCTCAATCTCAATCAACGGAATGGTAGGACCCTCAGTAGAAGTTGCTGTAAAAGATGGAGAAGTGAAGTAATAATCCTCTCCAGGATACTTACAGGTACTGTTACTGCTACTTGGGAAAGTATCACTGGTACTTGATAAAGTATGATAATTCAGCCCAGTTTGGTTTAGATCACCGGTGTGCTCCACAACACTCACATCTCTATGAAGCCTCAACTCTTTGGTGGCGGCTCTTATCCAAACAAGTTCATCCACTACCTGTCTCATGGACGGCCTTGATTTTGCTTCCTTTTTCAAACACTTTTTTGCTAACCATGCCATATTCTCCATCTGCCCTTTGTTTTCCACTTTCGCCACTCTACGATCTAGAATTTCAGTGAGGCGGTTCTCATTAATTTCGGACAGGAAATGTTCATATAAAGCACACGTAGATCTTCCTGTAGACAGCAACGGCTTCAAACCCGTGAGAAGCTCCAGCAAAACTACACCGAAGCTGAAAACGTCACTCTTGTCTGTAAACTGGTTGGTCCTCACGAACTCAGGATCCACATAACCTGGAGTGCCCGACGGACAAAGGGTGCTCAGGTGCTCATCATCGGAAGGGCGTAGCCGAGAAATACCAAAGTCTGCTACTTTTTGTGTGAATGTGTTGTCTAGCAAAATATTTGAGGATTTTATGTCGCGATGGAAAATGGGCTGAGAGGCTTGATCATGCACATATGCTATCGCCTCTGCCGTTTCCATGGCAATCTGCCGCCTTCTCTCCCACGTCAACTGCGTCTCTGGCGAGTGTAGATGATCATAAACTGTCCTGTTTGGCACAAATTCGTATACAAGCAAAGGAAATTGACTTTCCATACAGCAACCAAGTAACTTCACTACATTCCTGTGACTACAATGAGACAGAATTGCGATTTCGTTGTTAAACTCATAGTTTGAATTTGATTTGGCTTTTTTAATTGCTATGGGTGTGCCATCCGCCAGAACTCCTTTGTAGACAGTGGCGAAGCCACCTTTCCCCAATTCTGTTGAATAATTCTTTGAAGCTCTTTCCATCTCTCTTTCAGAAAATATTCTGAAGCTTTTTCTTCCTCCCATGGAATTGATGAGTTCCTCCAACTCTTTCCCGCGATTTTGCAGGAAATTCTTTTTTCTCTCCTGTTTCAAACAGCGCATCCTCGACCACCAAAATAGGCCACAACATACCACAGAAACTCCAACGAATGAAGAAACAGAGCCTGCACTCACACCAAACAGAGAAAATTTTACTCACAATGTTGTTTAAGAAGAACATATAAAGACACGCCATATGCTCACCTATCACTGCAGATTTAAGATCGTTAGAGCTTTTGGATGCACATCTTGTACCGCTATTAAAGCCATCTCCCTTATATGCCTTTGCACACGAACAATTGTAGGAACCTGCGAAATTGTGGCATACACCTCCCTTGGATGGGTCCACACACTCATTCAAGCTTTTATTACTGCATTCGTCAATGTCTGCGTATCATCAAAGCATGAGGAGACGAGGCTTAAGAAGAAAAAAGATTATACAAGACAAAACATAATAATTGAAGATCCATGATGCCGAAATTTAAAAAGAAGATTGGAAATTCGGATTCCTAAATTCATAATTACTTTTGGTTTAAATTAAACAAACTGAAGAATCATAAAAAATGAACTAATGGTTATAATTTAGAAGTGTGAAGTCATACCCGTGCAAACTGTGCCATTCGAGTAACCATTTCCTTTATATCCAGGGAGACATTTGCATACGTGCCCATATCCTGAAGGCGAGTCATTGCATTCTGCATAGAGGGAACAAGAATAATTGCCCGTTGCTTTAGCGCTGGAGCAATTTTTATATCCGATACCCCAGTTAAGGCGTAGACCATAATAAGCCTTTCTACCTACTCCCCAAAAGAGGTTTGTTTTATTATCCACCACTGTGAAGGTAGACGGATCCATTATGGTGGAAAAGCCACAAAAGTTCCCGTCATCGTATGAGTTAACCGGACCGCCGCCTGTGAAATTAACCCAAAACCAATTATCTTGAAGGGCAATTTCACAACAGCCATAGCGGCAGTATGGTGGATCACTTTGAGGGTAACATGAAGATAAACATCTCACTTCTCCCCCAAAATCACTGTATCTGTAAGTGCCTATCGCTTGGCAGCCAATAACCACGAACTTATTGGACATGGAAATAGTGTAAGGACTGTAAACAGGTAGCCAAAATAACTCTGCCGTACTAGCGCTTTTTTCACAGGAGAATTTTCTGAGAGAAGTTGAATTTATGGTGAGGTGACCCGTATAATCGATATCCATAATCTTATAATAAGCCAGACTCCTATTAGAAAAACTATTACCCTTGTAGGCAAGGAGAAATGGGGCCATCATTCCACTATCTTCATCCTTCCTGCATGTGATATTAAAACCAGGGTATCCACATTGAGAATTGTTAATCCAAAAAGGGTAACTCATGGTCATCGAGCCACACTTTTCAGGAACGCATTGTGCAGCGGTAAAGCCCACCAAACAGACACAAATTACAAAACGAACCAAGACTCCACAATCCATTAGCGTCTGCGAAAACATTCTCTGTTCTAGCAAAGATGTTTGGGAATGAAAAGCCGCGTGGAATCAAATAGCAGAGTGCATGGTTGACTGGACAACAACAGAAGACTCTGCGAAACACCCCCACCTACCCCTCAACGCTGACAAATATTCACGTTGATTTTATTCACTGAGAAATACAGCAAATTAGTGGTAATTAATGTGACCGAGATGTAATAAGGAAACTAAATTTCTACAATGTGAAATGTTCAAGTAGTTTCATATGGCAAACAAAAGAAATTTAGTTCTAAAACACAAACTTTATGATATTAGAGTAGTTTCCTAACGGTTTCATATAACAACTTTTCGAAAGACTTCGGTAAGTTGACAGAGAATTGCAATGAACGCAGTTGAACTTTCCGTGTTCTCAAAAATTCAAATTCAGCACTTTTCTTTTTTTTTTGGGGAAAGGGATCCTCAACACTTCTAGAAGGCGAAAAAAATAAATATGATCTCCACTTTAAACAATGTTAAACACATACTAAAAGAATTGGATTTTTTATTTATTAACAAGAATGAAATTTTAATATTTTGAATGGTGAAATTAGTGCATTTTTACAATTCTCCATTTAGATTTGTGCTTTAATATTTTAATTCATGCAGTTTGGAATTGCAGTTGTAAAGTTTGTCAAAGTGAGACATAAAAAATTTGGGGGAAAAAGCTTATTCTTTTGTATTTGTAATAATATATATTTTTAGTTAAATGAGTCGGATTTACTTACTACATAAAAAGTTAAACAATTATTTAATTATAGCAACATAAGAGTAGATGGTAACAAATGCAAAGATGGTAGGAATTAAACAATTGATTGTATGTTTCACTAGACAACTCTAGTGAGTTATGGTTGTTGAACCATAGATTTTATGATTAGGGATGCTATGTCTCTTTTGCTCGATTAGGGTCTTTCACCTAATGGAAAGAGATAGATCACACACCCAAAATCTAGGTGGTTCACTCAAACTAATGCATGTATGATGAGATTATGCCTAAATTTAATGATCTAGATGCAACAAACTGATAGAATGCATTAGTTATTAATATAAAACTATTGAAATGCAACTTCTTGGAAAACACATTATGTAATGCAAAAATGCATAGAAATGAATGTAAACTACAACATAAATGGATAAAATTGAAAGTGTTCACTTGAGATATTGACGAGGACTAAAAATGACTTATGGAATGCTATTAATCCCAATTTTTAGGCCTAGTGAGACTCATTCACCATTTTGGGAAAATTAGTCTCAGTTCTGTGAAACTATTCCAAAGCCCGTTTAGGACAAATGGGTATCCAAAAATATAGAAAACCAAAATCAGGCCTAGTAGTGGGACTCATTCGCCACCCATGGTGAATGAGTCCACTTTTGAATTTTTGAAGATTCAAAGGTGGAAACTGTATACACCTTAAAATGGTCACATCATATTGTCTGGTAATTAATTAAATATTTTTAATATTTAATTAAAATCTTTGAATTCTATCTGTGTATAAATAAAGTTAAATAATTTATTTATATTTCTTCATTCTTTCATTTCGATTAAATAAATGAGTTTATTTAATCATCTTTTCATATTCATTTCTTAATTAATTAAATAAAAATTATGATTTATTTATATTAATTATCAATAATCTTTGTTTGAATATCTTATTCAAATAAAGATTAAAATATTATTCTTCTTCTAAAATATCATTTACAATTAAATATTCCAAAATATTTAATTATTTCCTCTAATCTAATTTAGATATTCATTCTTAAAATCATTTCAAAATTCCTCTAATTCGATTCAAAAATCTATTCATAATTAAATATTTCCAAAAATATTTAATTAAATCTTTTAAATATTTCAAATTCTTCTAAAGTCACATCATAATTAAATATTACAAAATATTTAATTAAATCTTCCATAGTTTTCAAAAATCAAAAATCAAATGCAATAAATTAAATAAATTTATTTTAATTTATTTAATTTGGGATTTATCTTCAACTCCCGGGAAGCAAACGGTTGAAACAAAAAATTAAATTTCTCTATTTCTGTGCAGGTTTGTTCTCGTGGGTTGAAGACATGAATCCATCCTTCTCTCCAACCTCTCAACCTCCCCCATTTTTTTCTCAACCTCTCCATCTCTCACCATTCAAACTTACCAGACAATCTTACAGCCGTAGATTCTTGCCAGCTGGGATGGAGCCTGCAAAAATCTATAAATACAGCTGTCGGGAGCCCCAAATCATATAGAAGTTTAAGCAAGTAAACTATAGGCAAATCTCATAGCATCCATAGCATTCATAGAGTATTTTTCATAGCATAGATAGCATAGAATCATAGCAATAGCAATAGAATCATGATACATTTCATTCACGGCCCCTGTGCATAATCACAACCCCTGTCCATATTTGTATCAACAATCTCATCCTCATCAGCATATAGAATAGTAAAGCATTCTCATTTGCATACTCGTTCTACAAGTTGCCATTTGAAGGAAGCCCAGCTTACATAATCTGAGAGCAATAGCTTCAAAAGAATCACTGTAGATAGAGAAAATGGGACGGCTCTGAAGAATAATGGTTTGCTTAATTTTATTTAGTTTTCTTTAGATTAATGTTTCATTATTGTGTTCTTGTTTTCAATTAGATTAACATAGATAAGCATAACACATTTTTGGCACCCACCGTGGGGCTCTTGCCCCGTTTTTAACATCTTTTTGCAGCTTCTTTTGACTGATTACAGGAAAAAAATAGCGGAATAGTGCAAACAACACGTTTCAGGAAGGTCACCTCTAGATTAGCACATTTAAAGACTGTTGCAGCGCCCTTAACTTCTGTTGCAGCGCCCTTAACTATTTTTGCAGCATCCTTAACTATTTTTGCAGCGCCCTTAACTTCTTTTACAGCGCCCTTAACTTCTTTTGCAGCGCCCTTAACTATTTTTGCAGCGCCTTTAACATTTTTTGCAGTGCCTATAATGTCTATTGCAGCGCAACTTTTAAAAGGCAGCTTTGGAATTTGTAATTGTAAAATAATCTAACTAATTCCGACGCAGCGGCGAACAGTTAATAATCTAAAAGGATAAAATTAACCAATCCCAGGGTAGTCATTTAAGGATAAAATTAACCAATCCTAGGGTAGTCATTTAAGCATAAAATTAACCAATCCTAGGGTAGTCATCTAAGGTAAAATAAAGCAATCCTAGGATAGACACTATATCTTTCAATTTGGGCTTAAAATGAATTTTCTATTTATGTGAAGCAACATCTTCACTTAGTTTAGAAAATTTTCATTTGGTGCTTAAACATTGAACCTTTGTTTGCTTTGTCTTCGGTGATAGGCCTATGCTCTCCCCTTAACTAGGTGATCAAAATGCCAAACTCACCTTTTTTCTTTTTATGCATTTTACAGCTTTGTTAAAACCTTGTAGAGAGCCTTCTCTTGTGGGAAAAAGTACTCACCCAAGAAGAACGACTCAAGTGGGTTCAAGCCAAAGCCAGGATATTCCACCCCACTCTAAAATTTAAAGCACAATTGGGGAAACCCTCTTTTGACGGTAGTGTGCATTGATAACCATCCCCAAAGTCTTTGTTCTAAAGGTAGGGAGGTCTCTCGAGGGAGTCTATCATTTGCCGCACCGAATGGAAACCCTTACTACGAACCTAGTGTAGTAACTAACCGAGTCAGTTTCCGAACATTGTTTCAATCACAGTGCAGGGGAGGGAAGAATCTACCCCCAAGATACTCACCATATAACTGCCAAGGATTGTTTGCTCAAGGGATCCGGTATCCACTTCACAATTCTGAAAGTAACACACTGAAAGACAAAAATACCTGGCTACTTCTTTTCTGGGTATACAGAATGACGAGGTTCTAGCAGATGGTTGATTGCTATGATGACCTACTTGAGAACTAAGAGTGAGTCTATTTGAAGTGCTTGTCATGTGTAAAACCCGTTAAAACATTTTTTGAAAAACATTTTGGTTACACACTTGATGTTTAGCATAGGACTTAAAACAACTGTTTTAAATTTGTTTGATGTGTTTTCACTATATTAATTTAGATAAAGATCATCCAAAACACTCATTATCATATTGATCAATCTCATGTTACGAGATTGGAAATCCACAAAATTTGTAAAGAAATCCGTTTCCAAAAGGATTAAGAAGCCAAAGAAACCCCTCAACCACAAGAAATTATTGAAGAAACAACGATTCTTATATCAAAGTCGAAAAGTTTTACTTAAATATAGAACTTTTCTTCATAGGTATCATGATTGTGTTAGAGGTCTTTCAGATGATTATGCCATAGAACCCTTGTATTCACAAG
>VDFB02281492.1:747202225-747252961 GCA_007258455.2 Sequoia sempervirens
TGGAGTTTAAAGAAATTAAGACATTGGACATCTTAGTTTGAAACTTTAATCAAGAGTGTGTTTGTGGTAAAAAGAAATCATTAAGCAAAGATAACGAATTGGACCCCACACATGTGCTTGATATCTTTGGTCATATTGGTCTTTTGATTGCTCTTAGAGAAAAGTGTGTTCTTCAATACCTTGGCCTAGTAAACAAAGTCTCTCTAAGTCTCTTAGAAACAAATCAAACACTTCATCCACCTCAAACATTTATCAACATCATCCCACAAACAACTTTAGAGCTTTGAAAACATCATTACCTAGACTTGGGTACATTTCTAAACCAAATCAAAATCATTTGTTTAGTTAGGTGTGTTTGGATGAATCCTTCCACGCACACTTAGTTAAATTATCACATCTTTGAACAAATTCATCCTAAGATCACATCCAACATCTTAGGGTTTACAAGTTCCAAATCCAAATCAAACAAAATCAACATCAAACCCTAAGTCTAGCATTGATCCAAAGTCCCTAAATGTTCAACACTCTCATCATTCACCCCATTCATCCTCCATATCATCATTGGTCCTAAGAACCTTAGAGGTCAATTTTGTAACAAGGTCAAAACACAAGGAGAACATGGAATATAAACTTGATCCATACATCTTGAGTAATCTAAATCAGTTGAATCTTCAAAGCCTTGCAATGCCTATCAATTATCAAAGTCCATACATGGGATCATTACCATCAACAAATGTCAATGGTACAACAAGTGTGAGTACACCCAAGTCAAAGTTTGGAACACATTTCCCAATGATAGATCTAAGTCCAAACCTACAAATCCACCAATTGAATAATCAATGCATGAGCCTTGAAACGAACAATGTCATTCCACCAAATCCCTACAAACCAAATGTGGATGTACCAAGTGCAAATTTTTGAAACATGAATCCTAACTCGGAAAACTTTGGAAAAATGATTCCCAATACCAACAATGTTCATCCTATCATGCCAAATCTAAACATCATCCCAAATCAGAACATTATCCAAAGTCAATTTTCCCATTATCCCATTTAAAAACCGCAAGTAGGCATCCCAAATCCGCTTAAACAAAAGACAAATCAACTATCTCAAGTGAGTCAAGATCAAAATCAAGAACAAATTTGGCGAGATCAAATTGCGGAACTTTCCAAAATAGTTGAGGCATTGTGCCAAGAGAAATCTCCACCACCATTACCTACATCATTCCTTGGTTTAGGGATTCCCCCTTTACCTAACACCAATCATGCCATCCAAATCAATCCACCTAACATCAATCAAACGATCACAACAAATCCTTTGAATATACCATCGACATCACACCAATGGATGGTATCTAATCAAACAACAACATTGATCCCAAATCAAAATATGGTCTCCCAAGGACCTATCACCTCGGTCATTCCAACCATCACTATCCCTTCAATCATTCCAAACACCACTATCATGCCCATCACATCTCAAACCCCCACAATCAATCCAAGCATATCTCAACCACTTGTCATTACATCCAACATGATTTCAAATCCCCCACCACCAATAATTTCCACCACATCAAGAAAATACGACGCGACCTTACAAGCTTCCTTTCAAAAGGGATTCCAACAATATCTAGCCATGCAACAAGCAACACAAGGTCAACAAGTGCAACAATCTTCTCAAGCTTCCCAAGCCTCTCAAGCTACCCAACCAACACGAGCACAAACACAAAAGATGACAACTATTGAAAATAAGGATCAAGATCAATCCATCACTGAGCACACGTTTACTTCATCCAATGATCAAATCGACATATGTCAAGAGTCACTTTTGAATCACGATCAAAATCCACCAACAAAACTCCGACAATGAGCCAATTCAAGAAATAATGTACATCACTTGACTTTATGTATTGAAAGATATTCATTAATTCCTCCAACGCTATTGCTCAAACAATGACCAAAACCTCCACCCAGGAGCACACGGGAGGATGGTTCATACAAATTCAATGATCAATCATCATATCACATGAGCTTCACTTTAGTGGATTCTTTTCTTCGGCGAGCGTTGTATCTGTTTTGACCACCGGTTGGCACATCCGCTGGTCAATGAAGGCGCTGAAAATGTCCTTACATCGCCTATGAGCAGAGGACATATCCGCCAGTTATTCCAGCAAGATCGTACGATTACCAAGGTTCAGCAATGGCCAAAACATGCTGGTTCCCTTGATCTCATGACAGACATGTGAACCTCGAACTTCGGATCATGCCCAAGGCCTGGCTGATCTCAAAAACCTTTAGCAAATCCATTCCGAAGCTGCCCCATGTCGCGAACTTGATCCGTGCCATGCCTAAAGCAACCCGTGTTCAATCAAGATCAAGAATTTGTATCTTCAAGATACTACAATAATCTAATGAACACTCTCTTATCCATGCAAGATGATCATATCCATGTAGCACATACTCCTCCATCTACCCATGAGATGCTTTCTACAGATGGGCATGTAGATGATCTTCATCTAGAACAAGATTTTGTTACACAAAAAGAGCATATTATCAATTCCTATGGTCAAAAAGAGTTGTCCAAAATAGTATCGGATATATCCCAAACTCAGATTGAGGACATCATGAATAAAGATATCCATCATTATCCACCCAAGGAAACAAGTCAGATAGAACATCCAGAGTTAGCAGATCAGCAAATTGAAACAATGTCATCTACA
This sequence comes from Sequoia sempervirens, assembly GCA_007258455.2. Classification (NCBI taxonomy): domain Eukaryota; kingdom Viridiplantae; phylum Streptophyta; class Pinopsida; order Cupressales; family Cupressaceae; genus Sequoia; species Sequoia sempervirens. Next base: position 747,204,945 of record VDFB02281492.1, read on the forward strand.
GTGGTCATTTGCCAGAGCATGTTTATTGAAAAAGATATCTCAAAACAAGCAGAATCAAGGAATAAAGGTGATACTATCACCATAATGGGGGAAACTTCGTCTTAAGCAAACATCAACATAGGGAGCACGAAGAATCCTTATGATGAAACTAGTGTCAATACTACAACTAGCCACGCCATGAATCTTCATCCACCCATCACCCCATCCATGAATTGGGACCAACGTCAAAAGAAATATTTGAATCAAAGTACGAAGAACGTTATCAAATCAAAAGAAACTGAGAAGCATAATGGACAAAAAAAATACAAATGGATACCAAAGAATACAAAGAAATATCATCCCTATCAAACTCCACTAGTCAAAGAAACTATGGGGAAAAATCAAAAAGGGAAAAGTATCCATCAAGAATGTCTACAAAATCAAAAGCATGCTTTTCAAGACATACAAAGTGTATCAAACAGTTGGTCCTAATTCCACGCACACTTTCGTATCCACCCATCATTGCTCATCTTCCCAAGTTTGGAGAGTCAAAGGTTCCAAACTGTCAACCAATCCATCTCTTATCCCTAAGCACACTCCATCCATGCCTCCACGCATAATATCCAATTCTAACATTGACCGTGTATTGGCAACAACCCTTCATCATAAGGATTCAGAAGGCACTTTATCGCGATGTACGCATAGAGACAGAGTTAACTCCGGTATCGACGAAGCAGATCAAAAATCCCAAAAGCTACATTCAAGTGCACATATCTTGGAAAAGCAACTTCTTCAAGCACGATATCGATAGCACGTCATGACAGGGGCATCTACGTCAATACCACCAGGTGGTTTAGCATGAATCTTTTGAAAAAATACAAAAAAAAAGCAAAAAAGCAAAAAATCCAAAAAAAATTAGAAAAATGATTGAAAACAGTAAAGAAAAAAATCATCCTCTAGTGAAAACCGCATGGGCGGCACTTTGGGCAAGTACCATGATGAAAACCTGGCAAACATGTGTCATGTGTAGAATCGAACATCTACGTGCGCTAGTTTAGATGAAAGCATCTCATCCCATCCGTAATAAATTGAGCATTCCATCCATCTTATCCATAATAAATCCATTCATCCATAAACCATCAATCCAATCCATTTTCATCCATCTTCATGATCCATAGTCCAAATTGTCTTAATCTTGATGAAATTTTAGGGCATGCTTTACACTTGCTTATGGTAAAACATCTTGACATGGGTCATTTTCATCAATCCTATCCTATGCAGCATTATCTGAGCCATGAAGCATTATCCAAATGAGCATTCATTGTTCGAGCACCTTATCTTATCGCAATATAATCCTTGGCATCCTTTACGTGCTTACCATATCCATCCATCCATACACTTATCCAAGAATCCATCCATACATTGCTAGACATTGGGGGCAGATATTTACATCTTGCTTCAGGAATAAATCTTGATCTATATCCTTCACCTTATATGGTGATATGAACATTAAAAAACGTGAAGCCAAATTGGTCAAGGCATTTATGATCCAAAAATCCAAAACACTAGCCCATGGCATATTTTGATGAGAAGAAATTCCTTATCAAAGCTTTATCTTTCATCGAACATCGATCCAAACAATCACTATCAGTTGCATCTAATGCACCCTTCAAATGTCACATCAAATCATTCAAACATCTTTTGTTCCAAATCAAGCTTCATCAATCTTGATCAATCAAATCCAATCAAAAAATCATCATCTCAGGATATCCTTGTGTTGCTTAACACTATCCTTGCATTGTCGTGTATCCTCGACAATGTTATCATCATCAATCCCATCAACATCTCAATCCTTGTGTTGCTTAACACTATCCTTGCATTCTTGTGTATCCTCAACAATGTTATCATCATCATCAATCCATTGATCTGATCAATCAACCTTAGCTTGGTCTTCAAAAAAATCCTAAATAGAGCAATGATATCATCACACATGTCCATATCCAAATTGTCAAAATCATGCAAAAATCCAAAAAAAATTAGAAAATCCAAAAATCCAAAAACATCAAAACATTTCAAAATCCAAAAACAGGTCGAAAAGTCATTCAAAAATCCAAAAACAAGGTCATCTTGTTGAACTACGTAGTCTCTGAGCTTAAACGTAGGCAAGGCTAATCTTTGATCAACCCTCGAGATATCAAAATCCAAAAACATTCAAAAAACATCAAAATCCAAAAACATAAGAAAATCAGAAAATCAAAAACATCTCAAAATCCAAAAACACCAAAAACAGCCTCAAAACATTCCAAAAACGTCAAAAACATCCAAATATTTGAAAAAATCCATCTGCCTCATCTCGCTTTCACCCGCAATAATCAATCATCCATAATAACCGATCGCCATCTTCATCCTTTGGCAACGCAAATAGAAACAAGTGCAACAGTTAGCAAAATCAAAGCTTCAATTGTAAAATCAAAATCAAAGCAACAAATCTTTAAAACAAAATCAAAATCTTGATCATTTTCAAACATGTCAGTCAACCTTATATCAATAGCCTATCAATCCACTTATCAAACCATCATCATCCTATACAATGCATGTCCTAGGATATATCGTTTTGACAATGGGCATCATTTTGGATATCACTTTGGATTCTTATCCTATCAAAACACGTCCCTTTGGCTGAAGGTATGAAGAACATTGGCTTGTTTATGTACTTGATCTTTTCTTTTGATTTATCTTATTGCACTCATTCCAAGGACCTCTTGATGATATCCAGATGAAGGATTTAGAGAGATAGGAATGGGGCAATGATCATTATTATTTTTTCTGTTGTGCTTGTTGGATGCTCTTGTAAAATAACTTGGCGAATACTTGCTTTGTTAGGTATGCCCTAGCAAGGTTTTCGTATGTCAAGTGTGAACAAGAATGCTCCTATTTGCTTGTTGAGTCAAAGTCCATCACACTAGGTACAACGCCATCCTGGTTCTTGATACCTTGATGCATCGTACCTATGTGTGTTATCAAACATAAAGTAAGTGACCCTTTGAAAATCCCAATCCTTGATAAGCAAATCATCATCATTTATCATCATCATCTCTAATAAAGTCTCGACCAATCATGGACTTGTTGGATCCTCTTGTCATCATCTCATTTCCGCGCTAACATCATCATCACCAATACATCCATCATGCATCCATCATACATCCATCTCGCATCATATCATCATTTAAGTTGTTTAGGATAATATAGATTTTTTATTCTAAGCATCTTAAAATCATCTCATTTGCATCGTCATCCATAACCACCCATTTTGAACCTCTTTATCGTGAGATCGACCCTTAAATCGAATCTTTTCACTTGATCTCTCGAAGGGGAAATGTATCAGTGTACTTCTTTCCGCTGGGGCATCCGAAAAATTAGAAATTTTTTGATTTTGATCATGGCAAGTTTATTCTTTGAACCAACGCAACAAGTACATTGCTTCAAAGAGGGGCAAAATGTAGACATGCAAAATTTACATTCTGCATTTGATCAAGTCCATTCATCAACTGAACTAGATGTTGCATTAGATCCATTCATCACCTTCATCCATTCATTTAAATAATCTCATTGCCTAAGGTTATTTATTTAAAATCAAATGAGCATTATCATCAATCTTTTAATAATAAATCAAAAAAGCCATTTAAATCAAATCCTAAATCATATTCCATCATTTTCTGATTTAAATAAATCAATTATCAAAGTCTTGAAAGTCAAATCATCTAATCTACATTAAATCAGCATAATAATCATCTAATCCTAATCTAATGCTAATCCCATCCCACTTGCATTATCTAGATCTAGCCACTTGCACAATAAATCAATTTTATCGATTTATTAAAACCTCATTTTCCCTCAACATGACAAGTAAAACATGGCATTCATTGCTCTTTTTTCTTGTCCCCCTCTCAAAATTTATTGCAAATTTGAATTCAAATTCTCCCTCTCATGGGAACTCTTCCCAAATCTTTCACAACCATTGGCCTATCACATGATGATAAGTGTCCTCAACTCATTGGCAGAATCTTTAGTCCCACATTGGTCCCTCTTCAACACTCAGCATTTGAAAATCTATAAAATAGAGGCTTCATCTCTTATCAAACCCTTCACAATCCTTCACAATTTTATGCAAGGTTACTCTCTTCATTTGAGATTTGATCTTTTTCATCATCACTCCACCATCTTCATAGCATTTTCATCTTAAGCTTTGATCAAGGATTGGGAAAGGGTCACTAGCACATGTGACACCAATCCAATATGAGATAGTTTGCATCATGTTTTCTTATGCTTTTTCTTTAGATCTTTTGTCATTTATTTTCATTTTGAACATGATGTATTATTTCATAAGGATGTTGAATATCTTGATTTGTTGTTGAAATACTAACAATTCTGCAGATTTTATTGTTAGATTTCTAACCACATTTTGCAGATTTTAGCATCCACAGGGTTCAATGAACTCAAGACACTGTATGCAGATGATCCTAATTTTGCAGAGGCTTGGAAAGTTTGCAAGGAACCTGTTACAGTGGATAGGACAAGGTGGTTAGATTTCATAATCCAGGATGGCATGTTATTTAAGGGAAGTCAATTGTGTATCCTGAGGAGTTCCATGAAGGAGAACCTAATAAAGGAGAAGCATAGTGGAGGAATGACAGGACATTTTGGTCGGGATAAGACCATTTCCATTATCAGTGAGCATTATTATTGGCCTTAGTTATCACATGATGTGAAGAAGTTTGTACAAAGCTGTAGGGTATGTCAGATGGCTAAAGGAGTGAGCCAGAATACAAGCTTATATCAGCCCTTACCTGTACCAGAGAGGCCATGGGAGGATATAAGTATGGACTTTGTTCTTGGTTTGCCAAGGACACAACGAGGAAATGATTCAGTCTTTGTGGTGGTTGATAGGTTTTCGAAGATGGCACATTTCATTCCATGTCACAAGACCCATGATGCAGTCCACATTGCTGACTTGTTCTTCAAAGAGGTGGTGAGGCTACATGGTCCGCCAAAGAGTATTGTTTCAGATCGTGACACCAAATTTGTGGGGTACTTTTGGAGGACCTTGTGGAAGAAGCTGAAGATAGAGTTGAAGTTCAGTTCTGCACACCATCTACAAATAGATGGGCAGACAGAGGTTGTTAACAGGAGTTTGGGTAACCTACTGAGATGTTTGGTAGGAGATAAACCCAAGGGATGGGACTTGATCTTACCCCAGGCAGAATTTTCTTACAACAATTATGTCAATAGAAGCACTGGTAGATCACCATTCCAGATTATGTATGGAGGTAGCCCCAGAACAGCTCTAGAATTGAGGAAGATGGACCAAGAGAAGAAAATAAGTGTTGAAGCCAAAAATTTTGCAGAACACATCAAGGATATACATGAGAAGGTAAGAGAACATATTAACAAGATGAATATGCAGTATAAGGCTAAAGTGATTAGAAGAGGAGGTATAAGGAGTTTCAGATTGGTGATGAAGTGATGGTCCACTTGAGGAAAGAAAGGTTTCCAGTGGGAACATATAACAAATTGAAGATGAAGAAGTTGGTCCCTGTAAAATTTTGAAGAGGCATGATTCAGGGAATGCATATGAGGTAGAGTTGCCGGATGGATTCAACATTTCCCGTGGTTCAACATTTCAGATTTGACAGAGTATCATGAAGGTGGCGCAGAGGAAGTACCAATGATGGAACAGTGTGGGATTCTAGCACCTACTTCAGAAAAGGAGGAGATTGAGGAAATCTTGGATAGTCGTGTGGGAAGGAGTACCAGAAACAAGCAGTATGAAGAATATCTGGTGAAATGGAGAGGAATTCATGTGGAAGATTCATCTTGGCTATCTAAGGAAATGGTTCACCGGTTGGTTTTTCCTCAACCATCTGAGATGTGACAAGGTCACTTCTCAAAATTACCCTGGGTGTCTGATGTAGGAGCATCCAGTGGTGTAAGGGCAATCTTGCATCACCCAAAAATAGTTAAATTTCAAGTTTCTCAGTTTTTAGATGTTTTTACATTTTTGGATACCCTTTTCATCATAATGAAATTCCCAATTTATGGTTTTTATTTTCTGTTCCTCGGTTGAAAGATATTGCAGTTTTAGTTTCCCAGATTTGCACCTGAAAATCTTCTGAGTGGGCTTTGAGGCACTTAGAGCTCCCGAATCAGCCCCAAAACTTTCCAAAATTGGTGTAGAATATTTTGAGCACATTCTTGACTTTGAGACCTTTCCAACGGTTCAAACGGTTTGCGAATCAGAGTCCTGGATCAAAAGTTATGGCCCCGGGAAGTTGGCGCACTTTCTAGAAGATACCATTGCAAATGCTCTTTTGAAATTTGAACTTCATGTTGTAAATTTTCGGCGCCAAACCGCCTAAACTCAATTTTAATGTTTTTTTGGCTCCAAACTAATGAGGAGCTCTATTTATGGGTGGGTTTTCTAATTTTTGGGTAACCTTTTGGGGACAAGCTCGCATATTGCGAAAGGGTTATTTTGTAGCTTTCTGTAGCTTGCATGTGTTGTAGAACTTGGGGATTTGAGATCCTTTCCATGTAAGAAGCTCCATTTTCTGAATGATAAAATTATTCTCTTGTTTTTGGGTTATTTTCTATGTCTTGGGTTGCATCCTCATCATGAGTTGGATTGATTTAAAATTTTGAAAAATGATGATGGATTGAATAGAGAGATTGGATTGATTTGATTTGGAAAAAATGATAAATTGAGTAGATTTGAAGAATTGGTTTGACTTGGAATGAATAATGATGATGAAGTGATTTGATTGGATTGGAAGAATGACTTGATTGAATTGAATTGATTTTATGACATAGAAGAATGGATTAGAAGAATTGATTTGGTTGGAATGATGTGATGATTGGAAGAATGTGATTGATTGATTTTGATGGTTTGGATTGAATTGGTTTGATGGATTAATACGATGAGTTGATTGATTTTATTGCTTGGATTTTTGTAGTATATTTGATTTTTTTAATTTTGTGGAATATTTTGATTTTTTTTTGTGTTTTTTTAATGTTGTGGTTTTTTTGTATTTTTTCAGGACTTTTTTATCATTTTTTTTTGTTTTTTTTAGATGTTTTGGAATGCCAATGGATGACAATTTGTGTAGCCTTTGTGCTAGATACAAATGACAAGGGCGAACCAAGTCTAGGTGGAAGTAGGATAGATAGGCGATAATAGATGGAATGGATGTATGTGTAAGAGAGAAAGGATGTGATCTCAAGGACTGTTGCATAGGAATAACATGCCCCATTGTAGTTATTATTTGACATGAAAAAGCTTAGGATAATAAGATGATAAGATGTCTAATGAAGGGGTTTCTTGGAAGGGATAAGGTATGCCAAGAGACATCCAAAACATGTGTCAACCTTTTTCCTCCCAATCTTTATCAAGATGAAAAGGAGGAAGAGAGAATGAATGGACTTGATAGGTTTATGTAGGTGTGGGTAAGGATTGTAAGATGGCTTGGAAATGGTAGGATATGATAGGGAATGATAGGATGAAAATGATAGGTTGGATTAGACATTGTTCCCCCAAGTGTAAGTTGCATAAAAAATCAATCTACACATGATGCCTATTTTCTAGGTTTTCATCATGGTACTTATCAAAGGTGCCTATTTACCAAGTTTTCACTGTTGGATGAAGGGATTTCTCTTTACTTTTTTTTTGAATTTTTTTAACCTTTTTGAATTTTTTGAATAGAAGAGGTGGAATATGGACAAGAGGGACTCAAGCATCTAGTTCCATGATAGGTGATAGTCCCATTAGAGTGTGATGTCATCACATGGATCATGTCAAGTCATTATGCTCATCAATGTTGGTAAGGTGATTGAGTGAGAGTGAGATAGATTAGTTAGATAGTGGATTATGAAAGGTGTGATAATGGATTTTGGTGTGGATTATAGAAGACCGAAAGTGGATTATGTAGGACTAATGTAAGGAAGATGGGTGTAATGTTTATGCAAAAGCATGGACCATAGGGATAGGGTGAGTGAAATGTGTAGGAAAATAGTTGAATGACAACGTGGTGGAGGTATGGAAAGGAATCATGACCAATGGCTACACACACCGTGAAAAAAAATTAATCTTTTGATTGGATGGTGATGTTTTATTAGGGGATGGATGGCATGAACATATAGGGACCCACATAGACTTAGTGTTTTTATGATTTTTTCTTTTCATGTGGTATAGAGGAATTTGATATTTTTGTATGGGATGAAATTTTTGAAGGGGCGAGGAGGATGGTTGGGAATTTTAAGAGGTGGATGCCTCATTTGACTTGCATTTTTATTTAGGGACCCATATCATTTTATTTTTTTATTTTTCTTTTGGAGGTATGGGGGTTTGGGTGGATTTTTTAATGTATTTTTCTTTGGTTTCTTACATTTGTACCAAGCGACTAGGACCCTTAGGATTTTTGGCTTTATGAAAGGAGGCATCCAAATGTTTATTTTTGAATCCCATGGGGTGGATGGAATGAGTGGAAGATTTATGTTTACACAATGTGTGTAATTGTTGGTCATGACTAGGATATTTAGGGCATTTATGAATCTGGGATATTAGGTATTAGAAGCAATGGTGGCAAAGTGGATGTAGGGATATGTAGAGTTGGAAGAAGTAAGGGTAAATTGGATGGTGGAAGGTGTACAAAATATTGGGTTGGGTGATATTTGTTATACACTCTTCTAAGCTTGGAACCCAAGAACTTCTGTTACAAAAAAAAAGAATGATTAAGATTTATATGGGAGCACTGATAAAGTCAATATGAGTTCCAGATTTATTTCTATGATTCCATATAACTCATCCCTGTGATGAGATGCACTGGGTGGGTAATCATAGGAATAAGATCATTAGAAAATTATATCCAAGATATAGGAACCATAGAGTAAATTTGATTGACCATTTTAAATCTCCTTTCTAAGTTATTCTCCCTTGTGGCAATCAAGAGAAATGTTAACCAATATGGTTATTTAATTGTTGGTAATTGTAAGTAAGTGAGTAATTTCTTGATGTTGAAACAATTGTGCTCCAATATTTTTTATTTAGTCATGTTAATGGATATAAGCATATTTTTGGCTTAAGTATTTATTTATTTCTTTCATATTTCTATACTTTGGCAAATACATCTGACAATGTCTTTGACAAAAAGCTAAATGGGAGAGCCTTTATATCACCTCAATCCATAACTATCAATTAAAAGATATTGTACTTGGGCTTTACATTAAATGGATAAGGATAAATAATTACCTAGGAATGTATTCTTAATAAATTCATCTTCCTTCACCTTATGATAATTTATGTCGAGTTTATCAAAGGTTCTGCTTGCTTTCTTAATAAAGCCTTTTGGTTATAGTATACAACTTAATTCCTCTAATTAGGATCATATGATGAAAGTGAGTAATACATTTGTTGAAAAATATTAACAATATTTATATCACAAAAAAATATTTTTTTAGTTTATTTGATAGAACCTAAACTAAATCACTAAGGAATTATCTTATGCTCCATATTGATAGACTCCTTACAAGCATGTGTCTTAAAAATATTTATTTTTAGGGATGCAATTCATGTAACACCCATAATTTTGTATGCATCGGGGTGTCTATTATTAGAGTTGGATTTAAGACTATGTGTTAGGGGATGCATAGGTTGTGCCCCTTCTGATTTAGAAGAGACTATTCCATGGTTAACCCATCTTCTATTTCAAAATTTCTCACGCATGTTTCATAAGAATAGAACCTGTGTAACCTGGGTAATTCACACAAGGTAACCCATCTCACATTGCACTACATTTTCATGTTCTTCATGAGAATTGAAACATGGCCTCTAGAATTGGAGCTGAGAAGACTTCTAGAAAATGAAACCCACCTTACCACTAAACTGAATTTCTCAATTTCTTACATCCTTGAAAAATACCTTTGTAGCTGCATTGCTTTTTTTTCAGGAGCTACTTGTCTTAAAGGAAATACTTGATGAATTCGAACGACATCTCGTTTGGAAAATTCTTCCTCTTCACTGCTATCTTCATACCTCATGAGATTTTCCTACCATGGAAGAAATATAAATATATCATATTAATATTTATAAAAAATTGTGGGAAACTAAATCTATACACCTACAAAAATAGACGAAATCTATACACCTACAAAACCGGAAATGTGCATATACATGCAGCAACTACCACAAGCACCACCATAATAAATGCATACCAAATTCATTGCAAAATTAGTAGCAAACTTCAGGAAAATCCTGCACTCAGTCACCTCAATGATATGAGCTTTGTGTCCTTAATGCTTTATGCATTTTAGCAGAAAGGCCGCCATTTTGTAGGGCCTAGTTATAGTATGCACTTTGTAAAATTGAAATTGAATCTTCTAAAAAAATATCACAAATGACTTTTTTATGTTTTAAAATTTTTTGTGGTCTAATAAGACTAAAAAGGTGGGACACATACTTTATTAACTTTCTAAATTTTTATTTCCCTAAAAAATGAAAAGAATTCAAATCTCACCAAGTTTATGCCATTGCACCATATATTATGTCTATCTTTACACTGTTTCTTCAAACATTGTATTTACATACTGTTTACCTGTGAAAAAGATTTTGTATCTTTTAGGAAGAGTTTAGTTAACCAAATAAAAAAAAGGAACAAAAAAATTATAAGGCCATTGAAATATCTACTTTTTTTGTACCCTTATGCCATTTGTAAGGTCATTGAAATTACCCTTCATTTCCATTTGGTACTTTAGTATTGAAACGATTATATTTATCCAATAGGCTATTACGTGGGGGAACCCCACCGAGATCTCCTCCAATATGACACCAACATTTTCCTTTCTTTCTTTTCCTAGCATGCTCATTGAATAAACACATTCCCCAAAACAACAGTCATGCAGATTTCTTCTCCATGGATTTTGTCGCTAATAAAAAATACCAAAGTATATCAACCTATCAGCGTAAGCATTGCACCTCATTGGCACAAATGCTAGTATACATTTAATAAATTTCTTAATATACTTAGAATGTGTTGGAATAAATTAAACAAAGTGCTGCAATCTAGGTAAATCACTGACATACAAATGCATATGACCTAGACCATGATTTATGGAGGCTGCACATAGTTTAGGAAATAGTGTTGAATGTTAAGTAAACACTATTTAATTGTTGCGCGCATACTTGGATTCTTAATACATTTAATAACACACTATATAGTGCTTAAAGTAAAGTAGGAGACCAACACATAATAGTGTTTGGAATGAGTTGAAACACAATGCATAGAGTGGCATATGGTTCATAATACATATGGAACAACTTTTAGTGGAGTATAAACCAGCGCATAAAGTTTAGTAAGACCAAGTCAAAGCTAAGAAAAAAGCACATAATAGTTTATGCTACTGTGTAAAATGTTTTAGAAGGGAGTGAATGTTGATTTGAAACCTGTGGAATATATCAAAGGTCGCGCTATGAATGTCGCACCAAACATAAAGAGGTGGCACCATATTTGCTAGTGTTTGGAATGTGAAAGAAGTCTTTGAAATGTGCATAAGCCTACAAATAGTATTCAAACTTAGTCAAGTGCAAACTTGGAAGAATTTTGTAAAAGAATTTGAATTAGGAAACTTGTGTTGAGCTTGTTATACCATATATCAAGTCGATTCAACCATTTAAATGGTGAGGACTATGATGTGTTGCAAACTTGTGAATTAACTTGGTGAGTCATTGCACGGGGTTAGAGAGGTGGTAGAAATACTAACTTGTTTGTATCCTTCATATTCTCACAAATTAGTACAAGTAGAGGTGCTTATTCTACCAGTTGGTACACTTATCATTTTGATTATCTTGATGTTATTTTGTTGTGATTTCTAAGTTAGTGAGTTAAGAGATTATGAGTTGAGAGTTATTTGCTATTTCATATTTGTGATTATTTGTGAGAGTTAGTGAGAAGTTAAAAGAGGGAAATTAAGTGGATCTTGAAGGAGGTATCAAGCGAGCTTGAGGATTGGAACAAGGAATTTAATCAACTGGAGCTTTTATATGGGCATGCTAGTTTCTATACCCTTGTCATTTATGTTGGAAAGAATAAATAGTTATGTATACTATATTGGAAAGGAATGGTGTATTGTGATGATTGTAAATGCTTGCGTGTTTCTTGGTTGTTTATTATGTTGGAGAAACCTATCATATTGGTTATACTTAAATAGATAGGTATGCACCCTATATATTGGAGATTGTATGAATGTGATGTATTTATACTATACATGTCTATATTTGATTGATTACTTGTATCTCCTTGAAATTAGGAAGTGAATCTTATCCATAGGGTTAGGGTATAAACTTGATGGTTATATCAATAATCAAAAATAGGATTGATAAATGTATTGTATGTTTATGTTATCTTTATTAAGGGTCTAATCCTATTCAAGGAATTCAAGAGGACATATGTTCCAACAATCCAAAGTAGTATTGAGAAGAGGACTTGAAGGTGAAGATGCACAAACCCTTCTCAAATGTACTTTAGATTATATTCAAATATAGTGAACATTCTAGATGTGAGAATATTTTAGGTTCATGGAAAGAGAGGTTTTATGATTTGTTTACAATCACTTGGTTGTTATTTTTCTTTGATTGAAACCATAGTTTGAGAATAACCTATTTGGTTGGGTTGTATTCTTGGTTGTTGTTGAAAGTAATAGGTTGGGATTAACCTATATATTTTGATTGATCATTTGATTGTTGATTATATCTTGATTGAAGTCACATATTGTTGAAGATTATACTTTTGATTGAGGTAATTTATAGTTGAGATTATGATTTTTGAAATAAGAGTCATTTGATGTTGTGACATTATGAATATTATATGGTTGAATAGGTTATTCCTAGGATTTGTTTGATCCACGAGAAATGGTATATAACCTATGAATTTTGAGATACTTAGTAGTTAAGTCACCTGATTATGAGATGTTATGCTCTATCAATGGTAAAGGGGGTAACCTAGGTATAGAGTATGAATGGTCAATAATCCAAATTGATCCAGGAAGGTAGGTGAACATGTGATGTCCACTCTAAGTTCAAGGTAATGTAAACTTTGGCCAAAGTAGTGTAATTTTCCACTGTTTACACTATCAGTTTCACTGTGATCCATACTTACATAATAGGCCAAGGTGTACATACATGTATGGGTTAGCCACTATATGTTAGTTCTAGAAATGTATAGAACACAACACCAAGATCAAAAAAGGATATTGTTATGAGGTTACCAAACCAATATTTTCATTGAAGGGTAGGGCTATCTTACTAGTTAGGTAGATGTGCGGGGGACCACAGTAAGTCTATGGTTGATGGAAAAGAACTTATGTGTTGCTTCTCCTCATCAATTGGAAACCAAGATTTAAGGGGGACTTCCTAGACCATTTGAACTTTACATATTTTGTAAGCTTTTTTAAGCTATGTTTGTAACTTGTATCCATCTCAATGGAAATTATAAATATGAAATGTCATATGGAAATTATGTTTAATCATTACTTGAATTAATGAAATGATTTTTTTTTAATACAATGGGAAATTTTGAAATATGTTTCAAATGTGAATTAATTATTCAAAGGAAAATAGTTTTTTTATTTCTCTTAAAAGTTAGATGCATAAACTATTCACTTGTGGGTAAAACATAGGAAAAATTACTATGTAGAACAATTGGCATGTTACATGTGGTATCAAAGCTACCAGGTTCAGGTCTGGAACCTATGTGCTCATTACATAAGTAAAATTTAAACCTTATTAGAAGTTAAATGTTGAAAAGTTCTTACACCTAGATGGCAAGAGGAAAGGAACACAGGTTAAACAAGAAGGAAGTTAAGTTTCTTGAAAAACCCATTTAAGTTGGGAATATGAAAGAATCATCCCTAGAGTTGAAAACTCCTAAACCAAAAACTCATTATGATACAGCTTTGGATTGTGGAAGATTATGCAACCAGGTTCAAAAGGAAGGTTAAAGAGGATTACCAATGAGTATCTTCACCCTACCAAATTGTTTAAATGACTCTGAGGGATAGAAATAATTGAAGTGATTTACCTTATTGATAGAAACCTATAGATGTGAAGAGTCAAGGATTTTGGATTAATTACGAATACTATGAATGTATGAGTATTCTCTATTGCAAAAGAACTAACTATTGTATAAATCAGAAACTTAGTCAAAGTAGAAAATCATTTTTTTGTGAATTGAAATCAATAAGAGAAGAATCCAGGAGGAAGGATGACCCTTGACAGACCCACTTCAGTATAAGGTTAAAATATTGCATTGATATTTGGAGCCAAGAGTGAAGATTTAGTACCTTAAAATAAGGATAGAGACTAGAATAGTCAGAAATAAGAAGCAACCTATGAATAATAAAAGCTAACATGACTCCACCAATCCATATAGGCACAGTCAATTTGGAGTACTAATTGAAAATGGAAAAATAAATCTAACAACATGAGAGTGTCTAAAGTTATGTGAAAAGGAAATTACCAATAATTTGAACAAAATATCTTTGAAAGATGGTTGCAAGGTAAAAGCTTAGAAAAAAAAACAAAAAATTAGGAAAAAGGGCTCAATTAGAGCATAGTTTGGATGAAGTGCATATTGAACTTACCAACCTGTCAATGAAAGTAAATGTATGTTTAGATATTCCAAAAGGAATTGGATATGGAGGAGACTATGTTGTCAAATTGGAAGAATAATTTGGAAACAACTCACAAAAGTGAAGACACAATTGACATAGGGATCCTCAAGCAAGATAATTTCACACATCAACAAAGGGGGCTTTGTGGATATGGGATATTCTTCTACTATGGCTAAAAGGATATTAGAATACATGGAAGAGAGAATTAGAATATTAGAGTATCTTTTAGCTTGTAAATTTTTGATTATTCATTAGATTTCATTAATGGGGAATCCAATTGTTGATTATGAGAGAATAGAAGGCGATGATGAATCCAATTTTGGAAATGAAAAAGTATATTCAAGGAATACCATGGAGGGTAAGAAAGACAAGTAAAATTCAAAAACCAAAAAAAAAAGAAATTTTTAAACAATTCAATTAATTTGGAGAGAGCGGATGATTGCTAAGAGTTTGACTTTGAGATGATCTAATGTCTTGGAAACACTAAGGAGGGAAGAGGGAGAGTAGATGTACTCAAATAAGTACTCTTTTCAATGAGGTTTAATGTTGTATCTCTAGTAGGAGAGAAATTTTTAACCAAAATATTGTACTCAATAACCACAAAATGGTGGATAAAGTTAAAAGAGTTAAGGTATTGGATTTATTGGTGAAAGATAGTGGAAAGGTAAAGGATTATGACCAATGAGAGAAATATTTACAACACAAAATCTATACGTAATTGTTTCATAAAAAAAAGTGTTATTATCATTGGTACTTTGGAGTGAGATAGGTAGTATGCTTGATCATGAAAGGTAAGATTTATGTACTCACAATTTTGAGTTATTGTGAAACAATCATGCTTGGAAACTAGGTATGAAATAATTATTGACATATTTTGGAAGATAACATCAAACCAGCATGATGAAATGAGGATTTTTACTCTACTAATATAAAATGTTCATTGGAATAAATAGATTGAGCTAAAAATAAGATTACAACTTTGGAAATGATTAAAAAATTAAAGAAATCCAAGATATGGATGTCCTAAGAGGTAGGATTTTAGCTTCACAATCAATATTTAAATATTATATTTTGAGAACTGAATGTGGCATAAGTCTATGAAAGAGGTTTCACTTAGTCAGGATGGACTATTATGAATCAAAGAAGGAACCTATGTACCAAATTTGGGAGATTACAAGAATGAATGGGGTAAATTGATGTCATACTTAGGACACATAGAAATGAAAAAATTATTTGAGAATGGGAAACCACTATAATCTGGAAGAGGATAGAGTAAGACATTGCAAGGTAAGTAGCAAGTTGCCATCCAATATGCCAAAGGATGAAGATAGGATGTTGTCATTGGTAGGAATTGTATACTCTCATGAAATTCTAGATAGGAAGTGGTAGATCATTAAAAAAAAAATGATCCTTTTATGTCAATGGAACAAACATAATGTAATGGTGGATAGACTCACCAAAGTAACCAATTTTGATTTATAGGATATTGGTCTTAGTTAGTAAATTTGGGTAAGGAAAGTTGCTTAATGTTCCTGAGAAGGTTATCTCAAATGGGAACAAGCAAGTAATGCTAAGGTTTTATGTAAACCATGATCATCATATGAAAAAATCAATTGAATGAATGTTACTTTAAGATAGATAGTTAGGAAAAAAGGATAAACCAAATCTTGGAGGATTTGTGTGTTGCAAGAATGAAGGTGTTTTGATTGATGTTAACAAGAAGTCTACTGACTGGTGTTCTCATTGATGTCAACTATGGGTTGAATATGTTGAGGATATTGAGAAAATTGATAAATAGAGTGATCTATTATTGCCTTGGTGTTGTTCTCTACATTATTTCTATGTTGAAGATATGTCTATGTGGATCTTACAAATTATTCAAGGTTGTCAGAGGATGCTATATTCGGAGTTTGTGTTTCTAGATCATTGTATAGTGTGAGATATTTTCACCAGTATATGAAACAATTGTTTAGTGATGTTTTCTGTGGCCTGGGAGAAAAGAATTTTCTTTGTGTTTCTTCATTGTTTGGCTTTAGATTGTGCAGATTTGGGAAGTTTCTTATAATGCTTGTATCTTTTTGTGTTCAAGGTTTTACTTGATTTGTTGCAATACAAAGTGAGTTTCATCTATCAGTATGCAAGTAAGGGTTATCAGTTGTTTTGAGTTGAAGTATTTGAATGATGCAAGTTTGGATGAAGTGTTTGATGAATCTCAAGTAGTTTGTGAGTTACTCTCTATCATATTCAAGTAAATTATGTTTTCTAAAACCTTTGGCTTATGAATTTATTTGAGGAAGCGTATACTTAATGTTTATAGTGTTTTGCATGGGTGTTGGATGACCTTATTTTTAACACTACATGCGAGGCTTGTGAACTATGTTGAGGTGTGTTGGGATCTATTTGGTTACTAATTACAGATTTATGTAGGTTTACTTTCAATCCTATCCACCATAGGAATGTTTAGGTGCCAACCTATTTTGAATTTATATGTATAACAACTAGTGGCCAACATTGGAGAAAGTTTTTGAGGTAGAGCTTGATATAAATATGTATAGTGTTGATGCAAGTGAGATGAGAAGAAATATTAAGAAGAAAGATAGATGTGATATTGATATGAGTGATGTGTGTGATGTGAATTTGAGAAAAGTAGAGCGAACTTTATGTCAGGATTCTTAAAGGCATATGAAATTTTCCATGTGATATTGCAAAAGAGTGCGAGCAATTGTGGTGGACTCCTTGTTATATTAAGAAGTATTCTCTATGTAACATTCTTCTTCTATCTTCTTTTATATCTTTTTTTGGCAGTGATCCCCAACTGTGAGCCCTTTTGGACAATGTGTCCTATTCTAGTAGTGAGCCCTTGTACCAGTTTTGCAATTACTTATATTGTGACCTAATCCTAATTGTGACTTTTTCCTCATTGGGTTTTCCACGTAAATCTAGTGTTCTCTTGTGTATGATGTTGTAATTTCAGTTTTTCTTATGTGCATTCCATGTTTAATCATACTAATAGAATAAGGGTTAATGAATGCATGTGGATCTGATTATTGTAGAATGGTTTTGATGGTTTAATTTGCTACAAATGATTCACTCCCCCTCTCAATTTTCTTGTTCATTTCAATAACTAGTATTAGAGCAAGGTTCCTTAGAGAAGAGCTTAATCGCTTAAGGTATATCCAGGATGGCAAAAAAATTGCTTTAGAATATCCTAGATTAAATGGCTCAGATTATGCATTATGGAAGACAAAGATGGAAGGATATATGTCTGCTCAGGGATATGAGATTGAGAAGGCTTATCAGACTGCATACACTCCACCTCTGAATGGTCCAAGTACAAATGCAAAAATCAAGGTACATGATATCAATTCTAAGGAAAGATTCATTATTGTGAATAGTCTTTCAAATATTAAATTAGTTAAAGTTGTGAGTTTGAAAAATGCTAAAGAAGTTTGGGATAAGCTAGAAATCATTTATGAAGGAGATCTGAAGGTCAAAAAATAAAAGATGCAAAACCTAAAGGAATAGTTTGAAATGATGCATATGTCCTAAGGTGAAATAATTAAAGTCTACACACAAAGAGTTGATGAGTTGGTAAGTTCTATGAGAGGTATTGGTCCAATTGTTAAAGAATCTAAAGTAGTAAATAACTTTATTAGATCACTTCTGGAATGCTATAGTGAAAATGTATCTGGTATTGAGGAAACTGTTGATTTTAACAAGTATTCTAGAGGTTAGTTGATTAGTACTCTAACCACATTTGAAATGATAAAATTGAAGAAAGGTACAAAAGCTAAATCTGCTTTCATGGTTGGAAAATCAGAGAAGGTTGAATATTTAGGTGAAAAAGATCTTGATGATTTGGAAGCTAACTTTGTGAAGAAGATGAAAAAGGGCACCGGTAAGTACAAAGGTAAATTACTTTTCAATTTTTTTAGCTGTGGTGATATAGGTCATTATGCTTCAAGATGTCCAAAAAGAGCTCTAAACAATAGGAATAAGGAAAATAAAGGAAAAATAATTAAGAAAGCTTACTAATATAAAAGAAGAATTTGGTTCTACTAAACCTAAAAGTTGTGTGAAGGAAAGGATTTTGGAGATAAAGGATAAAGTTGAAGATACTTTGGTATCTTCTTTTCATGTCAAAGAGGATAAGAATCATTGGGTTGTTGGCAGTGGCTGCTCTAATCATATAATCAGAGATAAAAGTAAGTTTATTAAAATTAAAAAGTATGATGGAGGTTTAGATAAATTTGGAGATGATTTAGGAGCTAGGATTTGTAAGATAGGTTCACTTAGTTTTTATGGCAACCACAATACTGGAAATGTTTACTATGTTAATGGATTAAGACAATCTCTTTCAAGTTTTAAACAAATGTGTAGCAAAGGGTACAATCTTGTGTTTAAGGATGAAGCATGTGAGATCTAGAAAGGATCCAGAACTGTGATTGCTATTGGTGAGAGAATAGATGGAAAAATCTATCAGCTTAAGGGTGGTGATGGTCATTTCTTTATGTCTTAGATTAATGATAATTGGTTATGGCACCAGAGGATGTGTCACATGAATTTTGATAATTTGGAAAGAATTAGTTCAATTCATGCAGTAAGAGATTTACCTAGAATCATAAATCCTATCAATGTTGTTTGTGAAAGTTGTCAATTTGGAAAAAAAAACAAGGAGTAGTTTCAAGGGAAAGGAACAATTTGCTACTAGACTACTAGAATTAGTACACAAAAATCTTTATGGTCCTACAAGGGTGAGAAGTCTATAAGGTGACAAGTACTTTATGCTTTTGACTGATGATTATTCTAGAATGACATGGGTTACTTTTCTTAGAGAAAAATATGATGCATTAGATAAATTCAAGGCATTTAAAGCTATGGTGGAGAATGAAATGGATTTTAAAATAAAAATTTTGAGGTCTGAAAGAGGTGGTGAATTCACCTCTAATGAGTTTAATTCTTTGTTTGAAGTTCATGAATAAAGAGGCATTTTTCTACCCCTAGAACTTCTCAATAAAATGGAGTTGTAAGGAAAACTAGAATATTCAAGAAGTTGCAAGGACTATGATGAAAGAGGAAAATCTATCACAAGTCTACTAGAGAGAAGTTATTCATAATGTTGTTTACATACTTAACAAAGTTTAATCTAAAACTAACAACACAAAGGCTCCCTATGAACTATGGTATGGAAGGATTCCTACTATGAAGTACTTAGAGTATTTGGAAGCAAATGTTATATCAAAAGGGATGAAGAAAACTTAGGAAATTTTGATACAAGGTCTAATGAAGGTATCTTCTTTGGATACTCTATTAGAAGAAAAACTTACAGATGTTACAACAAAAGGTTGAGAAAGATAGTTGAAAGTGAAAATGTTAAAGTTGGTGAAAAATTGCAAAATTCTATTGCACTAGATGGATATGTGTTAGATGAACTTGATTGCAGAGAAGTAGAAGAAAAAGAAGATGAAAAAGAAGTGTATAATGAAGAGGAAGAAGCTTTGAAGAAGACCTCTAAAACCCAAAAGTATGTGCAAGAGAATCATTCAAAAGATCAAATCATTGGAGATAAAAAGAAAGGTGTATTGACAAGAAGAAAAGTTGTTGAAGTTGAGGTAAATATGTGTCTACTTTCTAAAGTTGAACCAAAACTAGTGAGTGAAGGATGCAAAGACGAATATTGGATGAAGGCAATGAAAGAAGAACATATGCAGATAAAAAAGAATCAAACTTGGGAATTGGTTCCTAGACCAAAAAATAAGAACATAAATGGAACTAAGTGGGTATTCAAAAACAAGTTGAGTGAGAATGGAAAAGTAGTAAGAAATAAGGCAAGACTTGTGTGTAAGGGTTATTCACAAGTAGAAGGTATAGATTTTGAGGAGAATTTTTCTCCTGTGGCTAGGATGGAAGCTATCAAAAAAAAATTGGCATTGCAATACATAAAGATTTCAAGGTTTATCAGATGGATGTGAAGTATGCTTTTCTAAATGGTGAATTAGAAGAAGAATTTTACATGGAAAAACCAAAAGGATTTTAGTTGTTAGGTCAACTAGATATGGTATGCAAGTTGACGAAGGCACTATATGGATTCAAGCAAGCTCCTAGAGATTGGTATGCAATATTGGACAAGCACTTGATACAACAAGAATTCAATAAAGGAATCACATATAGTAATCTTTACTTTAAAATTGAGGAAGACAAAATATTGATAGTAGTACTATATGTGGATGATATTATCTTTGGAGGAAATGAGTCTATGTGTAAGAAGTTTGTAGAGGAAATGAAAAAAGAGTTTGAGAGGTCAATATTTGGGGGGATGAATTTCTTTCTTGGGCTACAAATCAATCAAATAGATAAAAGGATTTTCATTTCAGACTCTAAATATGTTAGAAAGATGTTGAAGAAGTTAGGAATGGATGACTCCAAACTGGTATGTACTATGGTGACTGGTTTTAAACTAAGCAAAGATGATCAATCAACTAAGGATTATCAGAGAAAGTATAGATCTATGATTGGTGGACTGATGTATTTAATTGCTACTAGACCAAATATCATTCATGCAGTTTGTCTTGTGGCTAGATTTGAAGAAGATCCTAAACAAACACATGTTGTAGTTGTGAAGAGGATATTTAGATACTTAAGAGGTGCACTAGATTATGGCTTGTGGTATCCTAAGGATATTGATTTCACATTAACTTCATATACAAATGTAGATTGGTTTGGTTGTGTTGATGACAAGAAAAGTACAAGTGGTGGTGCATTCTTTCTTAGATGTGGATTGGTGTCATGGTTGAGAAAGAAGCAGGATTTAGTTTCTTTGTCCACTACAAAGGCTGAGTATATTGCAACAACATCATACGGTACACAAGTATTATGGATGAGAAAAACATTGAAAGATGTCAAAGTTATATATGATGAGCCTATTTCTATCTTTTGTGATAACACAAGTGTAATTAAAATTTCAAAGAATCTAGTGATGCATTTAAGGAAAAAGCATATATCTATTAGGAATCACTTTTTGACAGAAAAGGTTATGGAGAATGAAGTAAAGCTTGAATATATTTCTACAAAGGATCAAATTGCTGATATATTTACTAAGGATCTTCCTAAAGATACTTTTGAGTATCTTCAGGAGAAGTTGGGGGTTATCACCCCTCCTTGTTTGAACTGGATGCATATGGAGATGCATCAATCCAGTGGATTTAAGGATATATCTTTGTTTTGGATTGATGTTGGTGGCTACCTCTTAGGGAGAGTAGGTAGTGTCATGTGTTGTCATTGTGTTTATGATTTGTTTGGGTATACTCCTATGGGGGAGTGTTGAGAGCAAGTTTATTGGTTAAATGTCAAAGGGGGGGATAATGAAAACCTTTTTCCTTTTCCATTGATGTCAAAGGGGGAGAGAGAATAATGTGAAAATTTGTATCTACTTAGGAGGAGAGAGATGCAAAATATTAGTGGAAAATTTTGTTATTATCAAGGGAGAGAGACTTTTGCAAGGGGGAGAGAATTGAAGAATGTTGTGTAGGCTGTCTAATCATAAAAAAAAAAGAGTTGTGTTGTCTTTGATGGATTTTCATATCTTGTGTTGCCATAAATGATAAAGGGGGAGATTGTTGCAAGAATGAAGGTGTTGACATTGATGTCAATATGAAGTCTACTGACTGGTGTTGTTATTGATGTCAACAAAGGGTTGAAGATGTTGAGGATATCGAGAAAATTGATAAATAGAGTAAACTATGATTGCCTTGGTATTGTGCTCCACATTCTTTCTATGCTAAAGATATGTCTACGTGGATCTTAGAGATTATTCAAAGTTGACAGAGGTTGCTATATTCAAAATTTGGGTTTCTAGATCATTGTGCAGTGTGAGATATTTTCACCAATAGGTGAACCAATTGTTCAGTGATGTTTTCTATGGCCTAGGAGAAATGTATTTTCTTCATGTTTCTCCATTGTTTAGATTTAGATGATGTAGATTTGGGAAGTTTCTTATAATGCCCGTATCTTATTTTATTCAAGGTTTTACTTGATTTGGCATAGTACAGAGTGATTTTCATTTATCAATATGCAAATGAGGGTTACCAGTTGTTCTGAGTTGAGTATTTGAATGATGTGAGTTTGGATGAAGTGTCTAATGAATCTCAAGTAGTTGTGTGTTACTCTCAATCATGTTTAAGAAAATTATGTTATTTGAAACCTTCAGCTTATGGATTGATTTGAGGAAGCGTGTACTTAATGTTTATAGTGTTTTGCATGTGTGTTGTCTAACCTTGTTTTTAACACTACATGTGAGGCTTGTGAAGTGTGTTGAGGTGTGTTGGGATCTATTAGGGTTCTAATTAAATATTTATGTAGGTTTCCTTTCATTCCTATCCACCATGGGAATGTTTAGGTTCCAACCTATTTTGAATTTGTATGTTCAGCGGTTAGTGTCTGACACTGGAGAAAGTTTTTGAGGTAGAGCTTGATACAAATATGTATGGTGTTGATAAAAGTGAGATGAGAAGAAAGAGTAAGAAGCAAGATAGATGCAAGATTGATGTGAGTGATGTGTGTGATGCAAATTTGAGCTGAGCAGTGTGAAATTCATGTAAGGGTTCTTGAAGGAAGTGAGCTGAAGGCATCTAAAATCTTTCATGTGAGACTGCAAAAGAGTGTGAGAAATTGTGGTGGAATCCTTGTTGCATTGAGAAGTATTCTCTGTGTAACATTCTTCTTCTATATTCTTGTATTTCTTTCTATGGTAGTGAGCCCTGGTAGTGAGCCCTTTTGGACAGTGTGTCCTATTCTAGTAGTGAGCCCTTGTACCGGTTTTGCAATTACTTATATTATGAGCTAATCCTCACCATGATTTTCCCTCATTGGGTTTTCCACGTAAATTTGGTGTTCTCTTGTGTATGATGTTGTGATTTCAATTTCTATTATTTGTATTCCATGTTAATCATACTAACAAAATAAGGGTTAATGAATGCATTGTTGGTGTAATTAATTATTTAATTACACTTTCATAAGTTTAATTAGGCATTAGTTAATTCCTAGGTTGAATTTAGTTATCCTTATCTAGTTGAGCTATCTTTTTGCTCAAGTTAGGTTTAGTGTTGTGCATGCTTTTCCTTTTAAAAGGCTTTTGTATCAATTGTATTTTAACTAATTCAGTTAATGCAATATATCTTGAAGCTTGCAGAGCACCCTTGCTTTTTTGTCAAAATTATGGGGGGTATTATACTATTTGTGCTAATGCTTCCTTGGTTTCTCTTCATGCACTACCTTTTGCCATTCAGTTTTAGTGTACCTGTCACACCTCACCCTTTTCAACATTATGGGTGGGTATTATACTGTTTGTGTCAATGCTTCCATGGTTTCGTTGGAGTGAGCTTTGTATATAGTTTTTGTTCCTATGCACTACGTAGATGTGGTAGCTGGCTCATTTTTTTATGATTTTTTTTTAAATATTGTGTAGGAAAAAAAATAAAAATTGACAAATCTTTTTTTAATACCTCAAAATTCGTGTTAGGGAGGTCGTACGACCTCTCTGGATAGTTTTTTTTTTGCTTCTTAGATCAAGTGTCCAAAATGGATGAATGAATAGTTGATTTTGGGGTTTGGACTGCTGTGGACTCAATAGTGAGGTCTGTTTGGACTCAAAGGACTTTGATCAAGTAGGTATGCCCTGGATCAAAAGAGACAAACCCCAAACCCTCAAAGCTCAAAAATTCCTTCAAAACACAAACAAGAAGCAACAAGTTTGGAGCTCTGATACCATGTTAGAATTATGAAACAAGCACAAAACTGCAAGCCATTGGATCAAACAACAAAAAAAACACCTTCCAAACCCACTAGATCTCAAAAAATAGAGAAACTGGTCAAAAGTTATGAGCTTGGGATTGAAAACAACTCCTCTGACTTCAACTGATTATAGAATGCACCAGCAATAGAATAAAGTAATGAGACCCACACCACTGGAAAGTTGATGAAATCAGCTTTCCAATGATATCTTGTTTGCTAAAAAATGATAACGTATGCTAAAATTACGACCTCTAGAAGAAAACAACTCCAAAGGGGGGAAAACCAGTGCTGGATTAAATTTGACAGTCATACGGTCGTCGCAACAAAAATACAGGCCTAAATTTGACAGCCAAATGGTCGTAGCCGCATTTGCATAGGTGGGCTTATTACAGAAAAATTGTTTTTTAAAGAAAAAACAATTAATTTTTTTTTAAGATATATATATTAAAATATATTAAAAAGACATTGATTTAAAAAAAAAATCATAAAAAAATGAGCCAGCTACCGCATATGCCTAGTGCATAGGAACAAAAACTGTATACATAGCTCACTCCAACGAAACCATGGAAGAATTAACACGAATAGTATAATAACCCCCCCCCCCCCATAATGCTGAAAAAGGAGAGGTGTGACAGGGACACTAAAACTAAATGCCAAAAAGTAGTGCATGAAGAGGAACCAAGAGCATCTGAGGTGCAAACATGATATTCCAAGCTAATAGAAAGGATGTGAAACCAAAAGTCACATACACATGAGAAAGGTATGAAGGAAAACAATGGAAAACAACAACCCCCATGGCACTTTATATCATAGTGTGAGTACAACAAGGCACAAAGTGATGTGCAAGAATCCCAAATATACATGTACAATGCTGAGGCACTTTATCTCAATGTGTTTACAAAAGAGAACGTGCATGAAAAAAATGTCTATAAAATCCAAATAGGACAGAAAGCTAGAAATACATATAGAACATCCAACAACAAGTCAAAGGAGTTGTTTTCAATCCTAAGCTCATAACTTTTGACCATTTTCTCTATTTTTCATGATCCCAGCGACATTGGAACCGTCTTTCAGAGTTCTTCAGTTTCATCCATGAATTTTTTCCAGATTTCACTCCAAGTACATTTTATTCATTTTTTGTGTTTTCACACTCTGGTGAATTGCCTAGACATATTAGCTCTTGGAAACTTCTTGTTTGCATGTGATGCTTCAGTTTTGGTTGTTCTTCATGTAATTCTAGTTTTTGTCCTTTGTGAGCATTTTGAGCATCATTTGTAAGCAATCTTCTATGTAAAAGCATTGAAATAAATATATTTTTGGGGATTTTGCACACACGGTTGTGCCATATTTTGTACTCGCACTGTATTATAAAGTTCCATGGGGGGTTGCATAGTGCCTTTGTTTTTTCCATCACACCTTTGTCTGATGAGTGTCCCTCTATGACAATAGTGGATCCATATGATTCTAGCCTCATGCATGTGTGCTTTTTTTTGCACACCAATTTTTCAATTACAGGTGCTTTCTTGTGCACTTTCAGATGTTGTTTCTTCTCCTTCATGCACTATAGGGTGTTACACAACATTTTAGTGGATCTGTCAGGCTCTCCCAGTCAGCATTATGGGGGGTATTATATTGTTCGTGCTAATGCTTCCTTAGTTTTTCCTTGGAAAGAATCTTCCATCCTCAGTTGATCAATGTTCTTGAGACTATTGGCACTTGTGCCATTTGTATCTTCATTCCAGGTGTTTAGCTTTGTTTTCCATCTGATTTGAATAGTGTCATTGGGGGAACTCATGCAGATTTTTGTCTTCTTGATCTTGATCATCCTATCTTTAGAGGAGGTTCTTTGACACCATAGCAGATAGTTTTTGATAGCTTTTTGTAGCTTCTTTCTACTTCTGTGATGTTCTTCATGTCTTGTGTTTCTCTCTTTTGGAGAGGAGTTTTCTCCCACAGTGTTTTTCTCCTTTTCTCCATTTGTGAGAGATTCTTCATTTGTGCATGGGTACCTAGCATGGCCTTGTTGTCGGGACCCATATTTTGCATCTTTTCATCTTTTGCATAATTATCTTCTCCCTAAGTTGCACTTATGGGAGGGTGTTGGTGTAATTAATTATTTAATTACACTTTCATAAGTTTACTTGGGCATTATTTAATTCCTAGGTTGCATTTAGTTATCCTTATCTAGTTGAGCTATCTTTTTGCTCAAGTTAGGTTTAGGTTTGTGCACTCTTTTCCTTTTTAAAGGCTTTTGTATCAATTGTATTTTAATTAATTCGGTTAATGCAATATCTATTGAATCTTATAGAGCACCCTTGCTCTTTTTTCTCCATCTCTTCCTTTCTATGATAGGGTATTTGCATGCAGGTGATCTTCGAGTTCTGTGAAGTTGGCTTTCTCAACTTCTATATGCATGTGGATCTGATTATTGTAGAAGGTTTTTGAAGGTTTAATTTGCTACAATTTATTCACCCCCCTCTTAGTTTTCTTGTTGATTTCAACATTGTGGATTAATTTACCATAACTTCTTTCACTTCAATAAGATTCCTTATAACATTATTCGGGAAGAAGGGTTGAAATCCTAAAAGTTGGGAGAAGCTTGAGAAAAGGATTAACCTTAGACTAAAAATGTTATCATAAATGGAATAATAGACCAAAGGATCAAGGAAAAATTTTTGATACAAAGCTTAAAGAAATAAGTGGTAATAATATTCTCAAAACTAACAATAGTCAAGGGTAGTATTAATATAAGGTAAATGTTTGTGTATGTGATTGACGGTCTCAAATTCTAAGTTGTCTAATGGTGTAAAGACCAAAGGGAAGGATGGGACCCACAGTGTAGTGTACAATACACTAACATTCCTTTTCTATTTGGATTACACTAAGGATAATTATATTAGCCAATGAGAACGTGTTTTCTAGTCACTAAGGTATAGGAGTCGTGTAGGATTCAATTACTATTGTACTTATGATGTACATATGAGTTAATATAATTATAATGTATAGTTCTTTGGAGAGAAAGTATGAATGAAGCACACAAGTATTTCTCGTACGTTAGCACATCCATTCAGTTCCAAGTCTAGAAGGGATGAGATTGCAAGGGGTCATGCTATGAGGGAAGATTAGTTGGAAATATATTTATTTCTTGCATGATTTGGAAAATGGAAAGTAAAACCTCTATTTGAATCTATCTATTTGTTGAAATGCTTTAAATCATTAGGGACGATGATTCTCAAGGGGAATTATGTTACACCCTATATCTTAATTACTGAGTTACTTTTACCGTGTAAGTAAATATAAAGATAAATGTTTATCAAAACTTTAATTTGATCAATAGAAGATAAATACTAAAGTATGTATTATAATGTTATTACTTTTGAAAGAATGATTATATTATATATTGATGGAAAACACAATGAATGAATATGTATTGTGATATGGATATGCCAATTCTTTGATGATGCAAATGATTTATGATGATTAATGAATTTCATGTGAACAACTATCTATTGTATTAAGTTGAATGTTGGAACATGTACAAACCTCCGAAAGAGAGGGAAAGTATCACTCAGGAGAGGAGCTTGGTCTGGTAACCCTTGATTAAGCCTAGCTGAGCATTCACACACTCACACTCTAGTATGATCTAGTCGAGTCAGGATAGTCATTAAATGGTAAGTAATCTCCTGTCAGGGTTTGAGTATTTTTTGTATTGATATGCGGTCTTGGTCTTTGATGTTCTCGATTGGGGTTATGTGATTCAGTCTCTTTACTGGGCGAGAGTTCTTCTTCATGTGTTTATGTGTTTAAATGTAGATATCAAATTAATTATATATATAATATATGTATATATATTAATAAAAATATGTATGTAGTCACATTATGGGAAATGTACAAACATATATATTAATATATGTATATATGCATATAAATATATATACATTGCTATTATGTGTGTAAATATTTGTGTATGTATTCAAATACACACCTTTATATAAAAAAAAAATTATGTGATTAATATGTAAATATTGATATAGCAACAAATATATCTTTATGTATTGTGCTTTTAACAATTTTGTAATTACGATATATATGTATGTATATATATTAAAATATATGTATATATGTATATATGTATATACCAAATAATATACATATAGATATGCATATAATGATATATGTATATATTCACATATATTGATTAATATAACAAAGTGGAAAATAATACAATAATAAACATAGGAATATTATATAAGTACATATATTATAAAAGTTGTTATATATATGTATATCAATAATATACATATAATACATTGCTTAATATACTTAGAATGTGTTGGAATTAATTAAACAAATTGTTGCCATATAGGTAAAGTTCTGCCATATAAATGCATATGACCTAGACCATGATTTATGGAGGCTGTACATAGTTTAGGAAATAGCGTTGAATGCTAAGTAAACACTAATTGCAACGCACATACCTAGATTCTTAATACATTTAATAACACACCATATAGCGCTTAAATTAAGGCAAGAGACTAGCACATGATAGTGTTTGGAATGAGTTGAAACACAAGGATAGAGTGGCGTATGGTACAACTTTTAGAAGAGTATAAACTAGTGCATAAAGTTTAGTATGACCAAGTCAAAGCTAAGAACAAAGCACACAAGAGTTTATGCTGTTGTGTGAAACATTTTAGAAGGAAGTGAATGTTGATTTGAAACCTATATAATATGTCAAAGGCCACGCTATGAATGTCGCACCAAACATAAAGAGGTGGCACCATATTTGTGTAAGACCCACTTTGCATATTATTAATGTTAAACCTAATTTGCTATATATTTCCGTAAATAGATGGTAAGTTATACTATGGGTAATAAATGATGTGATTGGGTGACCATATTCTCATATTTTACCTTGATATTTATTTCAATGTCACTAGCATGAAGGTGTTAGGGACTCGTAAATTGGGAATATGAATTGAAATTGTAAATGGAATTGTTGGATAATTAAATATTTGTTTATCTATTAATTTAATATGATATAAGATTGTTTTTATGATTGCTTTGGTAATGTGCAAGAAAGTAGAGTGTCAGTACGAGGAGGGAAAACCATTGAGTAGATCGAACGACATCTTCTTGTGGCTATGAATTTGACCCCTTTCGAGACTTGGAAAGATATAAAGTTAATATATTTGTAGAGTAAGTTGGTCAGGGTTGATGTAAATAGAGATAATTTATATTTTGGGTTGAGAGGGTATTTATTTGTATGTCATATGATATGTAAGTTGGGGTTAAGGTTTAGAAACCATTATCCAAGTTAAAATTCGGATAGGTCCTTAAGAGGGTCTTTACAGAGGGATTTTGGTCAATTTATTTGGTTGGAATGCAAAAATAAACCCCCTAGGGTCTATAACATAGTGGTAGGGATCAATTGGGCATGCAGTAGGGCCCTAAGGACATGATTTGACTCTTGAAAAGTCCTCATAATGAGGAGCGACGAATTTTTAGCAGAGGATGGGGGTCAAAATATTGAGGGGTTATCCAAGTGCATGTTCCTCTCTTTAATGAGAAAATACCATCATTGATGGAGGGAGGTACACTTCACACCTCCCCATTCAAGGTTCCAAGTTGAAACTCCCATATATCTTGGAGAGGAAGGAAGTGTGGGGTGTTACCCACTTCTCATGTTGGAGAACTTAAGTGGAGATGGTAGAAAGAATGAGAAGAGGAGAGGAGCCTACCTCAAGATTGGAATGATAGCGATCAATATGGCTTGATTTGGAGAGGAAAGATGGATACAAGAGTTTATTCCCTTCATCTAAAAGAAGAGAGATAAGTTCTTCCTATTTCTATTTACCCGTGTTTATTGGTTGTAAGAAGGTAACATAGTGTATGGATTATGGTTGAAAATAGAAAGTAGAAAACTTAGATGCATGAAATTAGAGCTATGTTAGTTTCATCCCTTTATAAAAATTGAGAAAAGACTCCATTTATCATCGTGGAGCTTAAATAACTCCTTGCTTGGGGGTATGACTAGATGTAATACCCCGCCAAGGAACCCCAAAGGATCTAACCAAACTGACACAACTCAAAGATAGAATTTTTTTTTTTGAATGAAAACTAAAGCATTATTCCAAGCCAACTAACTTAGTAAACCCAAAATCACATGCATAAACAATAAATCTCAGTTAACCTCTGGGGCTTCTTAACATTGTTACTTAACAACTTCTAACATAAAGAAAATCTCCATCTCATTTAAACTTATTCATAGCAATTTTAATAATTGATCTTACAATAAAGATATAATAATGTTAATGTAACTCATGGCTTTAATTAACATAAATAATTGTTCTCATATCACAAAGAGATTTATTAATCATCATCCTACGGAATTATACCTTTATACTATATATATATATATATAAAGATTTTATATTTACTAATCCTAAGTTTACTCCTAGAGACTCTATTCACACATCCATAAATTTTGAAGAGAGATAACCATAAATTCAACTATTTTAATGTATTATAAAATTAAAATTTATATAAGTTTTCAAATACATTTTCTTCTTATTGTAAATAAATTCCAATATAATAACCTAAGACACATTCTAACATATTAACCAATCATTAAATTTCCATAAAGAAACTATAAACCAGCTATTATTAACTTTTTTTTTAATACAACAGGGACCCAGCCCAACGGCCCAACAACCCTTACCTTGGGTACTTGAGGTGAGCTAGGGTGAGACTAGTCCCCTGCGGGTAAGATCCCCCGCCTACAAGAAGTCCCGCGTCTTAAACCCGAGAGCGAAGTCCAACCCAAGACCAACGGGAAGAAAACCCACTTCCCAAGCCAACTCTACTACCCAGGCTAGCTCTTATGAAATTTTAATAACCATGCATTCTATTTTATATAATACATATAGTTACTATATATATCAATTAATCATAATTTTCCTTCAAATTTTCTAATAATTTTTTCCTTATAAACATTTAACTAAATAAAATTTACAATTTCTACTCTAGACTAAATTCGATTGAAGATTTACTTGCTATTTTAACTTTCGTTCATGGATGCTTTATTACACAAGTTTAGAAGTTTCTTGTTTTGTAAAAATAAAATCAAGAGATCAATCTTTTAAATAATTAACTACTTTCCCACTAAATTTAATATAATTTATTTCCCCACTTATAAAATTATTTCATTTGACAATTCAATATAAGCACAATTTTAACTGTATACAAAATTATAATATAAATAAATGCATATTCCTAAATATTGCATAAACTTAGCTTACATCTTTTACCCAAATCTAAATATTAGAT
Organism: Sequoia sempervirens; assembly: GCA_007258455.2. Taxonomy (NCBI): domain Eukaryota; kingdom Viridiplantae; phylum Streptophyta; class Pinopsida; order Cupressales; family Cupressaceae; genus Sequoia; species Sequoia sempervirens. The sequence goes on from VDFB02281492.1 coordinate 747,236,757, forward strand.
AGAATTATGAATAAGATATTACTCCAGCACAATGAAATACATAAATAAACAAGAGCTACAAGGCAACCAAGTTCCTTTCAAAAAGTTATAGAATATTTATGTTTTAATATGTTGTGTTTGATAAGTTTTAGCAACAATATTGAAATAACAAATAAATAATCAATTAATCAATGAAACTACATCTAAAGGGGGTGATCAACCAATTTTGTTTGTTATTTGTATAGTGTGTAACTGAGTGCTAGTACTAGAGCATGACCATGACAATAGCATGGTTCAAGTATCCCCCCTAAATAATTGGGATTGCTCGCTATAGAAATGTGATTGTAATAAAGCAGGTCAAAAATTCAAGAGATTTGATGTAAAAACATTCTTTGACTATTGTGAAAGGAGAGGAAATTATACATTTTAGAGAAAATAATATTCTGAACAAATATTTATGCACTTCATTTGGTATAAAGAAATATAGTATGATCCTTACAAGCTACTTGCATGTTGTCTTATGATTTTCTAAGCTTTCTGTCTATAAGGCTTCTTTATGTTTATTTGTGAATAAATGCATTTTTTTACCCCCTACTTGCAGGGTTTATAGGATGGAAATGTATTTACGAGGTTCTATATAAACATAATTTAAACAATTTTCCTCATGATTATGAGAAATGAAACCTAAATATATATATGTATAAAAGTAACATAAAGATGCTTTTCTGCTGGTTATTGCAATTCAAACTGTTACTGTAGGAAGAGAGAAAATTAAAAATACAAGACTTGTAATATGCATTCTATATACATGTACATCAATGTAACACATCTGTCCTAAGAAAGTAAATAGACCTGGTTGTTTCAGCTTGCATATATCACATAGACTAGGAGACGTAAAATATTTCTCTTATTTTAATAGCTACATATGTGTTGAATCTATTTTAGATCGTGTAGTCAAATAAAGCTAGTAGGGGCAACTGAAGCTAGTTCTCAGATACACCCAGACTCTTGTAGAAGGAATGTGCATTGTTTTTCCCAAAGATAATAAAGTGATTAACACTCAAAAATAAATATATATATATATAGTTATAGTTATAGTTATAGTTCAACCAGATATTTATTGATACACTAATAAAACAAAGACAAGAATATATATATAAATGTAAATAGCAGTGAAGAAAGTTGTTTCCATTTCCAATGCATATATACAGAAACAAATAAACCCATGTACAGTATAGGTGTAAATGAGCCAGAAATAGAAATATACTTATTTACATACTGGAACCATTCATTGAATAACCTTGTACAGATGGGTGCAAGGCAAAAACCAGTGTATACAAATGAATAATACCATTACCTGAACTATGCCTCATTTGCACCTTCAGATGCAATACTATTTCCTGGAGAATCAAGAACAATTATATATGTACGTATTTCATTAACATGCTATGAGCAATAAAGTAAAGCAGTACATAGAAGAATTCGTTGTTACATGCAACTGTCTGTTGTTTGGGTTCTTATTGAAAATGATCCTGTTGTTGTTGTCCACCTGTTTCCAGCAACTTCGTGGTGTTTTGGCTGTTCCACTACCCTGGACATTATAAATGCATAGCACATAGATTTTAAGGAGAAAACATTAATAAAAAAATAAAAACAAAACCAAGTTGTGAGCAGAGAGAAATCTCAATAATAATAATAATAAAACAAATAAATAGATAAATCAAATAAAATCAAACAAATAACAGGCCCAAACAAACAAACAAACAAAAATAGAGTAGCCTACACATAGAAACCTCACCATGAAATCACGTCTACCCTGCTGTGTAGTGAAAGCCAAGGTTGCAGCCGCCAGGTTGTAAATGAAACTCTTAGCTATTGAGAGAAAGCCTTGCATTAATAAATTTTAGGGCAAAATGAAGTAGGGTTTCCTGTTTGGCGTGTTTTTTTATAGAAATAAATATCTAACCAAAATAATAGTTAATGGCGCCTTTAGCGGATTTCAAAATAGACCCCGCAATATATCATATTTTAAAATATTATTAAAAATAATAATAAATTATTTTTTGAAAATTGTGAATTATATTAAAATAATTTTATTATTCAAATTATATATATATATAATTTTAGATAAAAGACAAAAGTTTTAAATATTATTTATATATTGATAACAACATTAAGGTTTTCTAAAGATATATTTTTATAAAAAAAATATATTATTAATAATATATTAATAAAATATCAAAATGTAAAATAAAAACTAACATATTCTAACTTAATGGAACAAAAACTGCGCAATAAGATTCATAATAATGACAATATAGTTTTAAATTTGTATGGTATCTATTATTATAAAATTGGTGAACTCTAGCTCATGGGGCTTATTATATCAAAAAAAAATTATTTTTATTATCATTATTTAATTTATCTATAATTTACTTCATATGAAAGCAAAGTAAAATATTTTAAATGTTTACTTTAGAAGATTGAATTTATTTCAAGAGGATATTTATTTTTACTTTTGATTGCTTCAAAACCAACTTAAAAAATAAAACTCATTGAAATAGTATTGCAAGTACTAACTAGTATACATATCTTAAATATAATCTATATAAAATATGCTGAGATATATCTTATTATTATTATTATCTTATATTATTAATAAATAAAAAATATTATTAAAATTATGATTATTTTTAATAATATACTTGTTAAAGTTAATATATAATTTCAAAAAAATATAATAATATATTGAAAAGTATATTGCTAATTTCAATATACTCTTCATATGTTGAAGAAAATTCAATATTCATATAATCGTATATTTAATATAATCGTATATGTTGAAGAAAATTCAATATATTCATATAATCGTATACTTAAACATTGATTATTGGCTTGTCTTCCAGCCAATCAAATTTGCAAATTTTGTTTATGTAAATTTGTTTACAAATCATTATTTTTTTCATACTTATCTTTTGTAAAGTAGAGATTCAATTTTTTTAACTTAATTTTTAAAAAAATATTTATCATGAATTTTATTGGTAGACATAAAACAATTTTTCCACAGAGAGTTTTTTCACCACTTTTAATTACATAATAAGGCTCACTTGATTTTGGGACTTACAGATTATTTCCAATGGAAATATGAGACATGGCATGGTAACCGAGCTATTTTGTTATGTAAATTTGTTTACAAATCATTTTTTTTTCATACTTATCTTTTGTAAAGTAGAGATGCAATTTTTTTAACTTAATTAAAAAAAAAAAAAATTATCATGAATTTTATTGGTAGACATAAAGCAATTTTTCTACAGGGAGTTTTTTCACCACTTTTAATTACATAATAAGGCTCGCTTGATTTTGGGACTTAGAGATTATTTCCAATGGAAATATCAGACATGGCATGGTAACCGAGCTTAATTCATTACATTTCAGTTTCCATGGAAGATATCCTATTTAAACTTGGTTCTAAAGCAATAAAGATTTACTTGCTTAAATGTGGCAGGTTTTTTACATGGTTTCTTGAATGTTGATGTAGTGAAGTAGATGAGATATACAACATCTGCAATGTAATTGATAACCTTAATAATCAGTCTTGGTCTGAAGGCTTAAGACTTGCTAATTCTATCAAGTATCAATTTCCTCAGGTTGGATGGACGTTTAAGTTTTTCCCCACTTATGTTTTGGTGCATTTTTGGTTTTAGAATGATTCTCGATTTTTTTTTGCTTTTCATACTTTATTTGGGTCTTGGAATGGTTTGAATGATGTTTATTTTAAAAATTCATGAATAGATGAACTTTTTTCCAAGATACCTTTTTTTTCTTGAAATAGTTGCTAGCTTTAAAAAATTGTAAGAGGTGAGTGATGGTTCATTTGAATTTGAATCATAGTTTATTTCCACCCATCTCTCTATCTTGATACCAACTGGCTGAAAGTCACTTCTTTGTAGCTTTATGCGACAACTTATGTCTATATAAAATTAAATAGGTACTTGGTTTGAGATTCATTTAATTGTATTTTGCAGTCACTTTGTGCATGGGATCCAAACAAGAGGCTAAGTAAACAAGCAACAAATATCTTATTCTATAGTGAATACTTGAGTTAATACAGTATGCCCATTGACAAATTTTAAGATTATTATAAAGTTATTATCTTATAAACATTGCTACTAAAACATAGCACACCCATCAAATTAAAACATTTTGGCAAAGTTCAACTCTGGAGCTCTTGTTTTTAAGAATGAAATCATAATAAATTATGTAAATTACTTACCAATTGATTATTTAATTTTACAAATTTTAAAATAAAAGCTAAAATTTTAGCTTTAACAATTTTAATTTACTTTAATAGGGTTTTAATTTTCAAAATTTAATTTATTTAAGAATTTAACTATATTTATGCTCAACTTTATAATAATTTTATATTTATCACTATTGAACTTATCTTTCAATTAATGTTTATATTATTTGTATTATATTAATTATATTTCTTATGTATATATTTTTATTTATTTTTTTATTGGTAAATAGCTAGTAAGGGCCAACACCAATTGTATTAATTTTAAAACAATTACATTTGATGTATCTTTGTCACCCATACATACATTACTGTTGCAGAGAAAGTCACCCATACACCCCTGCTTACCCAATTACTATGCTATCTATGCTATCTACAAACAAAGCACTTTTGGCTCACCCCTACTATATATATACCACCATTAGTGGCCTACCTACCCATCTCTTATACTACATATACATAGAATAACAATATGCCACCTATAATTTTTGTCATCCGCGCCACAAATCCTAGCACCACCATTTAATGCCTTAATGTAGTCTAGCTTACTTTCAAGAAGTCGGCCATGATCCATGCGTGAAGAAGCCCTAGAACCAATGTTGCCCACCGCCAGACAGCTAATGCCCATGTTGCAGTTTTAGAAGTGAAGCGAAGCATTTCGGGAGCTAGATATATAATATATTAATATTAATATTTCAACTATACAAAATTAAAAAAATGGTTTTACTTTTTTATTTTAATATGTCTTGACTTTGTATTTAGTTTATTCTATTTTAATTTTTAATTTAAATTTGAACTTGAAATTTATTTTAATTATGTGTTTTCTTATAAAATTACAAATAATAATTAAAAGATTAAGATTAACTTTCTTATTAAATTTTAAATTATTGTACAATAATCATATTTTGAATTTTATTTTAATTTATATAATAAATTATATTTAACATTAAAATCTAACAACAAAGTTGGAGAGAGAGAAATTGCAGAGATAGACAACACCTCAGACCTCCCAATGCATTTGACTCCTTTGTTTAATACAATAGTGGATGGATTGGAAGCCTTAAATGTTTTGTTTCAATTGTGTTTGGGTGGATGCATAGTTGATTTGAAGTTATCACTTCTCCATTAAGACCTTTGTTGCACAAACATCATTTGCTAAATGGCCTACTAATTGACCTCATGTACTAACACAAATATATGCAACTAATAGACCACAAATTTCCTATTTGACTTTCCAACCTCTTCGATGTACCTATTGCACACCAAGGTGTGATTGCTAATTATATTATTTAATTATGAAAATTTGAGCCTGAAATAAGTCTCACACCTGCAAACTATTATTTTTTATTTATTATTTTTTTTTTTATTATTATTATTTTTTGCTACTAGGAGGTATCCCCACGATCTAGCCCGGCGATTCCCACCAGTCCTTGCCTTGGGCTTACTTTTTGCTGCCAAGTTGGGGAACCAGAGAGGCGAGTCGAGGCGATACTAGTCCCCCTAGGATCCGCGCAATCGCCTGCAAACCACATGGATCAGATAAGACCCAACCTCGAGGTCGACCTCGAGACCTATATGGGATGAACTCACACTTGCAAACTATTATTAACTCATCAGAAAACAAGTTTCACCTATTGTTTAATGGTAAAGCAATTGTCCTTTAATGGTAAAAGCCTCCAAAATCTCACTTATCACATAAAAGCCATAAAAATTAATTTGGCAATTGGATGGGAACATTTTATTTCCATTTGTGATGTTTTTTTGTCAATTTGATTGCAACTTTCATTTTATCATTTGTATTGCCTTATGTTTTAAATCTTATGCAAATATTTCATAATTAGATAATACTTAATTTCTTTAATTTATTTAAGAAAAAAATCTAGATTTTTCTTAGTTTATTTCATTTTATTATTTAGCACTTATTATTAAAACCTAATTTATTTTTCCATTTGTATTGCTTTATTTTTTAAATCTTAACATACATATAGTTTTCTATCTGTGTAATCCTTGAACCTCCTTTAGGTGCAAGTGCTAGTAATATTTATTTTTAACATTAATTTTATTAGTATAGTGATAATCGTATTTTTTAATATCTAAAATCTAAAAATTTAAAATTTAAATTTATTTTTTGGTTAGTTGTTTATTTATTTTCTACCTAGAATCTACAATAAACACATGTACATGATTTATTGCTATATTCTTGTAGTCAAAGGCATTCACTTACATTCTTTTTATCATCATACATCATCCTCACATTCAAGTATCACTTGCATATCATTTGTAGGAGCATGCTAGGAATAATTCAATTGATGCACTAAAATGAGTCAAAATATACATAATCATTCTAGATCATTTGTATGTTTAAAGATTATTGTCCTTAGTCATTATCATTTCATAAATCAATCTTTTACAATGTTGACCTTGGAGAATTCATTCTTTAGCTATCTAGCAACCTTGTAAAGGTATTATTAAATACCAAAGGTCTTCATGATAAAGAAAATAATAAAGATTCAAACTAGTTAGTGTAAATGTGCATAGTTAGCTAGATGAGATCCACTGGCCCCAAAATAGACATATGTCAAGAAAAATAACTAAGTAGAATTGTGCATTTGATTCACTACAAAGATAACAAGATATTCTAATTCTAAGGAAATGTATCACATAGAGATGATTATATAAATAGTTCAATAGAATATAATAGTTTACTTCTAGTCCATATTTTTATAAAAAAACAATAGTACTTTTTCCATGGAAGGCAAATAGTCTCAAAATATAAATATTATTCTTTAACCTAACATAATCTACTACAAAAAAGTTACATATAATGTTTAGTTACATATTGTTGCTTTCACTTCTTTTATCCATTTCAAAATATCCTAAAGGAGGCTTTGTATCTGAATAGTTTGAGTTGGATCTTACTGTTTCCGCCATCATATCTTCATCTTGATTCTCATGCATTTTTGTTCCACTCAATCCTAAGTCTTTTTCAGTGTTTCAAGCTTTTACTTTTTTGTATCTCTTTTAAAACTCAAGGTACTCCTATCTAAAGGGAATGTTGTTATCTAAGTTGAATGGTTAATGTCTTTCATACTTGATCTCCCCCTTACTGATTTCCACTTTTTCATTTTTCAATAACTTTAAGAATTTTGATTATGAAATCTCCAAAGTCATTGTTACCTACATAGATATCATGAAAAATATGAGTCTTGTAGAAGACTCAATAAGTACTCTCCTTATATTTTTCCTATTTTTTTTACTTTCCATAAAAACCATAAAATTTCATTAGATAATATTAACCAGAAAAGTTTACCTTGTTTCTCAACACCATCTATTTTTCAAAACAAAATTTCTTTTTTATTATTTTTTCCTAATTTCCCCAACAATTTAAATATGCACAAAAACATATTCCATATTTCTTTTGCATAGAAACAATAAAAAAATATGAGCAACATTTCAGGCTTTTTACATAATTAACAAATTTCTATTTTGGTGATTTTTTGAAGAACCAAAAACCTTTTAAAACAATTTTAGGTTCTAATACACTATTCGAAATCCATTTGAAAATATTTTTCTATTTCTTCTCATTTTCTTTTAAATTCCAACATTTTTTAACATGCTAAAATATGGATTTTGTTTTGCTCAGAGTTTTGTAAATATTTTTAGATTGCAACTTATCTATATTGGTTCCATCTATCCAGCTATACCCATCTGTTCTAATACCACTAGAGCTCTAACAATGTGTTATGCTATTAATAGGAAACTTCCAATTTTTGCATGACTCTCTCAATGCAAGTATGTTCTCCATTGCATTGAGGGCAGATCATACTCCATGCTTAGAGCATCTCATGCCATAAAATGTTCCTCAGATAAAATATCTTTAAAGAATTCTATACTTTTCTTTTCCCAGGCTCTAGATGAGCATCCTTGCATTAATGCAAGATGTTTTTCTTTATGGAAAAGGTTCCATGAAATTGATTTGAACTTAGAAAAAATTTGTCTTTCTCCTTGTTCACTTGTTCTTTATTATTAATCAAACTTCTTATTTATTTCCATGATTTCCATTTACAAAATTATCTATCATTTTGTAAAATCATGTAATAAAGTATCTTTCATTTTATAAAATTCTTTTGAGAATCCAAAAATTTCTAAGGCTAGTAGTAGAAAATTCCAATCAATTCTATTATAAGCCTTCTCAAAGTCCAAAAGGATCATTTAGCCCATTCCATTACATCCCAACTTGTTATCAAGTTTTCAAGAATATATCTTCCTTTAATAAAACTAGTTTGACTATGGGAAATGAGAGGGGAGGATGTCTCTTAACCTCAATGCCAATTTTTTTGCTAGTATCTTGTAAGATTCATTTAGAATTATGATTGGTATCCATTTTTTAGTTAATGTCTTATTACCCTCTTTGGGTATCAATTTTATTATTCCTTTGTTAATTTCCTTTCCTAGTGATACCTTATCAATTGCTTCATGTTATACCTAGCATAGGTCGTCACTAATCCTTGATCCACATTTTTTCTATAGAACTCTACAAGAAATCTATCTACACCCAAGGTTTTTTCAAGGTTGAATATCTAGATGGTCTTCATTACTTCTTCTTTTGTAATTACTTTACTAATTCTTTCAATGTTCTTTTCAATTAGAACCTTTGGAATAAGTATTTTGCAAATATCACTTTCTTTTAGGTCTTGGGAGAAATTTTCATTACAGGTGAAGAGGTTTTGGAAAAAAAGTAAGAACTAGTGTTGCACTTCTTTTGGCTCATCTATTAGTTTATCATATTCCCATATTCAACCTACTTTTTCCTTTATATACTTTACTTTTAAGTTACTAAAGAAAATTTTTGTACCTTTATCCCCATTCCTTAGCCAATTCATCTTGGTTCTTTCTTTAATCCTTTTTTTTCCTTGTTTGTAGAATTCTCAACTCATTCTTACATTGGATTAGATTCTCTATTAGAAATTCCTTTGTAGGCTCATTTTGTAACTCGTATTCAAAGTAGTGTAGTTTTTCTTGAGGAGTATTTTTAAAATGTCTGGCTTCCATAACTTTTTGGCAACCTTCTCTCCTTTCTCCTCTTTTTATCCCATCTTGGTTTGCATTCACTCATTTTGTTCCTAAAGCTCTTGATTTCATCTTGATGATGGATCATTGAGTGTGATCCAAAACGTTGATGCAAATAAACTACACACAGTTAAATCCAAGAAATAACACTCTTATCCATAGCTTTCCTTTTTCCTATAGTTGGAAGTGAATAGCCCAAGCCTTAAACTCTTATTCTATTTTTCAATTGGGGATAGGCCCTTTAATAATTACTTGTTTATTTATCTAAGGGTAAATATAGCATTATTGCAATGTTAATCATATAATAGATTGGTGTTTAATTTTTAATTTTTTTTCTTTCTTACATTCTTTAGGTTTTTGAGAATTCAATATTATTCTAGATTTAATAGGACGATGAGCAGAAAGAGTGCATGGGTATACCCCAACTCTTGCATCATATTCTACTTTATCAAAATAAAATAATTTATATTAGCATAAAATCTATCAAGTCTCAAGTATATTCTTTTATCAACTTTTTATGCATTACACCAAGTAAACCATATGGTTTTATTATATTTTTTGAACCTTCTAAAGGATCAATGATTTTGAGTTTATTTTTCATTTTCGTTCCATTCTAAGTCTAATCCTCCAATTTTATCACTTTTGTGCTCTATTATGTTAAAATCCCCTCCAATTATCCAAGGAATATTCTACATGAACCACACATCCATTTCCACATCTTAATTCTCTCTTTATAGCCATTTGTTGCATATATAGAATAAATTACTATCTTTTATTATCTTAAAATTATACAAACTACTCTATTACATGGAGAGTAACAACTATTGTTTACATAACTAATCCATCTATCCCTTAACAAGATGGCCACTCCCAATTTTCCTTTGGAACCTCTAAAAATGCATTAGGAGTGCTATCGTATGGTTTAAAACATAGAGCACACCTGCTACCAAGATGATTCCAGTCAAGGATAACCCTAGATATCTCAATGCAAAAGGGAAAGAGATCTTGCAATAGGGTTGTCCTAGGGGCTTAATGTAGACTAATAGGGAGTTCACCACCAAGTTTAGACTTGGAAAAGATAATTAAATGCAAGATGCCACACTAAACCCTAATTGAATGTAATGCACTATTAAATGACCTAGAAAAGTAAATGAAATAACAAAAAAAATTGTAGAAAGGAAGGTGTGCACCTAGAAACTTGGAAATGACTAGATGGGGGTCTGGAACACTAGAAATTTTGATTCTATTGTTGAGTGGGAGTCATTCACTAAGTTGGGTGAATCATTCTAGTTTCTATAAAACTGTGTAGAAATAGAAATCTGCCAAATGGTTATCCGAATTTGCAAAAACCTAAAATTTTACTAGAACTAGGACTCATTCGCCAAAAGTGGAAAATCAGTCCAGTTGGACTTTTCTAAAGCTTCAAAGTTTGAGGCTGCTCTTCTTTTCCTGCTATGTCCTTCCTGAGTGATTTCTAGATCCAAAACCCTGATTTGCAACCTATAGGTTTTCTCCAAGGTTCTCCAAGGCTTGATGACAACTTTGACAACTTTGAATGAATTGAAAACTTTCTCCAATCTTGCTCCTTAGTAAATATGCCACCTAGACCTACAAATCACATACAAAAGAGAGGGGAAAATGTTGTTGGGTTAGTGAATAGGGGTTTTCCTCAGTTACACCCCTTGTTGGTAATTAAACCTTGAAATAGAATGAAATATAAATGGAGAATGATGAATGAACAAGATATGGTGTTGAAACTGAACAAACCTTAGCAATAAGAGGCTACAAACATGTATGAAGTGGATTGAATGGATGTAGATCTTGACTCTTGCTTGAAGGTGATAGATCTTGAATGTAATGCTTGCTTGAATCATAAAATCCTACATCACCATTGTTAGCTCAAAAACAAACATGATGCATGGAGTCTTTGACATGATGATTAATGCTTGAATGCTACTCTAAAATTATTGATAATATACCCTTGAATTATCTTAAATGCTCTTGTGAATGCTTGAATGACCTTATGAAGTCAAACTTTCTATAAGAATGCTCATTCAACTTGCTAGGTGAAAAATGAATGAAAGAGCCCTATATTTATACTCAATTATGCAAGAATTCCTAAAATTACAACACTACAAGCTGACATCAGATCTAGGAGTATAAAATCCCACCACCAATTTGAATTAATTTTTATTTTGGGAACATAGGACTCATTCTCCTAAGGTGGTGAATGAGTCCCATCAAGTCTAATTTTTGGGACCAAATTTAAAAATTTCTAGAAAAGTGTGAAACTAGGTTCAGGACCAAAATATCTAGGTGGAATCCATTCACCCAAGGTGGAAAATGAGTCCCAAATCACTAAATTTGTACCATTCAAACCTCAAACACCTAAATTATGATTGGGTATTGATTAGTGTCAGGATTATTCTTGAAAAGATGCATTAAATGAAGCTTGTGGATGCAAAATAGGGCCAATTAAAGCATAAGAATCCTGGAAATTATTAATGACAGCCCTAGAAAAGTGTGAAAGTGTGTTAAAAAATTTTACAACACACCGAATAAGGCATGATTAAGATTTATTTTAATTAAATAGAGGTTTATTAGGTTCGGTTAATTAATAAAACCTTAGAAAATTTTTGAAAGTGTGTTACAACACTTCACAACACTTTAGCAAAGTAGAATTTAAATTCATTAGTTCACAAGGTCCCAAGACTTAATGTGAATATGTCAACCACATTAAAACACTAAATGAAGGCGACATTAAGCATAATTCACAAGGAGGGCCCAAACAAGTAAGGAATAGTAGAAGGGATGCTTTTTTCCATTCCCACATCTAGCCCCCACTTTAGTGAGAGGATGAACTTGCTTCAAACACACACTAAAGTAAACAAACACACACATCATGATGGGTTCAAATGTACCAATGTTGGTAAGATAGGACAAAAATGATCAAGAGGGGTGATCAAGCCCCCAGAATCAAGATCCCATAGCGAACTAATGTAGGCACGAAAGAACACACGTGAGAATGATATAAAGAGCAACAAAAAAGCACAAGAATACACTTTCAAAGATGAAAAGGAGAAAAAGATAAGAGTTAGATCAAGCTTCAAGAATTTTTCCATCGTGATATGGATCAAATCTAGGTTGTTTGTCCAAAAAATGCATACTCACTTTGTGGCAATGTAACTCCTAACTTTCCGCTGGGTGAGAAGTCCAAGAACATGAGAAACATATGCGCATGGCTAGTATGAACTCACACACACATGCAAGTGGGTATGGGGAAATTCATGCCTCGGTCAGGCTTCCCACTCAAACCATACCAAAGTTATACCCCCTAATAACTTTGATAAGGTTCCAAACAAAAATGATTTTCAAGCTTCATGAGACAAGCAAAACTATGTATTCTTGGAGCTCATGAACAAAAAAGATGGCTCTGTATGCATGCAAGTTGTGTTATGCAAGGTGGCCATATAACTACAAATGCAAAATGCAAAATAGGAATGTTCAAAGTAGTCCTGCTTAGTTCATGTGAGGTCTTAACTTAGGGTATGTAGTGTGTCATATCAAGCCATTGAGAGGAACGTAATATGCATAAGAGAGATCATGCTCTTGAGGGAAATCACACCCAATCTCATCCACAACTTAGGGGATGTAGTGTGTCATATCAAGCCATTGAGAGGAATGTAATATGCATAAGAGAGATCATGCTCTTGAGGGACATCACACCCAATCTCATCCACAAAGAAAGAAACACATCATATGAAATAAAAAGACTACACCATGAACCATGAAAAAGAATAATGCAAAAGAATAATTCCAATGTATTCCCCCACTTTAAATAAATTGCTAAACATTGTGTTGTGAGCAATTACTTTAAAGTACAGAAAATGATAAATGCAAAAAAGAAGACATGAGAGCCAACTTGGAAAGCCCTATTCCAAGTCATATGTTTCCAAGTAAAGTCACGTCATGTAAGAGAAAAGGAAAAGAGAGGGGTTGACCCCAAAATTAAAACATCAAAACACATAAGGAATCTGTGGATTTAGGGTCAGTATGTTCTTGCTACAATGTTTTTAGAGAGAGCTTGAAATTGTCATCATTCCCTAAATACACATAGAACTAGAAGAATGACACAAAGAGAGTGAAAAAAAAAAATTCCTTTCAAGTCAACATGGAAGAGACATGAATGTATCGATGCCTTGCATCATCCCCAAAAGGAAAACACAAGACAAATGAAAAAGACATGAAAAAGTAAAGGAAAGGCCTTTTGGGTCAACATGGATGATACATGAATTTCTTTATGCGTTACGCCATCCCCAAAAGAAAAACACAAGACAAATGAAAAAGATAAAAAGTGAAAAGTAAAAGATTGATGATGTAGAGAAGAGTGAGGGTATAAATATAGAATGTCACAGAGAGAGAGATACATCAAACAGAACAATACGGGGGATCACAATACACACATGCAATCAAATAAAAAGAAAAGGAAAAATGAAAAAGGCTAGTAAGGCACATGTGAATCAACCTAAAGCAGGATGTCGGCATCCCAATCATGTTCATTGTATACCGAGGGAAGAAAATTAGCTCAAGGGAAAATAGCAAGTGTTGAACTAGGACCAGCACTAGGTTCAACACTCTTCTTAGGAGAATTGTCGTTTAAGCTCGTAGAATAGGAAAATAGTGTGTTCAATTCATTAAGAACCTCTTCATCAGTTTTAGAAAATTCATCATTGTCATCCAAGTTAATCACTATAGGAGGTTGAATGATAATGTCCATGGAAGAGTTCAACTCTTGTTGTGGTTGTTGTATTGGATTGTTTTGTTTCAGGGCGGGGCTAGAGTCATCATGCATTGCTTTAGTCAAGTTTGGATTTTGATTTTCTTTGTTTAATTCTTCATTTTATTTGTGAGTAAGGGCGTGAAATCTATGCCTACGATCTCTAGCACCTCTGTTTGTTTTACTTTGATTTTCAATTTGCATTTGTGTAGGAGTGGGTTGATCAACCATAGGCTTCTTTTCTTCCCTAAGGGGAGGAACGAAAGGAACCACATGAGGTTGTTTGACCACTTTCTCTTTGACTTTGTAAACCTATTTTATTTTAGGAGGTGTGATGGGGTTGTTTTCATTGTCTCTTGGTCTTTTGCAAGAGGTAGGGGAAGGTTTTGTCTTAGTTTGGTTTTGGTCATTTGGAATTTCTTTAGGTTCAAGCATGGTTTCGTCAAGGATAGTAGGCTCGGTGGTGGATGTGGACATGGTTCTAAGGGATAGTTTTTCTAGATTTTTTTCCTTGAACTTTTGATAGGATAAGAAAAATAATTCTTCTCACAATTTTATAGGTTCCATAGGCTCGCTCCAGAAGAAATCGAAGGAAATTTTTCCTTTGGAGGACAAAGGGTTAAAGCCACTGTGATGGACGGTGAAAACTTCATTGTCAAAGGGAAAATTTAATCATTTATGGACAACCAAAGGGACAAATTTCATGGAGCGAAGCCATGGATGGACTAGCTTCACACAAAATTAGTCTGACTGCAAGATGATGGAGAATGAAACATCTAATTTTTTTCGTCCTATTTGTAAGGGAAGAGTGATCAATCCCATCGTAGGGCAAGCAAAACCATTGTGTCTTGATCCATGCTTTCAGTTTATCATATATGTCTTGATAGAGCTCATGCAAAAGTAAGAATTGCTCGATGATCACATTCTCTCCATAGGTGAGATCTATTAGTATCCCATTAGTGGGCTTGTCATAGATATGACCGACTATGTAAAGAGGACCATGAGGTGCATGTTTAAGTATATCCCTACAATGCACCTTATGATACTCTTGTTCCAATTACCATAGACATTGTAAATAACAAATACATTCTCATATAAATGCAAATTAGATGAAATCCTTCAAGAATTTGGAAAATTCTTTAATAAATAATCATCTAAAGTAGAGAATGGACAACCTTAAATAAAATTTTAAACAATTTTAAGTGAATGAATGATATTCTTTATGGATTTGTTCTTTGAATGGTAGGGCTGACTCAATGACTTCAAAATTAACCAAAGCAATGGGAAAATGCCTTATCCAAGGACAATGAACTCAAATTTTGAAATAGACAATAATATAACAGTAACCAAACTTAGCATTCTAGACTACTGTAATACTGCATTACTTTAAAATAACTCAAATATTTAAAAAAAAATAGTATTTATCAAATCCTCATATCTAATCACAAAAACCCATGATTTTATCAGAGCAATTATTAATTCCTTTGGGTAAGTGGACCAAGATAGTTCCCAAAAAGGGAGCTTAAGTGGCCACTTTTTTTTCTGAAATCAGGAAATACTAACCTTGGACATGAAATTGAAGATAGCTACACTCAAAATTTTGAGATGGAACAAAAACAAGGATTGAAGTGATCTGTGTCTACTTTCTAAACTACTAATTTATTTTGAAAATGGTTGAGATTAAGGGGTTCAAAAGAGGGATGTACACAAATTTCTATTATTTTTTGTCTAAAAAACATAACATAGCAACTCTTGTACGACCCTAGCACGATGAACTTTTTGTAGTATTTTTAAAATTGCTATCGTCAGAAGTTAGCTAACAATATCTAGTTGATGCATGATTTTTTTGATAATTTTTTAGTGAATATTTGAATTTTTACTAATTTTCTAAGTGGGCACTTCCTAAAAAGTAAAATTTTGGAAAGTAATAATTTTTTTTATTTTTATTTTTTGAAATTTCAATGAATGGTTAATTTATAACGAAAAAAACACCAAACATTGCTTTTTGACAAAAAAAGACATACAAAAAAAAGAAATTATGAATAAAAGGCTTAATATTGTTAGAAAGTGAAAAAAATTACA
>VDFB02281492.1:747253061-747295215 GCA_007258455.2 Sequoia sempervirens
GAATATATCAAAGGTCGCGCTATGAATGTCGCACCAAACATAAAGAGGTGGCACCATATTTGCTAGTGTTTGGAATGTGAAAGAAGTCTTTGAAATGTGCATAAGCCTACAAATAGTATTCAAACTTAGTCAAGTGCAAACTTGGAAGAATTTTGTAAAAGAATTTGAATTAGGAAACTTGTGTTGAGCTTGTTATACCATATATCAAGTCGATTCAACCATTTAAATGGTGAGGACTATGATGTGTTGCAAACTTGTGAATTAACTTGGTGAGTCGTTGCACAGGGTTAGAGAGGTGGTAGAAATACTAGCTTGTTTGTATCCTTCATATGCTCACAAATTAGTACAAGTAGAGGTGCTTATTCTACCAGTTGGTACACTTATCATTTTGATTATGTTGATGTTATTTTGTTGTGATTTCTAAGTTAGTGAATTAAGAGATTGTGAGTTGAGAGTTATTTGCTATTTTTTATTTGTGATTATTTGTGAGAGTTAGTGAGAAGTTAAAAGAGGGAAATTAAGTGGATCTTGAAGGAAGTATCAAGCGAGCTTGAGGATTGGTACAAGGAATTTAATCAACTGGAGCTTTTATATAGGCATGCTAGTTTCTATACCCTTGTCATTTATGTTGGAAAGAATAAATAGTTATGTATACTATATTGGAAAGGAATGGTGTATTGTGATGATTGTAAATGCTTGCGTGTTTCTTGGTTGTTTATTATGTTGGAGAAACCTATCATATTGGTTATACTTAAATAGATAGGTATGCACCCTATATATGGGAGATTGTATGAATGTGATGTATTTATACTATACGTAGTATGTCTATATTTGATTGATTACTTGTATCTCCTTGAAATTAGGAAGTGAATCTTATCCATAGGGTTAGGGTATAAACTTGATGGTTATATCAATAATCAAAAATAGGATTGATAAATGTATTATATGTTTATGTTATCTTGATTAAGAGTCTAATCCAATTCAGGGAATTCAAGAGGACATATGTTCCAACAACCCAAAGTAGTATTGAGAAGAGGTCTTGAAGGTGTAGATGCACAAACCCTTCTCAAATGTACTCTAGATTATATTCAAATATAGTGAACATTCTAGATGTGAGAATATTTTAGGTTCATGGAAAGAGAGGTTTTATGATTTGTTTACAATCACTTGGTTGTTATTTTACTTTGATTGAAACTATAGTTTGAGAATAACCTATTTGGTTGGGTTGTATTCTTGGTTGTTGTTGAAAGTAATAGGTTGGGATTAACCTATATATTTTGATTGATCATTTGATTGTTGATTATATCTTGATTGAAGTCACATATTGTTGAAGATTATACTTTTGATTGAGGTCATTTATAGTTGAGATTATGATTTTTGAAATAAGAGTCATTTGATGTTGTGACATTATGAATACTATATGGTTGAATAGGTTATTCCTAGGATTTGTTTGATCCACGAGAAAGGGTATATAACCTATGAATTTTGAGATACTTAGTAGTTAAGTCGCCTGATTATGAGATGTTATGCTCTATCAATGGTAAAGGGGGTAACCTAGGTATAGAGTATGAATGGTCAATAATCCAAATTGATCTAGGAAGGTGGGTGAACATTTGATGTCCACTCTAAGTTCAAGGTAATGTAAACTTTGGACAAAGTAGTGTAATTTTCCACTGTTTACACTATCAGTTTCACTGTGATCCATACTTACATACTAGGCCAAGGTGTACATACATGTAGGGGTTAGCCACTATATGTTAGTTCTAGAAATGTATAGAACACAACACCAAGATCAAAAAAGGCTATTGTTATGAGGTTACCAAACCAATATTTTCGTTGAAGGGTAGGGCTATCTTACCAGTTAGGTAGATGTGCGGGGGACCACAGTAAGTCTATGGTTGGTGGAAAAGCACTTAAGTGTTGCTTCTCCTCATCAATTGCAAACCAAGATTTGAGGGGGATTTCCTAGACCATTTGTACTTTACATATTTTGTAAGCTTTTTTAAGCTATGTTTGTAACTTGTATCCATCTCAATGGAAATTATAAATATGAAATGTCATATGGAAATTATGTTTCATCATTACTTGAATTAATGAAATGATTTTTTTTTAATACAATGGGAAAGTTTGAAATATGTTTCAAATGTGAATTAATTATTCAAAGGAAAATAGTTTTTTTATTTCTCTTAAAAGTTAGATGCATAAACTATTCACTTGTGGGTAAAACATAGGAAAAATTACTATGTAAAACAATTGGCATGTTACACGTGGTATCAAAGCTACCAGGTTCAGCTCTGGAACCTATGTGCTCATTACATAAGTAAAATTTAAACCTTATTAGAAGTTAAATGTTGAAAAGTTCTTACACCTAGATGGCAAGAGGAAAGGAACATAGGTTAAACAAGAAGGAAGTTAAGTTTCTTGAAAAACCCATTTAAGTTGGGAATATGAAAGAATCATCCCTAGAGTTGAAAACTCCTAAACCAAAAACTCATTATGATACACCTTTGGATTGTGGAAGATTATGCAACTAGGTTCAAAAGGAAAGTTAAGGAGGATTACCAATGAGTACCTTCACCCTACCAAATTGTTTAAATGACTCTGAGGGATAGAAATAATTGAAGTGATTTACCTTATTGATAGAAACCTATAGATGTGAAGAGTCAAGGATTTTGGATTAATTACGAATACTATGAATGTATGAGTATTCTCTATTGGAAAAGAACTAACTATTGCATAAATCAAAAACTTAGTCAAAGTAGAAAATCATTTTTTTGTGAATTGAAATCAATAAGAGAAGAATCCAGGAGGAATGATGACCCTTGACAGACCCACTTCAGTATAAGGTTAAAATCTTGCATTGATATTTGGAGCCGAGAGTGAAGATTTAGTACCTTAAAATAAGGATAGAGACTAGAATAGTTAGAAATAAGAAGCAACCTATGAATAATAAAAGCTAACATGACTCCACCAATCCATATAGGCACAGTCAATTTGGAGTACTAATTGAAAATGGAAAAATAAATCTA
This sequence comes from Sequoia sempervirens, assembly GCA_007258455.2. NCBI lineage: Eukaryota > Viridiplantae > Streptophyta > Pinopsida > Cupressales > Cupressaceae > Sequoia > Sequoia sempervirens. The sequence continues at coordinate 747,256,091 of VDFB02281492.1, forward strand.
ACAACCTGAGAGTGTCTAAAGTTATGTGAAAAGGAAATTACCAATAATTTGAACAAAATATCTTTGAAAGATGGTTGCAAGGTAAAAGCTTAGAAAGAAAATCAAAAAATTTAGGAAAAAGGGCTCAATTAGAGCATAGTTTGGATGAAGTGCATATTGAACTTACCAACTTTTCAATGAAAGTAAACATATATTTAGATATTCCAAAAGGAATTGGATATGGAGGAGACTATGTTGTCAAATTGGAAGAATAATTTGGAAACAACTCACAAAAGTGAAGACACAATTGACATAGGGATCCTCAAGCAAGATAATTTGACACATCAACAAAGGGGGCTTTGTGGATATGGGATATTCTTCTACTATGGCTAAAAGGCTATTAGAATACATGGAAGAGAGAATTAGAATATTAGAGTATCTTTTAGCTTGTAAATTGTTGATTATTCATTAGATCTCATTAATGGGGAATCCAATTATTGATTATGAGAGAATAGAAGGCGATGATGAATCCAATTTTGGAAATGAAAAAGTATATTCAAGGAATACCATGGAGGGTAAGAAAGACAAGTAAAAGTCAAAAACCAAAAAAAAAAGAAATTTTTAAACAATTCAATCAATTTGGAGAAAGTGGATGATTGCTAAGAGTTTGACTTTGAGATGATCTAATGTCTTGGAAACACTAAGGAGGGAAGAGGGAGAGTAGATGTACTCAAATAAGTACTCTTTTCAATGAGGTTTAATGTTGTATCTCTAGTAGGAGAGAACTTTTTAACCAAAATATTGTACTTAATAACCACAAAATGGTGGATAAAGTTAAAAGAGTTAAGGTATTGGATTTATTGGTGAAAGGTAGTGGAAAGGTAAAGGATTATGACCAATGAGAGAAATATTTACAACACAAACTCTATACATAATTTTTTCATAAAAAAAAGTGTTATTATCATTGGTACTTTGAAGTGAGATAGGTAGTATGCTTGATCATGAAAGGTAAGATTTATGTACTCACAATTTTGAGTTATTGTGAAACAATCTTGCTTGGAAACTAGGTATGAAATAATTATTGAAATGTTTTGGAAGATAACATCAAACCAACATGATGAAATGAGGATTGTTACTCAACTAATATAAAATGCTCATTGGAAGAAATAGATTGAGCTAAAAATCAGATTACAACTTTGGAAATGATTAAAAAATTAAAGAAATCCAAGATATGGATGTCCTAAGAGGTAGGATTTTAGCTTCACAATCAATATTTAAATATTATATTTTGAGAACTGAATGCGGCATAAGTCTATGAAAGAGGTTTCACTTAGTCAGGATGGACTATTATGAATCAAAGAAGGAACCTATGTACCAAATTTGGGAGATTAAAAGAATGAATGGGGTAAATTGATGTCATACTTAGGACACATGGAAATGAAAAAAATATTTGAGAATGGGAAACCACTATAATCTGGAAGTGGATAGAGTAAGACATTGCAAGGTAAGTAGCAAGTTGCCATCCAATATGCCAAAGGATGAAGATAGGATGTTGTCATTGGTAGGAATTGTATACTCTCATGAAATTCTAGATAGGAAGTGGTAGATCATTAAAAAAAAATTGATCATTTTATGTCAATGGAACGAACATAATGTAATGATGGATAGACTCACCAAAGTAACCAATTTTGATTGAAATTTTTGATTTATAGGATATTGGTCTTAGTTAGTAAATTTGGGTAAGGAAAGTTGCTTAATGTTCCTGAGAAGGTTATCTCAAATGGGAGCAAGCAAGTAATGCTAAGGTTTTATGTAAACCATGATCATCATATGAAAAAATCAATTGAATGAATGTTACTTTAAGATAGATAGTTAGGATAAAAGGATAAACCAAATCTTGGAGGATTTGTGTGTTACAAGAATGAAGGTGTTTTCATTGATGTTAACAAGAAGTCTACTGACTGGTGTTCTCATTGATGTCAACTATGGGTTGAATATGTTGAGGATATTGAGAAAATTGATAAATAGAGTGATCTATTATTGCCTTGGTGTTGTTCTCTACATTATTTCTATGTTGAAGATATGTCTATGCGGATCTTACAAATTATTCAAGGTTGTCAGAGGATGCTATATTCGGAGTTTGAGTTTCTAGATCATTGTATAGTGTGAGATATTTTCACCAATATATGAAACAATTGTTTAGTGATGTTTTCTGTGGCTTGGGAGAAAAGAATTTTCTTTGTGTTTCTTCATTGTTTGGCTTTAGATTGTGCAGATTTGGGAAGTTTCTTATAATGCTTGTATCTTTTTGTATTCAAGGTTTTACTTGATTTGTTGCAATACAGAGTGAGTTTCATTTATCAGTATGCAAGTAAGGGTTATCAGTTGTTTTGAGTTGAAGTATTTGAATGATGCAAGTTTGGATGAAGTGTTTGATGAATCTCAAGTAGTTTGTGAGTTACTCTCAATCATATTCAAGTAAATTATGTTTTCTAAAACCTTTGGCTTATGAATTTATTTGAGGAAGCGTATACTTAATGTTTATAGTGTTTTGCATGGGTGTTGGATGACCTTATTTTTAACACTACATGCGAGGCTTGTGAACTATGTTGAGGTGTGTTGGGATATATTTGGGTACTAATTACAGATTTATGTAGGTTTCCTTTCAATCCTATCCACCATAGGAATGTTTAGGTGCCAACCTATTTTGAATTTATATGTATAACAACTAGTGGCCAACATTGGAGAAAGTTTTTGAGGTAGAGCTTGATATAAATATGTATAGTGTTGATGCAAGTGAGATGAGAAGAAAGATTAAGAAGAAAGATAGATGTGATATTGATACGAGTGATGTGTGTGATGTGAATTTGAGAAAAGTAGAGCGAACTTTATGTCAGGATTCTTAAAGGCATATGAAATTTTCCATGTGAGATTGCAAAAGAGTGCGAGCAATTGTGGTGGACTCCTTATTGCATTAAGAAGTATTCTCTATGTAACATTCTTCTTCTATCTTCTTTTATATCTTTTTTTGGCAGTGATCCCCAACTGTGAGCCCTTTTGGACAATGTGTCCTATTCTAGCAGTGAGCCCTTGTACCAGTTTTGCAATTACTTATATTGTGAGCTAATCCTAACTGTGACTTTTTCCTCATTGGGTTTTCCACGTAAATCTAGTGTTCTCTTGTGTATGATGTAATTTCAGTTTTTCTTATGTGCATTCCATGTTTAATCATACTAATAGAATAAGGGTTAATGAATGCATGTGGATCTGATTATTGTAGAATGGTTTTGATGGTTTAATTTGCTACAAATGATTCACTCCCCCTCTCAATTTTCTTGTTCATTTCAATAACTAGTATTAGAGCAAGGTTCCTTAGAGGAGAGATTAATCGCTTAAGGTATATCCAGGATGGAAAAAAAATTGCTTTAGAATATCCTAGATTGAATGGCTCAAATTATGCATTATGGAAGACAAAGATGGAAGGATATATGTCTGCTCAGGGATATGAGATTGAGAAGGCTTATCAAACTGCATACACTCCACCTATGAATGGTCCAAGTCCAAGTACAAATGCAAAAATCAAGGTACATGATATCAATTCTAAGGAAAGATTCATTATTGTGAATATTCTTTCAAATATTAAATTAGTTAAAGTTGTGAGTTTGAAAAATGCTAAAGAAGTTTGGGATAAGCTAGAAAGCATTTATGAAGGAGATTTGAAGGTCAAAAAATAAAAGATGCAGAACCTAAAGGAATAGTTTGAAATGATGCATATGTCCTAAGGTGAAATAATTAAAGTCTACACACAAACAGTTGATGAGTTGGTAAGTGCTATGAGAGGTCTTGGTGCAATCGTTAAAGAATCTAAAGTAGTAAATAACTTTATTAGATCACTTCTAGAATGCTATAGTGAAAATGTATCTGGTATTGAGGAAACCGTTGATTTTAACAAGTATTCTAGAGATTAGTTGATTAGTACTCTAACCGCATTTGAAATGATAAAATTGAAGAAAGGTACAAAAGTTAAATCTGCTTTCATGGTTGGAAAATTAGAGAAGGTTGAATATTTAGGTGAAAAAGATCTTGATGATTTGGAAGCTAACTTTGTGAATAAGATGAAAAAGGGCACCGATAAGTACAAAGGTAAATTACTTTTCAATTTTTTTAGCTGTGGTGATATAGGTCATTATGCTTCAAGATGTCCAAAAAGAGCTCTAAACAATAGGAATAAGGAAAATAAAGGAAAAATAATTAAGAAAGCTTACTATGTGAGAGAAGATGTTGGTATTTCTAATGATGAATCTGATTATGGAGATTTTGATGATGATGAATGTCTTTTTTTGGATATAAAAGAAGAATTTGGTTCTACTAAACCTAAAAGTTGTGTGAAGGATTAGGATTTTGGAGATAAAGGATAAAGTTGAAGGTACTTTGGTATCTTCTTTTCATGTCAAAGAGGATAAGAATCATTGGGTTGTTGGTAGTGACTGCTCTAATCATATAATCAGAGATAAAAGTAAGTTTATTAAAATTAAAAAGTATGATGGAGGTTTAGCTAAATTTGGAGATGATTTAGGAGCTAGGATTTGTAAAATAGGTTCACTTAGTTTTTATGGCAACCACAATACTGGAAATGTTTACTATGTTAATGGATTAAGATAATCTCTTTCAAGTTTTAAACAAATGTGTATCAAAGGGTACAATCTTGTGTTTAAGGATGAAGCATGTGAGATCTAGAAAGGATCCAGAACTATGATTGCTACTAGTGAGAGAATAGATGGAAAAATCTATCAGCTTAAGGGTGGCGATGGTCATTTCTTTATGTATTAGATTAATGATAATTGGTTATGGCACCAGAGGATGTGTCACATGAATTTTGATAATTTGGAAAGAATTAGTTAAGTTCATGCAGTAAGAGATTTACCTAGAATCATAAAGCCTATCAATGTTGTTTGTGAAAGTTGTCAATTTGGAAAAAAAACAAGGAGTAGTTTCAAGGGAAAGGAACAATTTGCTACTAGACTACTAGAATTAGTACACAAAAATCTTTATGGTCCTACAAGGGTGAGAAGTCTATAAGGTGACAAGTACTTTATGCTTTTGATTGATGATTATTCTAGAATGACATGGGTTACTTTTCTTAGAGAAAAATATGATGCATTAGATAAATTCAAGGCATTTAAAGCTATGGTGGAGAATGAAATGGATTTTAAAATAAAAATTTTGAGGTTTGAAAGAGGTGGTGAATTCACCTCTAATGAGTTTAATTCTTTTTTTGAAGTTCATGAATAAAGAGCTATTTGTCTACCCCTAGAACTTCTCAATAAAATGGAGTTGTTGTAAGGAAAACTAGAATATTCAAGAAGTTGCAAGGACTATGATGAAGGAGGAAAATCTATCACAAGTCTACTAGAGAGAAGTTATTCATAATGTTGTTTACATACTTAACAAAGTTTAATCTAAAACTAACAACACAAAGGCTCCCTATGAACTATGGTATGGAAGGATTCCTACTATGAAGTACTTAGAGTATTTGGAAGCAAATGTTATATCAAAAGGGATGAAGAAAACTTAGGAAATTTTGATACAAGGTCTAATGAAGGTATCTTACTTGGATACTCTATTAGAAGAAAATCTTACAAATGTTACAACAAAAGGTTGAGAAAGATAGTTGAAAGTGAAAATGTTAAAGTTGATGAAAAATTGCAAAATTCTATTGTAGTAGATGGATATGTGTTAGATGAACTTGATTACAGAGAAGTAGAAGAAAAAGAAGATGAAAAAGAAGTGTAGAATGAAGAGGAAGAAGCTTTGAAGAAGACCTCTAAAACCCAAAAGTATGTGCAAAAGAATCATTCAAAAGATCAAATCATTGGAGATAAAAAGAAAGGTGTATTGACAAGAAGCAAAGTTGTTGAAGTTGAGGTAAATATGTGTCTACTTTCTAAAGTTGAACCAAAACTAGTGAGTGAAGGATGCAAAGATGAATATTGGATGAAGGAAATGAAAGAAGAACATATGTAGATAAAAAAGAATCAAAATTGGGAATTGGTTCCTAGACTGAAAAATAAGAACATAAATGGAACTAGGTGGGTATTCAAAAACAAGTTGAGTGAGAATGGAGAAGTAGTAAGAAATAAGGCAAGACTTGTGTGTAAGGGTTATTCACAAGTAGAAGGTATAGATTTTGAGGAGAATTTTTCTCCTGTGGCTAGGATGGAAGCTATCAATTTTTTTTTGGCATTGCAATACATAAAGATTTCAAGGTTTATCAGATGGATGTGAAGTATGCTTTTCTACATGGTGAATTAGAAGAAGAATTTTACATGGAAAAACCAAAAGGATTTTAGTTGTTAGGTCAACCAGATATGGTATGCAAGTTGACGAAGGCACTATATGGATTCAAGCAAGCTCCTAGAGATTGGTATGCAATATTGGACAAGCACTTGATACAACAAGGATTCAATAAAGGAATCACATATAGTAATCTTTACTTTAAAATTGAGGAAGACAAAATATTGATAGTAGTAGTATATGTGGATGATATTATCTTTGCAGGAAATGAGTCTATGTGTAAGAAGTTTGTAGAGGAAATGAAAAAAGAGTTTGAGAGGTCAATATTTGGGGGGATGAATTTCTTTCTTGGGCTACAAATCAATCAAATAGATAAAAGGATTTTCATTTTAGACTCTAAATATGTTAGAAAGATGTTGAAGAAGTTAGGAATGGATGACTCCAAACTGGTATGTACTATGGTGACTGGTTTTAAACTAAGCAAAGATGTTCAATCAACTAAGGATTATCAGAGAAAGTATAGATCTATGATTGGTGGACTGATGTATTTAATTGCTACTAGACCAAATATCATGCATGCAGTTTGTCTTGTGGCTAGATTTGAAGAAGATCCTAAACAAACACATGTTGTAGTTGTGAAGAGGATATTTAGATACTTAAGAGGTGCACTAGATTATGGGTTGTGGTATCCTAAGGATATTGATTTCACATTAACTTCATATACAAATGTAGATTGGTTTGGTTGTGTTGATGACAAGAAAAGTACAAGTGGTGGTGCATTCTTTCTTAGATGTGGATTGGTGTCATGGTTGAGAAAGAAGCGGGATTTAGTTTCTTTTCCAATACAAAGGTTGAGTATATTGCAACAACATCATATGGTACACAAGTATTATGGATGAGACAAACATTGAAAGATATCAAAGTTATATATGATGAGCCTATTTCTATCTTTTGTGATAACACAAGTGCAATTAAAATTCCAAAGAATCTAGTGATGCATTTAAGGAAAAAGCATATATCTATTAGGAATCACTTTTTGAGAGAAAAGGTTATGGAGAATGAAGTAAAGCTTGAATATATTTCTACAAAGGATCAGATTGCTGATATATTTACTAAGGATCTTCCTAAAGATACTTTTGAGTATCTTCAGGAGAAGTTGGGGGTTATCACCCCTCCTTGTTTGAACTAGATGCATATGGAGATGCATCAATCTAGTGGATTTAAGGATATATCTCTATTTTGGATTGATGTTGGTGGCTACCTCTTAGGGGGAGTAGGTAGTGTTATGTGTTGTCATTGTGTTTATGATTTGTTTGGGTATACTCCTATGGGGGAGTGTTGAGAGCAAGTTTATTGGTTCAATGTCAAAGGGGGGATAATGAAAACCTTTTTCCTTTTCCATTGATGTCAAAGGGGGAGAGAGAATAATGTGAAAATTTGTATCTACTTAGGAGGAGAGAGATGCAAAATATTAGTGGAGAAATTTGTTATTATCAAGGGAGAGAGACTCTTGCAAGGGGGAGAGAATTGAAGAATGTTGTGTAGGCTGTCTAATCATAAAAAAAAAGAGTTGTGTTGTCTTTGGTGGATTTTCATATCTTCTGTTGCCATAAATGATAAAGGGGGAGATTGTTGCAAGAATGAAGGTGTTGTCATTGATGTTAATATGAAGTCTACTGACTGGTGTTGTTATTGATGTCAACAAAGGGTTGAAGATGTTGAGGTTATCAAGAAAATTGATAAATAGAGTAAACTATGATTGCCTTGGTATTGTGCTCCACATTCTTTCTATGCTAAATATATGTCTACGTGGATCTTAGAGATTATTCAAAGTTGACAGAGGTTGCTATATTCAAAATTTGGGTTTCTAGATCATTGTACAGTGTGAGATATTTTCACCAATATGTGAACTAGTTGTTTAGTGATGTTTTCTATGGCCTAGGAGAAATGTATTTTCTTCATGTTTCTCCATTGTTTAGATTTAGATTATGTAGATTTGGGAAGTTTCTTATAATGCCTGTATCTTATTTTATTCAAGGTTTTACTTGATTTGGCATAGTACAGAGTGATTTTCATTTATCAATATGCAAATAAGGGTTACCAGTTGTTCTAAGTTGAGTATTTGAATGATGTGAGTTTGGATGAAGTGTCTAATGAATCTCAAGTAGTTGTGTGTTACTCTCAATCATGTTTAAAAAAATTATGTTATTTGAAACCTTTAGCTTATGGATTGATTTGAGGAAGCATGTACTTAATGTTTATAGTGTTTTGCATGTGTGTTGTCTAACCTTGTTTTTAACACTACATGTGAGGCTTGTGAAGTGTGTTGAGGTGTGTTGGGATCTATTAGGGTTCTAATTAAATATTTATATAGGTTTCCTTTCATTCCTATCCACCATGGGAATGTTTAGGTTCCAACCTATTTTGAATTTGTATGTTTAGCGGTTAGTGTCTGACACTGGAGAAAGTTTTTGAGGTAGAGCTTGATACAAATATGTATGGTGTTGATACAAGTGAGATGAGAAGAAAGAGTAAGAAGCAAGATAGATGCAAGATTGATGTGAGTGATGTGTGTGATGCAAATTTGAGCAGAGCAGTGTGAAATTCATGTCAGGGTTCTTGAAGGAAGTGAGCTGAAGGCATCTGAAATCTTTCATGTGAGACTACAAAAGAGTGTGAGAAATTATGGTGGAATCCTTGTTGCATTGAGAAGTATTCTATGTGTAACATTCTTCTTCTATATTCTTGTATTTCTTTCTATGGCAGTGAGCCCTGGTAGTGAGCCCTTTTGGACAGTGTGTCCTATTCTAGTAGTGAGCCCTTGTATCGGTTTTGCAATTACTTATATTATGAGCTAATCCTCACCATGATTTTCCCTCATTGGGTTTTCCATGTAAATTTGGTGTTCTCTTGTGTATGATGTTGTGATTTCAGTTTCTATTATTTGTATTCCATGTTAATCATACTAACAAAATAAGGGTTAATGAATGCATTGTTGGTGTAATTAATTATTTAATTACACTTTCATAAGTTTAATTAGGCATTAGTTAATTCCTAGGTTGAATTTAGTTATCCTTATCTAGTTGAGCTATTTTTTTCTCAAGTTAGGTTTAGGGTTGTGCATGCTTTGCCTTTTAAAAGGCTTTTGTATCAATTGTATTTTAACTAATTCAGTTAATGCAATATATCTTGAAGCTTGCAGAGCACCCTTACTTTTTTGTCAACATTATGGGGGGTATTATACTATTTGTGCTAATGCTTCCTTGTTTTCTCTTCATGCACTACTTTTTGGCATTCAGTTTTAGTGTACCTATCACACCTCTCCCTTTTCAACATTATGGGTGGGTATTATAATGTTCGTGTTAATGCTTCCATGGTTTCGTTGGAGTGAGCTTTGTATATAGTTTTTGTTCCTATGCACTAGGCAGATGTGGTAGCTGGCTCATTTTTTTATGATTTTTTTTAAATATCATGTAGGAAAAAAAATAAAAATTTCACAAATCTTTTTTTAATACCTCAAAATCTGTGTTAGGTAGGTCGTACGACCTCTCTAGATAGTTTTTTTTTTGCCTCTTAGATCAACTATCCAAAATGGATGAATGAATAGTTGATTTTGAGGTTTGGACTGCTGTGGACTCAATAGCGAGGTCTGTTTGGACTCAAAGGACTTTGATCAAGTAGGTATGCCCTGGATCAAAAGAGACAAACCCCAAACCCTCAAAGCTCCAAAATTCCTTCAAAACACAAACAAGAAGCAACAAGTTTGGAGCTCTGATACCATGTTAGAATTATGAAACAAGCACAAAACCATGAGCCATAGGATCAAACAACAAAAAAAACACCTTCCAAACCCACTAGATCTCAAAAAATAGAGAAACTAGTCAAAAGTTATGAGCTTGGGATTGAAAATAGCTCCTCTGACTTCAATTGATTATAGAATGCACCATCAATAGAATAAAGCAATGAGACCCACACCACTGGAAAGTTGATGAAATCAGCTTTCCAATGATATCTCGTTTGCTAAAAAATGATAACGTATGCCGAAATTACGACCTCTAGAAGAAAACAACTCCAAAGGGGGAAAAACCAGTGCTGGATTAAATTTGACAGTCATACGGTCATCGCAACAAAAATGCAGGCCTAAATTTGACAGCCAAATGGTCGTAGCCACATTTGCATAGGTGGGATTATTACAGAAAAATTGTTTTTTAAAGAAAAAACAATAATTTTGTTTTTTAGATATATATATTAAAATATATTAAAAAAGACATTGATTTTAAAAAAAAATCATAAAAAAATGAGCCAGCTACCGCATCTGCCTAGTGCATAGGAACAAAAACTGTATACATAGCTCACTCCAACGAAACCATGGAAGAATTAACATGAATAGTATAATACCCCCCCCCATAATGCTGAAAAGGGAGAGGTGTGACAGGCACACTAAAACTAAATGCCAAAAAAGTAGTGCATGAAGAGGAACCAAGAGCATCTGAGGTGCAAACATGATAGTACAAGCTAATAGAAAGGATGTGAAACCAAAAGTCACATACACATGAGAAAGGTATGAAGGAAAACAATGGAAAACAACAACCCCCATGGCACTTTATATCATAGTGTGAGTACAACAAGGCACAAAGTGATGTGCAAGAATCCCAAATATACATGTACAATGCTGAGGCACTTTATCTCAATGCATTTACAAAAGAGAACGTGCATGAAAAAAATGTCTATAAAATCCAAATAGGACAGAAAGCTGGAAATACATATAGAACATCCAACAACAAGTCAAAGGAGTTGTTTTCAATCCTGAGCTCATAACTTTTGACCATTTTCTCTATTTGTCATGATCTCAGCAGCATTGGAACCATCTTTCAGAGTTCTTTAGTTTCATCCATGAATTTTTTCCACATTTCACTCCAAGTACATTTTATTCATTTTTTGTGTTTTCGCACTCTAGTGAATTACCTAGACATATTAGCTCTTGGGAACTTCTTGTTTGCATGCGATGCTTCAGTTTTGGTTGTTCTTCATGTAATTCTAGTTTTTGTCCTTTGTGGGAATTTTGAGCATCATTTGTAAGCAATCTTCTATGTAAAAGCATTGAAATAAATATATTTTTGGGGATTTTGAACATACGGTTGTGCCATATTTTGTACTCGCACTGTATTATAAAGTTCCATGGGGGGTTGCGTAGTGCCTTTATTTTTTCCATCACACCTTTGTCTGATGAGTGTCCCTCTATGACAACAGTGGATCCATACGATTCTAGCCTCATGCATGTGTGCTTTGTTTTGCACACCAATTTTTCAGTTGCAGGTGCTTTCTTGTGCACTTTCAGATGTTGTTTCTTCTCCTTCATGCACTATAGGGTGTTACACAACATTTTAGTGGATCTGTCAGGCTCTCCCAGTCAGCATTATGGGGGGGTATTATATTGTTCGTGCTAATGCTTCCTTGGTTTTTCCTTGGAAAGAATCTTCCATCCTCAGTTGATCAGTGTTCTTGAGACTATTGGCACTTGTGCCATTTGTATCTTCGTTCCAAGTGTTTAGCTTTGTTTGCCATCTAATTCGAGTAGTTTCATTGGGGGAACTCATGCAGATTGTTGTCTTCTTGATCTTGATCATCCTATCTTCAGAGGAGGTTCTTCGACACCATAGCAGATAGTTTTTGATAGCTTTTTGTAGCTTCTTCCTACTTCTGTGATGTTCTTCATGTCTTGTGTTTCTCTCTTTTGGAGAGGATTTTTCTCCCATAGTGTTTTTCTCCTTTTCTCCATTTGCGAGAGATTCTTCATTTGTGCATGGGTACCTAGCATGGCCTTGTTGTCAAGACCCATATTTTGCATCTTTTCATCTTTTGCATAATTATCTTCTCCCTAAGTTGCACTTATGGGAGGGTGTTGGTGTAATTAATTATTTAATTACACATTCATAAGTTTACTTGGGCATTATTTAATTCCTAGGTTGCATTTAGTTATCCTTATCTATTTGAGCTATCTTTTTGCTCAAGTTAGGTTTAGGTTTGTGCACTCTTTTCCTTTTTAAAGGCTTTTGTATCAATTATATTTTAATTAATTCAATTAATGCAATATCTATTGAAGCTTGCAGAGCACCCTTGCTCTTTTGTCTCCATCTCTTCCTTTCTGTGATAGGGTATTTGCATGCAGGTGATCTTCGAGTTCTGTGAAGTTGGCTTTCTCAACTTCTATATGCATGTGGATCTGATTATTGTAGAAGGGTTTTGAAGGTTTAATTTGCTACAATTTATTCACCCCCCCTCTTAGTTTTCTTGTTCATTTCAACATTGTGGATTAATTTACCATAACTTCTTTCACTTCAATAAGATTCCTTATAACATTATTTGGGAAGAAGGGTTGAAATCCTAAAAGTTGGGAGAAGCTTGAGAAAAGGATTAACCTTAGACTAAAAATGTTATCATAAATGGAATAATAGACCAAAGGATCAAGGAAAACTTTTTGATACAAAGCTTAAAGAAATAAGTGGTAATAATATGCTCAAAACTAACAATAGTCAAGGGCAGTATTAATATAAGGTAAATGTTTGTGTATGTGATTAACGGTCTCAAATTTTGAGTTGTCTAATGGTGTAAAGACCAAAGGGAAGGATGGGACCCACAGTGTAGTGTACAATACACTAACATTCCTTTTCTATTTGGGTTACACTAAGGATAATTGTATTAGCCAATGAGAACGTGTTTTCCAGTCACTCAGGTATAGGAGTCGTGTAGGATTCAATTACTATTGTACTTATGATGTACATATGAGTTAATATAATTATAATATATAGTTCTCTGGAGATAAAGTATGAATGAAGCACACAAGTATTTCTCGTACGTTAGCACATCCATTCAGTTCCAGGTCCAAAAGGGATGAGATTGCAAGGGGTCATGCTATGAGGGAAGATTAGTTGGAAATATATTTATTTCCTGCATTGGAAAATGGAAAGTAAAACTTCTATTTGAATCTATCTATTTGTTGAAATGCTTTAAATCATTAGGGACGATGATTCTCAAGGGGAAGTATGTTACACCCTGTATCTTAATTACTGATTTACTTTTACCGTGTAAGTAAATATAAAGATAAATGTTTATCGAAACTTTAATTTGATCAATAGAAGATAAATACTAAAGTATGTATTATAATGTCATTGCTTTTGAAAGAATGATTATATTATATATTGATGGAAAACACAATGAATGAATGTGTACTGTGATATGGATATGCCAATTCTTTGATGATGCAAATGATTTATGATGATTAATGAATTTCATGTGAACAACTATCTATTGTATTAAGTTGAATGTTGGAACACGTTCAAACCTATGAAAGAGAGGGAAAGTATCACTCAGGAGAGGAGCTTGGTTTTCTAACCCTTGATTAAGCCGAGCTGAGCATTCACACAGTCACACTCTAGTATGATCTAGTCGAGTCAGGATAGTCATTAAATGGTAAGTAACCTCCTGTCAGGGTTTGAGTATTTTTTGTATTGATATGCAGTCTTGGTCTTTGATGTTCTCGATTGGGGTTATGTGATTCAGTCTCTTTATTGGGCAAGAGTTATTCTTTGCGTGTTTATGTGTTTAAATGTAGATATCAAATTAATGATATATATAATATATGTATATACATTAATAAAAATATGTATGTAGTCACATTATGGGAAATGTACAAACATATATATTAATATATGTATTTATGCATATAAATATATATACATTGCTATTAGGTGTGTAAATATTTGTGTATGTATTCAAATACACACCTTTATATAAAAAAAATTTATGTGATTAATATGTAAATATTAATATAGCAACAAATATATCTTTATGTATTGTGCTTTTAACAATTTTGTAATTACGATATATATGTATGTATATATATTAAAATATATGTATATATGTATATATGTATATACCAAATAATATACATATAGATACGTATATAATGATATATGTATATATTCACATATATTGATTAATATAACAAAGTGGAAAATAATACAATCATAAACATAGGAATATTATATAAGTACATATATTATAAAAGTTGTTATATATATGTATATCAATAATATACATATAATACATTGCTTAATATACTTAGAATGTGTTGGAATTAATTAAACAAATTATTGCCATATAGGTAAAGTTCTACCATATAAATGCATATGACCTAGACCATGATTTATGGAGGTTGTACATAGTTTAGGAAATAGTGTTGAATGCTAAGTAAACACTAATTGCAACACACATACCTAGATTCTTAATACATTTAATAACACACCATATAGCGCTTAAATTAAGGCAAGAGACTAGCACATGATAGTGTTTGGAATGAGTTGAAACACAAGCATAGAGTGGCGTATGGTACAACTTTTAGAAGAGTATAAACTAGTGCATAAAGTTTAGTAAGACCAAGTCAAAGCTAAGAACAAAGCACACAAGAGTTTATGCTACTGTGTGAAACATTTTAGAAGGAAGTGAATGTTGATTTGAAACCTATAGAATATGTCAAAGGCCATGCTATGAATGTCACACCAAACATAAAGAGGTGGCACCATATTTGTGTAAGACCCCACTTTGCATATTATTAATGTTAAACCTAATTTGCTATATGTTTCTATAAATAGATGGTAAGTTCTACTATGGGTAATAAATGATGTGATTGGGTGACCATATTCTCATATTTTACCTTGATATTTATTTCAATGTCACTAGCATGAAGGTGTTAGGGACTCGTAAATTGGGAATATGAATTGAAATTGTAAATGGAATTGTTGGATAATTAAATATTTATTTATCTATTAATTTAATATGATATAATATTTTTTTATGATTGCTTTGGTAATGTGCAAGAAAGTAGAGTGTCAGTACTAGGAGGGAAAACCATTGAGTAGATCGAACGACATCTTCTTGTGGCTATGAATTTGACCCCTTTCGGGACTTGGAAAGATATAAAGTTAATATATTTGTAGAGTAAGTTGGTCAGGGTTGATGTAAATAGGGATAATTTATATTTTGGGTTGAGAGGGTATTTATTTGTATGTCATATGAGATGTAAGTTGGTGTTAAGGTTTAGAAACCATTACCCAAGTTAAAAATCGGATAGGTCCTTAAGAGGGTCTTTAAAGAGGTATTTCGGTCAATTTATTTGGTTGGAATGTAAAAATAAACCCCCTAGGGTCTATAACATAGTGGTAGGGATCAATTGGGCATGCAGTAGGGCCCCAAGGACATGATTTGACTCTTGAAAAGTCCTCATAATGAGGAGCGACGAATTTTGAGTAGAGGATGGGGGTCAAAAGATTGAGGGGTTATCCAAGTGCATGTTCCTCTCTTTAATGAGAAAATACCATCATTGATGGAGGAAGGTACACTTCACACCTCCCCATTCAAGGTTCCAAGTTGAAACTCCCATATATCTTGGAGAGGAAGGAAGAGTGGGGTGTTACCCACTTCTCATGTTGGAGAACTTAAGTGGAGATGGTAGAAAGAATGAGAAGAGGAGAGGAGCCTACCTCAAGATTGGAATGATAGTGATCAATATGGCTTGATTTGGAGAGGAAAGATGGATACAAGAGTTTAGTCCCTTCATCTAAAAGAAGAGAGATAAGTTCTTCCTATTTCTATTTACCCGTGTTTATTGGTTGTAAGAAGGTAACATAGTGTATGGATTATGGTTGAAAATAGAAAGTAAAAAACTTAGATGCATGAAATTAGAGCTATTTTAGTTTCATCCCTTTATAAAAATTGAGAAAAGACTCCATTTATCATCGTGGAGCTTAAATAACTCCTTTCTTGGGGGTATGACTAGATGTAATACCCTGCCAAGGAACCCTAGAGGATCTAACCAAACTGACACAACTCAAAGATAGATTTTTTTTTTTTGAATGAAAACTAAAGCATTATTCCAAGCCAACTAACTTAGTAAACCCAAAATCACATGCATAAACAATAAATCTCAGTTAACCTTTGGGGCTTCTTAACATTGTTACTTAACAACTTCTAACATAAAGAAAATCTCCATCTCATTTAAACTTATTCATAGCAATTTTAATAATTGATCTTATAATAAAGATATAATAACGTTAATGTAACTCATGGCTTTAATTAACATAAATAATTGTTCTCATATCACAAAGAGATTTATTAATCATCATTCTAAGGAATTATACCTTTATACTATATATATATATATATAATTAAATAAAGATTTTACATTTACTAATCCTAAGTTTACTCCTAGAGACTCTATTCACACATCCATAAATTTTGAAGAGAGATAACCATAAATTCAACTATTTTAATGTATTATAAAATTAAAATTTATATAAGTTTTCAAATACATTTTCTTCTTATTGTAAATAAATTCCAATATAATAACCTAAGACACATTCTAACATATTAACCAATCATTAAATTTCCATAAAGAAACTATAAACCAGCTATTATTAACCTTTTTTTTATACAACAGGACCCAGCCCAACGGCCCAACAACCCTTACCTTGGGTACTTGAGGTGAGCTAGGGTGAGACTAGTCCCCTGCGAGTGAGATCCCCCGCCTGCAAGAAGTCCCATGTCTTAAACCCGAGAGCGAAGTCCAACCCAAGACCAACGGGAAGAAAACCCACTTCCCAAGCCAACTCTACTACCCAGGCTAGCTCTTATGAAATTTTAATAACCATGCATTCTATTTTATATAATACATATAGTTACTATATATATCAATTAGTCATAATTTTCCTTCAAATTTTCTAATAATTTTTTCCTTATAAACATTTAACTAAATAAAATTTACAATTTCTACTCTAGACTAAATTCAATTGAAGATTTACTTGCTATTTTAACTTTCATTCATGGATGCTTTATTACACAGGTTTAGAAGTTTCTTGTTTTTTAAAAATAAAATCAAGAGATCAATCTTTTAAATAATTAACTACTTTCCCACTAAACTTAATATAATTTATTTCCCCACTTATAAAATTATTTCATTTGACAATTCAATATAAGCACAATTTTAACTGTATACAAAATTATAATATAAATAAATGCATATTCCTAAATATTGCATAAACTTAATACATCTTTTACCCAAATCTAAATATTAGATAGAATTATGAATAAGATATTACTCCAGCACAATGAAATACATAAATAAACAAGAGCTACAAGGCAACGAAGTTCCTTCCAAAAAGTTTTAGAATAGTTATGTTTTAATATGTTGTGTTTGATAAGTTTTAGCAACAATATTGAAAGAACAAATAAATAATCAATTAATCAATGAAACTACATCTAATGGGGGTGATCAACCAATTTTGTTTGTTATTTGTACAGTGTGTAACTGAGTGCTAGTACTAGAGCATGACCATGGCATGGTTCAAGTATCCCCCCTAAATAATTGGGATTGCTCGCTATAGAAGTGTGATTGTAATAAAGCAGGTCAAAAATTCAAGGGATTTGATGTAAAAACATACTTTGACTGTTGTGAAAGGAGAGGAAAATATACATTTTAGAGAAAATAATATTCTGAACAAATCTTTATGCACTTCATTTGGTATAAATAAATATAGTATAATCCTTACAAGCTACTTGCATGTTGTCTTATGATTTTCTAAGCTTTCTGTCTATAAGGCTTCATTATTTTTATTTGCGAATAAATGCATTTTTTTACCCCCTACTTGCAAATAAAGATGCTTTTCTGCTGGTTATTGCAATTCAAACTGTTACTGTAGGAAGAGAGAAAATTAAAAATACAAGACTTGTAATATGCATTCTATATACATGTACATCAATGTAACACATCTGTCCTAAGAAAGTAAATAGACCTGGTTGTTTCAACTTGCATATAGACTAGGAGATGTAAAATATTTCTCTTATTTTAATAGCTACATATATGTTGAATCTATTTTAGATCGTGTAGTCAAATAAAGCTAGTAGGGACAACTGAATCTAGTTCTCAGATACACCCAGACTCTTGTAGAAGGAATGTGCATTGTTTTTCCCAAAGATAATAAAGTGATTAATATATATATATATATATATAGTTATAGTTATAGTTATAGTTATAATTATAGTTATAGTTCAACCAGATATTTATTGATACACTAATAAAACAAAGACAAGAATATATATATAAATGTAAATAGCAGTGAAGAAAGTTGTTTCCATTTCCAATGCATATATACAGAAACAAATAAACCCATGTACAGTATAGGTATAAATGAGCCAGAAATAGAAATATACTTATTTACATACTGGAACCATTCATTGAATAACCTTGTACAGATGGGTGCAAGGCAAAAACCAGTGCATACAAATGAATAATACCATTCACCTGAACTATGCCTCATTTGCACCTTCAGATGCAATACTATTTCCTGGAGAATCAAGAACAAATATATATGTACGTATTTCATTAACATGCTATGAGCAATAAAGTAAAGCAATAGATAGAAGAATTCGTTGTTCAATGCAACTATCTGTTGTTTGGGTTCTTATTGAAAATGATCCTGTTGTTGTTGTCCACCTGTTTCCAGCAACTTCGTGGTGTTTTGGCTGTTCCACTACCCTGGACATTATAAATGCATAGCACATAGATTTTAAGGAGAAAACATTAATAAAAAAATAAAAACAAAACCAAGTTGTGAGCAGAGAGAAATCTCAATAATAATAATAATAATAATAATAATAATAATAATAATAATAATAATAATAATAATAATAATAGATAAATCAAATAAAATCAAACAAATAACAGGCCCAAACAAACAAACAAACAAAAAATAGAGTAACCTACACATAGAAACCTCACCATGAAATCACGTCTACCCTGCTGTGTAGTGAAAGCCAAGGTTGCAGCCGCCAGGTTGTAAATGAAACTCTTAGCTATTGAGAGAAAGCCTTGCATTAATAAATTTTAGGGCAAAATGAAGTAGGGTTTCCTGTTGGCGTGTTTTTTTATAGAATAAATATCTAACCAAAATAATAGTGAATGGCGCCTTTAGCAGTTCAAAATGGACCCCACAATATATCATATTTTAAAATAATATTAAAAAAAAATTAATAAATTAATAAATTATTTTTTGAAAATTGTGAATTATATTAAAATAATTTTATTATTCAAATTATATATATATATATATATTTATTTATTTAGATAAAAGACAAAAGCTTGAAATATTATTTATATATTGATAACAACATTAAGGTTTTCTAAAGATATATTTTTATAAAAAAAATATATTATTAATAATATATTAATAAAATATCAAAATGTAAAATAAAAACTAAACATATTCTAACTTAATGGAACAAAAACTGCGCAATAAGTTGATTCATAATAATGACAATATAGTTTTAAATTTGTTTGGTATCTATTATTATAAAATTGGTGAACTCTAGCTCATGGGGCTTATTATATCAAAAACATTTATTATTATTATCATTGTTTAATTTATCTATAATTTACTTCATATGAAAGCAAAGTAAAATATTTTAAATGTTTACTTTCGAAGATTGAATTTATGTCAAGAGGATTTTTTTTTTTACTTTTGATTGCTTCAAAACCAACTTAAAAAAAACAAAACTCATTGAAATAGTATTGCAAGTACTAACTAGTATACATATCTTATTATTATTATTATCTTATATTATTAATAAATAAAAAATATTACTAAAATTATGGTTATTTTTAATAATATACTTTTTAAAGTTAATATATAATTTCAAAAAAATATAATAATATATTGAAAAGTATATTGCTAATTTCAATATATTCTTCATATGTTGAAGAAAATTCAATATTCATATAATCGTATATGTTGAAGAAAATTCAATATATTCATATAATCATATACTTAAACATTGATTATTGGCTTGTCTTGCAGCCAATCAAATTTGCAAATTTTGTTATGTAAATTTGTTCACAAATCATTATTTTTTTCATACTTATCTTTTGTAAAGTAGAGATGCAATTTTTTTAACTTAATTTTTTTTTAAAATATTTATCATGAATTTTATTGGTAGACATAAAACAATTTTTCCACATGGAGTTTTTTCACCACTTTTAATTACATAATAAGGCTCGCTTGATTTTGGGACTTACAAATTATTTCCAATGGAAATATGAGACATGGCATGGTAACCAAACTTAATTCATTACATTTCAGTTTCCATGGGAGACATCCTGTTTAAACTTGGTTCTAAAGCAATGAAGATTTACTTACTTGAATGTGGTAGGTTTTTTACATGGTTTATTGAATGTTGATGTAGTGAAGTAGATGAGATATACAACATCTGCAGTGAAATTGGTAACCTTAATAATCAGTCTTGGTCTGAAGGCTTAAAACTTGCTAATTCTATCAAGTATCAATTTCCTCAGGTTGGATGGGCGTTTAAGTTTTTCCCCACTTATATTTTGGTGCATTTTTTGTCTTAGAATGATTCTAGGATTTTTTTTGCCTTTCATACTTTATTTGGGTCTTGGAATGGTTTGAATGATGTTTATTTTAAAATTTCATGAATAGATGAACTTTTTTCTAAGATACCTATTTTTTCTTGAAATAGTTGCTAGCTTTAAAAAATTGTAAGAGGTGAGTGATGATTCATTTGAATTTGAATCACAATTTATTTCCACCCATCTCTCTATCTTGATACCAATTGGCTGAAAATCACTTCTTTGTAGCTCTATGCGACAACTTATGTTTATATAAAATTAAATAGGTATTTGGTTTAAGATTCATTTAATTGTATTTTGCAGTCACTTTGTGCATGGGATCCAAACAAGAGGCTAAGTCAACATTGAAGCACCCATTTTTCCAGGTCTTACATGTAGTCTTAAATTATTTGAACCTTTATAGCTAATATCTTAGTTATTGTGAAGATCTGAATTTTCTATTTGCAACTTTTAACTGAGATATTTATAATTTTGTATGCTTTTTGAACATTTTCTCTTTTTATACCCTTTATTATTTTACATGACAGTTTACTTTGTATTGTGTTCAAGGCTGTGTCTACATACCCCCTTCTCTTAGATCAAGAGAACCAATATCCAAATATCTATTATCTATGTACGACTGAAATACCAGAATACACAGAAGTAATAATGTTAAGTACCTCCATTTCATTATAGGTACTTAACATTATTACTCCTGTGTATTCTGGTATTTTAGTCGTACATAGATAATAGTTAAGTACAAGCAACAAATATCTTATTCTATAGTGAATACTTGAGTTAATACAGTATGCTCATTGACAAATTTTAAGATTACTATAAAGTTATTATCTTATAAACATTGATACTAAAACATAGCACACACATCAAATTAAAACATTTCTATTCTAAAACATTTTGGCAGGAACTTCACAACTCTCGAGCTCTTGTTTTTAAGAATGAAATCATAATAAATTATGTAAATTACTTACCAATTGATTATTTAATTTTACAAATTTTAAAATAAAAGCTAAAATTTTAGCTTTAACAATTTTAATTTACTTTAATAGGGTTTTAATTTTCAAAATTTAATTTATTTAAGAATTTAACTATATTTATGCTCAACTTTATAATAATTTTATATTTATCACTATTGAACTTATCTTTCAATTAATGTTTATATTATTTATAATATATTAATTATGTTTCTTATGTATATATTTTTATTTATTTTTTATTGGTAAATAGCTAGTAAGAGCCAACACCAATTGTATTAATTTTAAAACAATTACATTTGATGTATCTTTGTCACCCATACATACATTACTGTTGCAGAGAAAGTCACCCATAGACTATGCTATAATAATTAAAAGATTAAAATTAACTTTCTTAATAAATTTTAAATTATTGTACAATAATCATATTTTGAATTTTATTTTAATTTATATAATAAATTATATTTAACATTAAAATCTAACAACAAAGTTGGAGAGAGAGAAATTGCAGAGATAGAGAGCACCTCAGACCTCCCAATGCATTTGACTCCTTTGTTTCATACAATAGTGGATGGATTGAAAGCCTTAAATGTTTTGTTTCAATTGTGTTTGGGTGGATGTATAGTTGATTTGAAGTTATCACTTCTCCATTAAGACCTTTGTTGCACAAACATCATTTGCTAAATGGCCTACTAATTGACCTCATGTACTGACACAAATATATGCAACTAATAGACCACAAATTTCCTATTTGACCTTCCAACCTCTTCGATGTACCTATTGCACACCAAGGTGTGATTGCTAATTATATTATTTAACGATGAAAATTTGGATGGTTTGGTCAAGATGTTTGCTTGGTCGATTGACTATCCTACTAGCAAAGAGAAAATGAAAATAGTGCTACTACTAGCAATCACACCGTGGGGTGCAATGGGTACGCCGAAGACATTATTCTGATAAATGTATTTATTAATAAATGGGAATAGTTTTGTTGACCCATAAACTACAAGTCCCATGTGAGTAGTTAATTTCTAAAAATAAATTGCTGAAATACAGAATAATAAGATTACAGACTAATAAGATAACAACAAAAAATAAATTACAACATATAAGAATAAAGTGCTAAAAGAACTATAGAAGTGATGCTGAGAAATATAGAGTAATAAGAACATAGCCAACATGTCTATGGATTGAAAATTCAAATATATAGAGTGAGCAGCAAATCACTTCAATGATGAAGGCCAGCCATGATAAATCAATAATTTTGGATGTGGTACAGACAACTAGGCATGCTTTATTTTTTAATTTTTATAGGAATTTGAAATTGGAACACATCTTTGGCTTGATTGGGTCACAAACCAGCAGGAAAGTAGGCACATATTATTGGCTGTTTTCATATGCGATATTATTGTAATACATAGTGTTAGATCCCTATTTGCTTCTTCGCGTGCAGTTTTTTTAACTGTGAAATAAATTTTATGTTCATTTGGTGGTTTTAAATTTTTTTTTCCTGTTTTAGCAAACCTTATCCTCAACAAATTCTTGCTTTAATAATAGGTACATCTATATTGTATGAGCTAAAAATTGATATAAGCATTCACATTACTCCAACACAAAAGTTATATCTTCTTAGAAGATATAAATCCCTAATTTTGAAGATCGAAATTGGATTTTCCCAAGCTATCAAAAAAAAAATAGTAGGCAGCTATTTGAGATCATGTGTAGTATTTAGTTGCCTTGGGGTTAGTAATGTGGTGGGTATATCTGGGTAGCCTAACCTAAAAATAGTTTTTGCAGGGGAACACTTACATTTGCAGGGTGAATTAGAAAATGTAAGTTGTCACCACTATGAGCTATTGAAATAGATTGCCTAAAAAGAGACATACAAAGTAAATCATAAGTAACATAAAACTTCAATTTACTCCTACACCATAATTAAAGTGTTCTGATTTAGAAAGTGTTGTTCTTTGCAGGGAGATCTTCAAATGACAACACTAGGGTTTTCAAACATAAAAGAAAATCAATATAATAGCATTTAAGACTCAATTTTTTGTGGCTGAAGGGAAAAGCTTTATAGGAGCTGCAATTTCTAAGCATTTCCAGCAGTGGGAAGGGTTTTCTTTCCCAATTCTTGATCTCAAATAGTGCTAGAACACTTCAATGCAGGAGCATCCTGAGCATTAGGCAATCAACATCTACAAGAGAAGAAAAAATATGATTTTTTTAATTTTTGGAAGCATTCACATAATGGTACAAGAGAATGTTAAGGGTCAAGGGTCAAGTTAAGCTCTTATAAACTAAATTGGAAACTCACAGAGAGGGGTTGGAAAAACTTGTTTCAGATTTTGTAAAGAGAGTTCAAGTGAATGGAATAAGTTTATTTGAAATCCTTCCATAAATTTTGGTTTTCAAATGTGTGTTGTTGCTCATGGTTCCTTGTGCAATTTTAAATCTGAATTAAAACCATAAAATTAAGTCGCTTCATGGTGCATCAAGGATATGCATATTGAATCTAGGTTTTAGCTATAAGAGCAAGATGCCATTAATTTATCTCCCTATCCTTGACTGGATCACACTTGGGCATAGGTTTTGTGTCTCCAATTTCAATAGTAAGCAGGAACTTATGGTATTTAAGATGTTTTTAAAGGAGTGTTTTGAGTCTCCTAAGATTCTATTGGTTGTTTTTGTCACAAACCCTGAATTAAAATATCAACGTACCTTTAAAAAATGCCGAAAGGGGGATAAGAGAGGTAATAGAAACTGAATGGAATTATTGCACATTTATTACTTAGGATAATATTAATTTTTAGTAGAGAATTATAGAATGGGGGAATAAACTGGTAATACTAGGATAATGAATAAGGATGCAAACCATGGCCTCATGTCCCTCTTGATGTCCTCTACTAAATGAATATCACACTAGAAACAACAAGAGAAAATTTGGAGAGAATGCAAGTATCAGCCAAGGTTAGATGAAATCCGACTATAAAAGGAAGATACATGACATAGATGTCATTAAGCATGTACATAAATAAGGATGTTGGGACGATGGAGAATAACTTGAGATGAATATGATGCAAATTTGGAAAATATGTCTTTGGGCCAGTATTGATGGGTGGCAGCAGCATCAACTGCATTTGATTGTACAACTACATGCTTTTGGTAAAGTGGTGTGAAGACTTTGGTGCATCAAAACTTAGAAATTGTGTAAGATTATGACTTGCATCCAAAAGCATGGATAATTGGAGTGCTTTTGACCAGGTACACTTAGAAAATTTGATGAATTAATTTTCCATTGTGTTTATGCATTATAACCTCCAATTCCAAAACAACAAATTGCAAGAATCAACTTGTAGGCCATTGAGGTGGTTATGGATTCATTATTAGAATAGATGATTGAGACAAAAAGTGAAGATTTAGAGATGAGGAGTTGGAGTTGGATTTAGATATTTAAAGAGTTGGAGTTGGCTTTTTATCAGAATTTCCAAATCTTCGACAATCTTCCATGTCTCATCATAGACTATACCATGGTTAGGGGAAGTAGCCCAAGCTGCCACAAGTTGTTTCCTTCTAGAAACACCATCAGTCCTCTCATCCACAATGGATGTCGAAGAAGTGCATGTTCTATTGCATTGAATGCTTTTTGAAGAACTTCTGCAGACATGGCCCCCTCTTCCAAGGCAAATTCTGCAATTTAAACACAAACAGAGTCAGTTATCAATAAAAGCAATGAGTAATGATTTAAATTTTAATAATATGAAATGCTCACGTGTTAGTTATCAAAAAACCCAACAATTATTATTGGGAAAAAAAATTGATCTTTGTTATTTAAATCACACAACACTATCAAAATTGTTTAGGGCCCCTCCAAAAAAAAATTGAAAAAAGTTTTCATCCTTCCAAATATAACATCCCCCGATTGTTAAAATCTCAATTACATCATACCTATTAACCTTTTGTGCAAAATTATCAAGAGAAAAGGGAGGCATTAAACACACATCAATCTGTGTGAGATCATTGGCTATAAAATTGAATTTATATTTGAAACTACTATGATTAAAGAAAACACACGGATTGACTAAAAACCCCAAGCTGAAATTAAGAAGCACCGAAAAAATCACATAACCATACACAGTAACAACTATATTTACTTTGAAATTAGGAGAACTATTTTTATTTTGAAGTAAAGGAGCAAATCAAACTGGCAGAAGACCCTGTTATTACTCCTAAACAACTCGACAGAGAAGATCCTAATGACAGTGCTGGCAATGACATTCAAGCATAGGGAAACTCGTGATTATGCTGTTGGTTTTTAGGTTGTTTGCTAATGTTTTAATAGGGTGTTCATGGAAGCATAGCGTTTGAAAAAATGCCTCATCTAAATGTAGGCTTAGCCAACATATATTATAAGCAACATCTGTCATGAGGTTGTGCAATACTGTTTTGGGCATACTCTGCCATGAGGTTGTGGAACTCTTAATATTGCTTTGGGCTGCCCTGGATAGAATTTTATTTTATTTTTCTCCCTTTATTTGTCTTGCTATTAAAAAAACAGTGTTCTTCCCCTGTTTATGAACTATTTTTCATTGGTTTTAGTGTCCTACTTAAATTCTGAGTAATTGAGTTCCATTTATATTTTTTGTTTGCCGAGTCAATACCAAATTTAAGTGATGCTAATATGATCAAAATAGATTTGTGTGTTCTCCAAATTTATTCCTTACATGTCTCATACATTATTTAAGTTTATTTTATGTATTAATATTAAAAGTAGTTGCCCAGTTTTTGCCTAGTCCCAAACCTGAGCCAAGATTTGTGATGTCAAGTTTTTCTCAAATCTGAGTTTTCAAACTATGATACAAACCATAGTCTTCTAAAACATCTCTTTTCTGAAGGACCGCTAAAGGTCCTTGTATGCACAACTTTTGCATGGTGTGTGAAAATATCAAATTGTACATTAGGAAAAAAGGGAATACAATTGTATGATCAAAAGGCTAGAAGCTGGTGAAAACTCGACATAACCAATGTTATGCAGATTTTGGGTTGTATAGGGTGAAGAATAAAATCCAACAATGGACAATTACCTGGTTTCTTTTGCAAGCCTTCAGTTTCATTTGTCTCCTTGTCTCTGTGGCAACTGCTCTGGGATCAATAGAAGGCCTTGTTGAAGGTTAGTAGATAATGGACACATAAGACCTTTGGAAATCCCATTATGAAAGCAGATTCTAATGCTTTGTAAATAATTATTTTAATTGTAAAATATATTTTCTACCAGCAATGAAAGAAATTATTTTGAAAATGCTAAAATGTGTAAGTACAAATTATATTAGAGAGGCATGATAAACAATTTCCATGATAACAATAACGAGGTCATCTTGACCAAGGTGTGATTGCTAATTATATTATTTAACGATGAAAATTTGGATGGTTTGGTCAAGATGTTTGCTTGGTCAATTGACTATCCTGCTAGCATAGAGAAAATGAAAATAGTGCTACTATTATATATGTTTATATGTGTCTGTTTTAATGTGTTAAAAGTATATTGTCTATAAGTAATAACTAAGTGTATTATTATTTTTTAAATTAATATTCATATTAACAATTTTGAACTTGAAATGTGTATAACACTAAACAAAACATTTATGGATTTGCTCTGACATATATTTTCAGGTGTCTGTACTTTTTTCTCAGATTCAAGTAATACATAAGAAAAATGAGAGAGGTAAACATTAGTTGCAACAAATTAAAGATCAGATAGTGAAATTTTAGTTGGACAATAAACTTGATCATAATGTTATACAACTTTTGTCTATATAATTGTACTTTATGGTTGATATCTTGTACTGCTTCAGTGAACGTCATTGATTAACCACACTTTATAGCTACCCCTGATAACTTTATTCTTGTAAATTCTTTTATTTTGTTCAATAAAAAAATTAAAAAAAAAACTCCTTATGTTAAAGGTGAGCCTCACATAAACAATTGACAACTTAATTGTTACATATGCACAATTTAGATTGAGTGGTTTCAAAACGAGCTGGCACAGCATGGCGATATTTCTGTAGGAGACCAACCACAACGTCGGCCATACCTCCGCATGATCGCAAGCTGTTGAACATGTATCGCTTGAAAATACGTGTAATTTAATTATATGGGTGATGTCAGCATTTTATTGAAGCAGTTGAATCAACGTGAAAGGTGGCCCCACCGCTAGTGTTAGGGTAGGTAGCACTGACTTCTGGAAAATTGTAGATGCATCCCATAGAGCTTGGAACAGTAATTTGAACCTTCTTAGGGAATTTTCTTTTCTATTTTTTTTTAATTTGAATGATTTACTCCTTCAGGAAGTGTGAATATTAATCCTATGCTTCTTTGAAGGATATTAGCAATCTCCCCAACGTAGTAACATAGTGATATATGTAAAGGTGAAAATTGTATGTTATGCTAATATAATATAGTTAGTATCTATAAATGATCTATTTTTTTATAGAGACAATTTTTTTTTTTATATTATTATTTATTTCTTTCTATTTGTATATATATTTTATTTAAATTTATATATATTTTAATATTATTTTTATTTATTATGTTTATTATTGTAATAATCTTTATACGTTAACTTCATTTTATTTTTAGTCAATAAGTTATATATACTGTGCAATTTGAGCCTGAAATAAGTCTCACACCTGCAAACTATTATTAACTCATTAGAAAACAAGTTTCATCTATTGTTTAATGGTAAAGCAATTGTCCTTTAATGGTAAAAGCCTCCAAAATCTCACTTATCACATAAAAGCCATAAAAATTAATTTGGCAATTGGATGGGAACATTTTATTTCCATTTGTGGTGTTTTTTTGTCAATTTGATCGCAACTTTCCTTTTTTCATTTGTATTGCCTTATGTTTTAAATCTTATGCAAATATTTCATAATCAGATAATACTTAATTTCTTTAATTTATTTATGAAAAAAATCTAGATTTTTCTTAGTTTATTTCATTTTATTATTTAGCACTTATTATTAACCTAATTTCTTTTTCCATTTGTATTGCTTTATTTTTTAAATCTTAACATACATATAGTTTTCTATCTATGTAATCCTTGAACCTCCTTTAGGTGCAAGTGCTAGTAATATTTATTTTTAACATTAATTTTATTAATATAGTGATAATCGTATTTTTTAATATCTAAATTCTAAAATTTTAAATTTTAAATTTATTTTTTGGTTAGTTGTTTATTTATTTTCTACCTAGAATCTACAATAAACATGTGTACATGATTTATTGCTATGTTCTTATAGTTAAAGGCATTCACTTACATTCTTTTTATCATCATATCCCATCCTCACATTCAAGTATCACTTGCATATCATTTATAGGAGCATGCTAGGAATAACTCAATTGATGCACTAAAATGAGTCAAAATCTACATAATCATTCTAGATCATTTGTATGTTTAAAGATTATTGTCCTTAGTCATTATCATTTCATAAATCAATCTTTTACAATGTTGACCTTGGAGAATTCATTCTTTAGCTATCTAGTAGCCTTGTAAAGGTATTATTAAATAACAAAGGTTTTCATGATAAAGAAAATAATAAAGAATCAAACTAGTTAGTGTAAATGTGCATAGTTAGCTAGATGAGATCCACTAGCCCCAAAATAGACATATGTCAAGAAAAATAACTAAGTAGAATTGTGCATTTGATTCACTACAAAGATAACAAGATATTCTAATTCTAAGGAAATGTATCACATAGAGATGATTATATATATAGTTCAATAGAATATAATGGTTTACTTCTAGTCCTTCATATTTTTATAAAAAAAAATAGTTCTTTTTCTATGCAAGGAAAATAGTCTCAAAATATAAATATTATACTTTAACCTAACATAATCTACTACAAAAAAGTTACATATAATGTTTAGCTACATATTGTTGCTTTCACTTCTTTTATCCATTTTGAAGTATCCTAAAGGAGGCTTTGTATCTGAATAGTTTGAGTTGGATCTTACTATTTCCGCCATCATGTCTTCATCTTGATTCTCATGCATTTTTGTTCCACTCAATCCTAAGTCTTTTTCAGTGTTTCAAGCTTTTACTTTTTTTCTATCTCTTTTAAAACTCAAGGTACTCCTATCTAAAGGGAATGTTGTTATCTGAGTTGAATGGCCAATGTCTTTCATACTTGATCTCCCCCTTACTAATTTCCACTTTTTCATTTTTCAATAACTTTAAGAATTTTGATTATGAAATCTCCAATGTCATTGTTAACTGTATAGATATCATGAAAAATATGAGTCTTGTAGAAGACTCAATAAGTAGTCTCCTTATATTTTTCCTAATTTTTTACTTTCCATAAAAACCATAAAATTTCATTGGATAATATTAACCAAAAAAGTTTACCTTGTTTCTCAACACCATCTATTTTTCCAAACAAAATTTCTTGTTTATTATTTTTTCCTAATTCCCCCAACAATTTAAATATGC
This sequence comes from Sequoia sempervirens, assembly GCA_007258455.2. Taxonomy (NCBI): domain Eukaryota; kingdom Viridiplantae; phylum Streptophyta; class Pinopsida; order Cupressales; family Cupressaceae; genus Sequoia; species Sequoia sempervirens. The sequence continues at coordinate 747,286,296 of VDFB02281492.1, forward strand.
ACAAAAACATATTCCATATTTCTTTTACATAGAAACAATAAAAAAATATGAGCAACATTTCAGGGATTTTACATAATTAACAAATTTCCATATTGGTGATTTTTTGAAGAACCAACAACCTTTTAAAACAATTTTTTTAGGTTCTAATACACTATTCCAAATCCATTTGAAAATATTTTTCTATTTCTTCTCATTTTTTTTAAATTCCAACATTTTTTTACATGCTCAAATATGGATTTTGTTTCGCTCAGATTTTTGTAAATATTTTTAGATTGCAACTTATCTATATTGGTTCCATCTATCCATCTGTACCCATCTGTTCCAATACCACTAGAGCTCTCACAACATGTTCTGCTATTAATAAGGAAACTTCCAATTTTTGCATGACTCTCTCAATGCAAGTATGTTCTCCATTGCATTGAGGGAAGATCATACTCCATGCTTAGAGCATCTCATGCCATAAAATGTTCCTCAAATAAAATATCTTTAAAGAATTCTATACCTTTCTTTTCCCAGGCTCTAGATGAGCATCTGTGCATTAATGCAAGATGTTTTTCTTTATGGAAAAGGTTCCATGAAATTGATTTGAACTTAGAAAATTTTTGTCTTTCTCCTTGTTCACTTTTTCTTTATTATTAATCAAACTTCTTATTTATTTCCATGATTTCCATTTACAAAATTATCTATGATTTTGTAAAATCATGTAATAAAGTATCTATCATTTTATAAAATTCTTTTGAGAATCCAAAAATTTCTAAGGCTAGTAGTAGAAAACGCCAATCAATTCTATTATAAGCCTTCTCAAAGTCCAAAAGGAGCATTTAGCACATTCCATTACATCCCAACTTGTTATCAAGTTTTCAAGAATATATCTTCCTTTAATAAAACTAGTTTGACTATGGGAAATGTGAGGGGAGGATGTCTCTTAACCTCAATGCCAATATTTTTGCCAGTATCTTGCAAGATTCATTTAGAATTACGATTGGTATCCATTTTTTAGTTAATGTCTTATCACCCTCTTTGGGTATGAATTTTATTATTCCTTTGTTAATTTCCTTTCCTAGTGATACCTTATCAATTGCTTCATGTTATACCTAGCATAAGTCTTCACTAATCCTTGATCCACATTTTTTCTATAGAACTCTACAAGAAATCTATCTACACCCAAGGTTTTTTCAAGGTTGAATATCTAGATGGTCTTCATTACTTCTTCTTTTGTAATTACTTTACTAATTTTATCAACGTTCTTTTCAAGTAGAACCTTTGGAATAAGTATTTTGTAAATATCCCTTTCTTTTAGGTCTTGGGAGAAATTTTCATTGGAGGTGAAGAGGTTTTGGAGAAAAAGTAAGAACTAGTGTTGCACTTCTTTTGGCTCATCTATTAGTTTATCATATTCCCATATTCAGCCTACTTTTTCCTTTATATACTTTACTTTTAAGTTACTAAAGAAAAAACTTGTATCTTTATCCCCATTCCTTAGCCAATTCATCTCAGTTCTTTCTTTAATCCTTTTGTTTTCCTTGTTTGTAGAATTCTCAACTCATTTTTACATTGGATTAGATTCTCTATTAGAAATTCCTTTGTAGGCTCATTTTGTAACTCGTATTCAAAGTAGTGTAGTTTTTCTTGAGTATTTTTAAAAAAATTGGCTTCCATAACTTTTTGAATCTCGTGCAACCTTCTCTCCTTTCTCATCTTTTTATCCCATCTTGGTTTACATTCACTCATTTTGTTCATAAAGCTCTTGATTTCATCATAATGATGGATCACTGAGTGTGATCCAAAACGTTGATGCAAATAAACTACACACAATTAAATCTAGAAAATAACACTCTTATCCATAACTTTCCTTTTTCCTATAGTTGGAAGTGAATAGCCCAAGCCTTAAACTATTATTCTATTTTTCAATTCTGGATAGGCCCTTTAATAATTACTTTTTTATTTATCTAAGGGTAAATATTGCATTATTTCAATGTTAATCATCAAATAGATTGGTGTTTAATTTTTAATTTTTTTTCTTTCTTACATTCTTTAGGTTTTTGAGAATTCAATATTATTCTAGATTTAATAGGACAATGATCAGAAAGAGTGCATGGGTATACCACAACTCTTGCATCATATTCTACTTTATCAAAATAAAATAATTTATATTAGCATAAAATCTATCAAGTCTCGAGTATATTCTTTTATTAACTTTTTATGCATTACACCAAGCTTTTATTATATTTTTTGAACCTTCTAAAGGATCAATGATTTTGAGTTGATTTTTCATTTCCGTTCCATTCTAAGTCTAATCCTCCAATTTTATCACTTTTGTGTTCTATTATGTTAAAATCCCCTCCAATTATCCAAGGAATATTCTACATGAACCACACATCCATTTCCACATCTTAATTCTCTCTTTATAGCCATTTGTTGCATATATAGAATAAATTACTATCTTTTATTATTTTAAAATTATACAAACTACTCTATTACATGGAGAGTAACAACTATTGTTTACATAACTAGTCCATCTATCCCTTAACAAGATGGCCACTCCCAATTTTCCTTTGGAACCTCTAAAAATTCATTAGGAGTGCTATCGTATGGTTTAAAACATAGAGCAGACCTGCTTCCAAGATGATTCCAGTCAAGGATAACCCTAGAGATCTCAATGCAAAAGGGAAAGAGATCTTGCAATAGGGTTGTCCTAGGGGCTTAATGTAGACTAATAGGGAGTTCACCACCAATTTTATACTTGGAAAATAAAATGAAATACAAGATGCCACACTAAACCCTAATTGAATGTAATGCACTATTAAATGACCTAGAAAAGTAAATGAAATAATAAAAAAAATTGTAGAAAGGAAGGTGTGCACCTGGAAACTTGGAAATGACTAGATGGAGGTCTGGAACACTAGAAATTTTGATTCTATTGTTGAGTGGGACTCATTCGCTAAGTTGGGTGAATCAGTCTAGTTTCTATAAAACTGTGTAGAAATAGGAATCAGCCAAATGGTTATCCGAATTTGCAAAAACCTAAAATTTTACTAGAACTAGGACTCATTCACCAAAAGTGGAAAATCAGTGCAGTTGGGATTTTCTAAAGCTTCAAAGTTTGATGTTGCTCTTCTTTTCCTGCTATGTCCTTCCTGAGTGATTTCTAGATCCAAAACCCTGATTTGTAACCTATAGGTTTTCTCCAAGGTTCTCCAAGGCTTGATGATAACTTTGACAACTTTGAATGACTTGAAAACTTTCTCCAATCTTGCTCCTTAGTAAATATGCCACCTAGACCTACAAATCACACACAAAAGAGAGGGAAATTTTTTTTTGGGTTAGTGAATAGGGGTTTTCATCAGTCAAACCCCTTGTTGGTAATTAAACCTTGAAATAGAATGAAATATGAATGGAGAATGATGAATGAACAAGATATGGTGTTGCAAATGACCAAACCCTAGCAATAAGAGGCTACAAACATGTATGAAGTGGCTTGAATGGATGTAGATCTTGACTCTTGCTTGAAGGTGATAGATCTTGAATGTAATGCTTGCTTGAATCATAAAATCCTACATCACCATTGTTAGCTCAAAAACAAACATGATGCATGGAGTCTTTGACATGATGATTAATGCTTGAATGCTCTTGAATGCTCTTGTGAATGCTTGAATGACCTTGTGAAGTCAAACTTTCTATAAGAATGCTCATTCAACTTGCTAGGTGAAAAATGAATGAAAGAGCCCTGTATTTATACTCAATTATGCAAGAATTCCTAAAATTACAACACTACAAGCTGACATCAGATCTAGGAAGATAAAATACCACCACCAATTTGAATTAATTTTAATTTTGGGCCACATAGGACTCATTCACCCAAGGTGGTGAATGAGTCCCATGAGGTCTAATTTTTGGGGCCAAATTTAAAAATTTCTAGAAAAGTGTGAAACTAGGTTCAGGACCAAAATATCTAGGTGGGATCCATTCACCCAAGGTGGCAAATGAGTCCCAAATCACTAAATTTGGACCATTCAAACCTCAAACACCTAAATTATGATTGGGTATTGATTAGTGTCGGGATTATTCTTGAAAAGATGCATTAAATGAGGCTTGTGGATGCAAAATAGGGCCAATTAAAGCATAAGAATCCTGGCAATTATTAATGACAGCCCTAGAAAAGTGTGAAAGTGTGTTACAATACTTTACAACACTCTGAATAAGGCATGATTAAGATTTATTTTAATTAAATAAAGGTTTATTAGGTTTAGTTAATTAATAAAACCTTAGAAAAGTGTGAAAGTGTGTTACAACACTTCACAACACTTTAGCAAAGTAGAATTTAAATTCATTAGTTCACAAGGGCCCAAGACTTAATGTGAATATGCCAACCACATTAAAACACTAAATGAAGGCAACATTAAGCATAATTCACAAGGAGGGCCCAAACAAGCAAGGAAAAGTAGAAGGGATACTTTTTCCATTCCCACATCTAGCCCCCACTTTAGCGAGAGGATGAACTTGCTTCAAACACACACTAAAGTAAACAAACACACACATCACGATGGGTTTAAATGTACCAATATTGGTAAGACAGGACAACAATGATCAAGATCCCATAGCGAACCAATGTAGGCACGAAAGAACACACATGAGAATGATATAAAGAGCAATAACAAAGTGCAAGCATACACTGTCAAAGATGAAAAGGAGAAAAAGATAAGAGTTAGATCAAGCTTTGAGAATTTTTCCATCGCAATATGGATCAAATCTAGGTTTTTTGTCCAAAAAATGCATACTCACTTTGTGGCAATGTAACTCCTAACTTTCCACTGGGTGAGAAGTCCAAGAACATGAGAAACATATGCTCGTGGCTAGTATGAACTCACACACACGCGCGAGTGGGTATGGGGAAATCCATGCCTCGGTCAAGCTTCCCACTCAAACCATACCAAATTTATACCCCCTAATAACTTTGATAAGGCGCTACACAAAAATGATTTTCAAGCTTCATGAGACAAGCAAAACTATGTATGCTTGGAGCTCATGAACAAACAAGATGGCTCTATATGCATGCAAGTTGTGTTATGCAAGGTGGCCATATAACTACAAATGCAAAATGAAAAATAGGAATGTTCAAAGTAGTCTTGCTTAGTTCATGTGAGGTCTTAACTTAGGTAACATTGTCCCTAATGCCTCCAAGAGAGGACCAATCAAAGAATAGAAGATTCACAACTTAGGGGATGCAGTGTGTCATATCAAGCCATTGAGAGGAATCTAATATTCATAAGAGAGATCATGCTCTTGAGGGACATCACACCCAATGTCATCCACAAAGAAAGAAACACATCATATGAAATAAAAAGACTACACTATGAACCATGAAAAAGAATAATGCAAAAGAATAATTCCAATGTATGCCCCCACTTTAAATAAATTGCTAAACATTGTGTTGTGAGCAATTACTTTAAAGTAGAAAATGATAAATGAAAAAAAAAAAAGACATGAGAGCCAACTTGGAAAGCCATATTCCAAGTCATATGTTTCCAATTAAAGTCACGTCATGTAAGAGAAAAAGAAAAGAGAGAGGTTGACCCAAAAATGAAAACACCAAAACACATAAGGAATCTATAGATTTAGGGTCAGTATGTTCTTGCTGCTATGTTTTTAGAGAGAGCTTGAAATTGTCATCATTCCCCAAATACACATAGAACTTGAAGAATGACACAAAGAGAGTGAAAAAAAAAGAAAAATCCTTTCAAGTTAACATGGAAGAGACATGAATGTATCGATGCCTTGCATCATCCCCAAAAGGAAAACACAAGACAAATGAAAAAGACATAAAGAAAAAGTAAAGGAAAGGCCTTTTGGGTCAACATGGAAGATACATGAATTTCTTTATGCCTTACATCATCCCCAAAAGGAAAACACAAGAAAAATGAAAAAGATAAAAAGTGAAAAGTAAAAGATTGATGATGTAGAGAAGAGTGAGGGTACAAATATAGAATTTCATAGAGAGAGAGATACATCAAATAGAACAATATGGGGGATCACAATACACACATGCAATCAAATAAAAAGAAAAGGAAAAATGCAAAGGGCTAGTAAGGCACATGTGAATCAACCTAAATTAGGTTGTCTGCATCCCAATCATGTTCATTGTATACCAAGGGCAAAAAATTAGCTAAAGGGACAATAACAAGTGTTGAACTAGGACCAGCACTAGTTTCAACACTCTTCTTAGGAGAATTGTCGTTTAAGCTCATAGAAGAGGAAAATAGTGTGTTCAATTCATTAACCACCTCTTCGTCATTTTTAGAAAATTCCTCATTATCATCCAAGTTAATCACAGTAGGAGGTTGAATGATAATGTCCATGGAAGAGTTCAACTCTTGTTGTGGTTGTTGTATTGGATTGTTTTGTTTCGGGGTGGGGGTAGAGTCATCATGCATTGCTTTAGTCAAGTTTTGATTTTGATTTTCTTTGTTTAATTCTTCATGTTATTTGCGAGCAAGCGCATGAAATCTATGCATACGATCTCTAGCACCTCTGTTTGTTTTACTTTGATTTTCAAGTTGCATTTGTGTAGGAGTGAGTTGATCAACCATAGGCTTCTTTTCTTCCCTAAGGGGAGGAATGAAAGGAACCACGCGAGGTTGTTTGACCAATTTCTCTTTGACTTTGTAAACCTATTTTATTTTAGGAGGTGTCATGGGGTTTTTTTCATTGTCTCTTGGTCTTTTGTAGGAGGTAGGGGAAGGTTTTGTCTTAGTTTGGTTTTGGTCATTTGGAATTTCTTTAGTTTCAAGCATGGTTTTGTCAGGGATAGTAGGCTCAGTGGTGGATGTGGACATGGTTCGAAGGGATAGTTGGCTAGTTTTTTTTCCTTGAACTTTTGATAGGACAAGAAAAAGAAGTCTTCTCATGATTTTATAGGTTCCATAGGCTCGGGCCAGAAGAAATCTAAGTAAAATTTTCCTTTGGAGGACAAAGGGTTAAAGCCACTATGATGGACGATGAAAACTTCATTATCAAAGGGAAACTTTAAGCATTTATGGACAACCAAATGGACAACTTTCATGGAGCGAAGCCATGGATGGCCTAGCTTCACACAAAATTGGTCTAACTGCGGGATGATGGAGAATGAAACATCTAATGTTTTTGGTCCTATTTGTAAGGGAAGAGTGATCAATCCCATCGTAGGGCAAGCAAAACCATTGTGTCTTGATCCATGCTTTTAGTTTATCAGATATGTCTTGATAGAGCTCATACAAAAGTAAGAATTCCTCGATGATCACATTCTCTCCATAGGCAAGATCTATTAGTATCCCATTAGTGTGCTTGTCATAGATACGACCGACTATGTAAAGAGGACCATGAGGTGCATGTTTAAGTATATCCCTACAATGCACCTTATGATAATCTTGTGCCAATTACCATAGACATTGTAAATAAAAAATACATTCTCATATAAATGCAAATTAGGTGAAATCCTTCAAGAATCTAGAAAATTCTTTAATAAATAATGATTTAAAGTAGAGAATGGACAACCTCAAATAAAATTTTAAACAATTTTAAGTGAATGAATGATATTCTTTATGAATTTGTTCTTTGAATGGTAGGGTGGACTCAATGACTTCAAAATTAACCAAAGCAATGGAAAAATGCCTTATCCAAGGGTAATGAACTCAAATTTTGAAATAGACAATAATATAATAGTAACCAAACTTAGCATTCTAAACTACTGTAATACTGCATTACTGTAAAATAACTCAAATATTTCAAAAAAAAGACTATTTATCAAATCCTCATATCTAATCACACAAACCCATGATTTTATCAAAGCAATTATTAATTCCTCTGGGTAAGTGCACCAAGATAGTTCCCAAAAAGGGGGCTTAAGGGGCCACTTTTTTTCTAAAATCAGGAAATACTGACCTTGGACGTGAAATTAAAGATAGCTACACTCAAAATTTTAAGATGGAACAAAAACAAGGATTGAAATGCTTTGTGTCTACTTTCTAAACTACTAATTTATTTTGAAAATGGTTGAGATTAAGGGGTTCAAAAGAGGGATGTACACAAATTTCTATTATTTTTGTCAGAAAAACATAACATAGCAACTCTTGTACGACCCTAGCATGATGAACTTTTTTGTAGTATTTTTAAAATTGTTATGGTTAGAAGTTAGCTAACAGTATCTAGTTGATGTATGATTTTTTTGATAATTTTTTAATGAATATTTGATTTTTTACTAATTTTCTAAGTGGGCACTTCCTAAAAAGCAAAATTTTGGCCGTGCTCCCCCTACAAATTTTTGAAAGCAATAGATTTTTTTATTTTTATTTTTTTAAATTTGTAGAATGGAGTCTAGTTTCTAAAAATGTAATTTATTTTAAATTTCAATGAACGGTTAATTTATAAGGAAAAAAACACCAAACATTGCTTTTTGACAAAAAAAAGACATACAAACAAAATAAATTATGGATGAAAGGCTTAAGATTGTTAGAAAGTGAAAAAAATTACATTGTTGGAAAGCTAAGATAGAACCTAACATTACCCATGTGTTTTATTTTTTCGATATTGAACCAGATGCAATCCTAATGGTGAACATGAACATGATTATGTGAAAAATTCTAGAATTTAGAAAAACACGTCTCTGGTCATTGGGAATTCCCTCCAAGCCTTTGGGTTGGGGATTCCCAAATAAAAATATAATGTCAATGCGTTGTGTTAGTTTTGACATTTTTTGCCTCTACAGGGAACATGTCTAGCAACACATAACACACTTGTGATGTCTTCCTTTAGTTAAATGCCACATTATTGAATGTTTGTTGATATGCTTTTGTGTATATGAACATTGGTATGTCATGTATGTATATATGTATGCTTGTGGGAGAGAGTGGGAGAGAGTGGGAGAGAGGGTGAGGGAGGGTGGGAG